>JARHVA010005695.1:0-600000 GCA_037957365.1 Torreya grandis
AGAGAGAGAGAGAGAGAGAAATCCCATACCAAGAATGGAATATTGGGGGATTAAAAGAATGGGGAAAGATTATTATATTTATAAGATTTATGAAGAATCATTTAAATTCTTGAACAAGTGTTTACTTTATCTCTAAGTCTTTTGCAAAACCTCCTTCAAGTCAGAAGGAGTTAATCCTTGAGGAGGTCATAAGCCTTCTTGAAAATTGATCTAATTTTTTATAGAAATATCCTTCATCTACCTTGAAACTAAATGGATATCCATGTAATTATTTTTATTTACACCTCAACAAGGTGTATGCATCATTATCTTCCCTTGAAATAGGGTTTCTTGAAAGGGGGAGTTAGCTTAACTCATGAGGTGCAGTCTATCTTCTTAGGCAGTAAGAGATCATATGATTCTTGTCATATATCTTGTAACTAATCATTATAAGCTTTAAATATTCCATCACCATATCTTTAAGGATTTTAAGGCTATAATTTATAAATTATAATGCTTTTCATGCCTCTCAAAGATTCACTTCAACATTGGTTGTCTAACACTAATTGCTAGTTAGGCCTATTTGCACATGTTAGTTCATTTGAATGACCAAAAAAACTAAATGGAGACCTATAAAAAGGATTAATATCATTTTATCAAACCTAATAATCATCCAACCATATTAAAAATTACTTTAAGGCATCATAACCATGTTATTCTTGCCAAACTATGTAGTTAGGTCTCTCAATCCTAGTACACCACAAGCTATCTTCTTTATGTAGACCTATAGGAATATTTTCATGAAAATATGGACGAAATTTATGACCTAAGGAGTTATAAAACATCCCATGGTACTTTATATCATTAATTTCAAGCATTCATCCATGTTTGTACCCTTCAAAATCTTTAAAACTGGTAAAAATAGGGTATTTAGTGTGTCCATACAAGTGATATTAGCATCAAATTTCATGGTGAGGAGAACCAGAGATATGTTGATAGATTTAAAATCTTTATAGATATAAAAATATACATTTGGATTCATTAGGATACAAATCTCTTACATTACATTCATCCAAGGGTTTTAGTAGGGTTTAAGACATGTTTGGGGTCTTAACAATCATTCATTAAGCAATGGCCATAAATTATCTTCATTCCACTTAGAATACTTATTTAATGACCCCCATAACTTATCCTAAATGGCTTAACTTCCCATACATGGTGTGAGCTATTGGTGTGAACATATGAAGTTGTTCCTCAGGTAGTAGACCTAGTGTTATTAAACTTGAGAGAGGTCTAATTTGGGTTTTTAGGCCTTAAAATTCAATCATAATATTAATAAATATTTACATATCTCCAAAAAATATTACCCATGGTTATATATGCTTTATAAATTATTATGACTATGTTGTGTGCATTGGTTAGAAAACCTAATGTTATAGGCCTGTCACCTCCTTACTAGCCCTCAAGGGAATTTGGATTGAAAACTAGGACTTTGTGTAAACTAGAAATGTATTTAGACCTTTTATATATTTATATGTTACCTCAAAGTTCCTCCATGGGTTTTGACATACCTATTTTGTGTTTTAGGTTCAAACAGACCCCTTGGTCTCAAGATTGTCCCTTGTTAATGGAGTGAGCAAGGTCTGAAACAAAATAGTGAGTATGCTTGTTACCTATATGACTTTGAGGTGACCATGGATATATTTTTCACTCATAACCATATTATATATCATTTCAAAAAGTGTAATTATTCCTATAGAGGCATCAAAACATCAATTTATCTCATGATTGGGCAATCTAGATCAGTGGTCTATAGCTAGGTGATTGTATCTTATGATGGGGTCTTTGAACCTATATGACAGTCTCATCTTAGCACCTTTAGAACTATAGATACTCAATCATGGTTTTTTCATATTCTTACCAACTATATATTCAAACCTCATAAATTCAATCTCTCTACAAGTTTGAGATCCTTCTTGAAACATCTAAATTGAGCTTAAAACACTGAGTGTCTTATTTAGTTCAATAGTGGTACTTAATCCATGGCATCAATACATTTTTTTATTGAATGGTATTATATGAACCTACTTATTCTTTATGTACTTTAAATATCTATAATGTTTAGCAGTGAGTTTTAGCCCATCTTTTACATGTATCATTCACATGTTTCTCAAAAAGACTAACTGTAGATGCATTCTCCTCATGACCACTAAGTCATTAGGAAAAATATCATCATGAGACCATATTAAAACCTTATATGGGTTGTTTGTGAGGTGTTTTCATGTTCTCTAACCATAGAGATTCTTAATATGTTCACTGGTCACATTGAAGGTTCCACCCAATGAGACAAAACTATAACATAAATAAACATGGAGCTCTCTTACATTTTCATACACTAGATGATTTATCGTGATGGTACTATAAGACCTCTCAAACCATTTTAAATCTCCTAAAACATTTTTTTGTAATAACAAGTTCATATTTTCAATAATATTTCCCAAAAATCAAGGTGATGGAGTTTAGAGCCTTCTCAAAGCAGTTTAATTTCTTAGCATTTATTCATAAATAATAGGAGCTTGAAATGAATACCAATGACATGAATCTCAATCCTATTATGATCCCCATACATGGTGAATATATCAAGATCCATCTTTCTATATTCTATATAGAACAAGCATTCACACATGACCTTTGTAAAGCTGCCAAGGGACTCGGTGAAGTGGAAACTAAGTATTTTGCCATTTTTGAACCTTTAAAACCTATCTTAACATTGAAAAGGCTTGAGTAATGTGGATATTCACTTTTCATATGTTCACTCTTGAATATTACCTTATAAATGATCATAAATTCCCCTTTTAGATCAATTTCTCCTTATTTAAACATTGAACCTGTAAGGTCTGACTAACTTTGGACTTGATCTAACATTAAGAACATTAGTAAACCTCTTTTAATGCTTTAAAATTACCACTTATATGTACCACACTTCATATACATCTTGGAAATGACTTTAGAATCCTTAATAAATAGTTTCAAGTGTAGAGAGAGCCATTGAAAATAGATGACCTCATAAAGTTGACATTTCATTTGACGAAGACCCTACAAGACCTTATATGGACTCTAGTTCACCTCCTATGACAACTTATGCAAGAAATAATCTTTTAAAATATCCCCATTAGCCATAATATAAACCTTAACATCCCAAAAAACTTTAATTTATGCTAAGAAACCTTAAATTCTCTGAGGTGACTAGAAATAAGTTTAAACTCATGATTTAGCAATACAAGGGCATAGATAAGCTATGGAAACATATATACACTTCTAGGAGAAGGAAAACATGAAACAAACTTGGACTCATGGAGGTGAAAAAAATTCACATTTTTACAACAAGAAGTACATCAACTTGAGGCTCTTTGGCCTATATAGGCAATACTCAATCAACAAAGGTTTTTTTAAGATAGCTCAGCCATATCCCACTTCCCCATTTTTTTCTACTTTTACATCTGATATTATTTTTTGTGATTTTTAAAGATTAGGGAATTAAATTTATAGGTATTTTGTGCATCAAATAGTTCACCTATAGATAAGGGTGAATAAAATCAAATTTCTAAATTTAGTACATAATTTGATTAGACAAAGTTGTAGTATTAGGAAACAACACACTGCGACCATGTCCACCTTTTACAACATTGTCCTAGTATACAATGGATCTTTATTTTATGATGCACTTATTTTTTTAGGTCATTTAAAATAGTCACAAATAGAAAAAAAAAATCACAATCTAAAATAATTCAATTTACAAAGATAATCCTCTAACCTTAACAACAAATTTTATTTTTAGTAATTTATAACTTTTGTAAATTCTATAAATTTATATATTTATTATATTTATATTATTAAAATTCCTAAATTAAATTTCAATAATTTATATTTATAATTAAAATTAATTGTTCTAATTAATTATAATGTAAAAAAAACTATCAAATCAAAATATATATAACTAACCTTCACAAAATACATGTTCTATCATTATTCTATTTATACCAAAAAAATGGTCACAATCTAAATACAAGTAAAACATGAGTAAAACCAAAATTCATTATTCTATTTTTACCAAAAGTCTAGTCACAATTTAAATACAAGTTGAACATGACTAAAACCAAAATGGTAAAAAACATATATAATGAATAACACAACATATTTATCAATAACAACATCATAATCATAGATTGTAGTATTAAAATGGCCTCATGTGCCCTGACAAGGTTTTTTACTCCATGATATTGTGGCTACAAAAACATAAAGTGTTTCTAACTTTGCTTCCATAATATATTCAGTCTAATATTTATTATTTTATATAAAATACATTGATTCACTATTATTATCATTATTTTTAAATTAATTTTAAGTAATTAAAATATAAAATAATTATATGAAACTAACCTACCATTTAATAGTTTTGAAATATACCCCTTTCAAAGGCTATGTCCTCTAAAGTCCCAGAAGGCACACTAGCCCCAAATACTAGAAATATACCAAATACTATGATATAAATATTGTTATATTGTTTTGACCCCAATGGTAAGGCATTTAATACATATAAGATGCATTTGAAAGCACTGAATAAAATGTTATTGGAAGTACATTATAGGGAACACTAAATATTTTTCCTCTTAGATTTAGAAGTGCTCCAAATCTAAGTTCATTTTGTGTAAGTTGCATGAATGATAAAGATACGTAGTATCAATGGTAGTAATTTTTACCATTGGATAAAAAGAAGAACTAAAAATGAAACAAATTTTATAGCTTGCTTAACAAGTCTAAATGTGTGAAAAATATTTTAAAATGATATTGGCCTAGGGAAACTCTAAGTTGGGTGATAAATGTTAAAAGGATTTTCATAATGTACAAAGTAAAGTATTCTCTACTATTAGATAAGGATGAATATTGATGTAACTATCAATGGTAGTAATTTTTACCATTGGATATAAAGAACAACTAAAAATGAAGCAGATTTTATAGCTTGCTTAACAAGGCTAAAAGTGTGCAAAATATTTTTAAATGATTTTGGTCTAGAAAAACTCTAAATTGGACACTAAATGTTAAAAATATTTTTATAATTCACAAAGTGAAGTATTCCCTACTATTAGATAAGGATGGATATTGATGTAACTATCAATGTGGTATCCATACATTATTTTTAGTACCTACCAGAGGGTAAATATTATTACTTTCTTCGAAAGGAAATATTAGTACCTCTTTTAGGTCTAAGTATTCTATCTCTAGGTATTATTTATTTCATTGAAAGTAAACTAACATAGTTATCTTAAATACATCTATTTAAAAGATGTCAAGAGATATCAATCTTGGGTTGTCTTTTTAAGCTATGTCACAATATCAATATAGATGTCTTGAGATTGATATCTCTTAGCATCTTTTAGATAAATATATTTAAGATATCTATGCTAGTAGTATCCATGGGTTGAGATGCATAATTCACACTAAATATCAATTAATGCAACATTTAATATTCATCCAAATGAGAAATATATATCACATTAAATGATAATTATTGAAACATTTAATATTTATCTAAATGGGTAATATACATCATATTAAGAAATACATATACATATGAAATACATAATGCACAATTTAAACTAAATATTAATTAATGCAACATTTCATGTTCATCCAAATAAGAAATATATGTTACATTAAATGATAATTAATGAATCATTTAAAATTATCCAGATGGATAATATACATCACATTAAATTCAAATTAAAGAAAACAATTTCATATACATCAATATGTAAAAAGGAGTATAAGATATGTGAAATAAAAAATTGTTATAGAAATATATTAAATATGTAACATTATTGTAGTTCAAGGACTTGAGTCTCTCTTCCTCAAATTTCCATTTGGAAAGTTGTTTTCCTATTTTCAACTTTTTATATCAGTCGTATGAAATGGAGAAAAAAATTTGAGACCTTCTAAATATTTTACACCCAATATCACCACAAATATTAATCCTGGTCTTTCTTTATGCCCTATATCAATTTTGATTTAGAAAGAGTTAACCCTTTTGATTTATGTATTGATAATCCCCAAGTCAATATTAAGGGTAGTTGTTGTGTTCATCCCATTTGTATTTGTGTAATTATAATTGTACTTGGATTTACATCTACAAATGGAATTCTAGAGTAACTATCAAATTCCAACATAACATATGTAGGTGGTTCTGGCATAGCACTTATAGGTTTGTATATTATACTTAGAATATATTCTAGATATCCATTTACAAGTCTTACTTTTATCCATAGGTTAGAGGTTAATATCACCCATGCATCCTTAGCAATTAATAACTCCACATCCAATTCATTGATCTAACCTCCTAATGGATTGGTACTACCTATTTTGGATGCAATGATATATGCAATCTATCATTTTAATGATATATGCAATCTATCATTTTAATGATTAAAATTTCATTATGTTATGGTTTTTCAAATTATCATTCATTACAAAATTATAACTTAGTAATATGACTTTGTGACCATTTAGATTAAATTGAGGGCCAATTTTCCAATAATTGCATAAATGTTGATTAACCTTGTTTAAGGCTAATTAATCCAAATCAAGAGCTTAAGTGGATTTTCCATGAGAGTTGTTGAATATTTATTTTTGAAAATTTATTCTTATCAACTACATCATTAAGTGACAACTTTTCTTGGGAAGAAATACTTAGGCCATAAATGCCACAAATATCAGGATTATGGGTCACCCATGCCTAGTTAATGCCTCCCATGCCTCTTCAATGCCCCTTATTCTAAGGTCATGATGAAGATAATTATGGATTTAATTCCAAATATTAGGATTATCCATGGCCACACATCTCAATCTTGAGATGGACAATCATGGTTGATCCTGACCAATCTTAAAAATATATAAATAGAGAGGCCATGGACTTGAATTTTAAGATTGAATATTGTAAATTATTTCCAAAAGGCTTTTCATTTTATCATTGATTTTGTTTTCAAGCTTCATTGATAGGATAGTTTAGTGATTTGGAATCATGAGCCTAGGTTTTATGGAGTGTTCTTGAGACATTGGAGGAGCTTACCACCATTTTTGACAAAGACAAGGATGCTTGATCAAGGGAGAACATGATTTTGAGCCACATGGGTATGGTGAATCCATTTGAAAAGGTAATATAATGTTGATTTCTTTCATTTGTTTATTGTTATCATTTGTAATTCCCATAGGAATAGATAGGCTTAGTTAGTTAGTTATTTATGCATGTTTCATTATTTATGGACTAATGCTTGACTAACTTACTTTGTAATCCTCTCTACAACATTAATCATACCTATAATATTTTTTCTATTTTATTTTTGCCCATGTCTCTTAGTGTTGGATTTATCCTTCTTTTAGGTTGTCTAACTAGTTTAACATTTTTAGTGTAGATGTGAAGAGTGCATACAATTTAATAGATGCCCTTTATGTTAGTACATTCCTTAGCAAAATATTTTTAATTACTCTTAAGTACATCAAATACCTTAATATCATGTTCATTAGTTAACCAACTATTTATGTTTAACAAATTTTTTGGTTGTATTTCAATTTGTTTTATCACTAGATAAATTTAATTAACTTGTCTAAATTCACTCATGAGAGATTTTAAGGGGAAAGGATGATGTTACACTATGTTTAAGGTAGTTATGTCTTTGAATAAGAACTCTCCTTCTGAAATCACTCCTGCTAATGGGCAACATAAAATTAAAACAAAGGATTTGTGACAGTCTTATGCCCAACTTATAACTTTTTGTTAGAGAGGAATGTGTTTATTTTTTTCATAATTATTATATTTAATGAGAGTTTGTAAATCTCTTATATATGTTTTGATATTTTCTATCTCTGGTCTGGTGACGTCTAGAGTGAAACTAGTCATCTTTGGAGCTAGACTAGGTGTTTTTAGAGCTAGATTAAGCATCTTTAGAGCCAAACAATATTCTTCCATATAACATGTTAATTATTATTATAACTCATTTTATTTTATTTTTTAACTATCACCATTTTCAAATAAGAAATACTATTTTCATTTTTATTTGGTTCATATACCCATAAGTGATCTAAGGAATCTAGAGATGGTTTTGCAGGTGGTTATAAGGATATTGTCTTTCCTTTTAATCCATTATAGATTGTCATATCCCTATACCTGTAATCTATGAAGGTTACAACTGTGGCCACCCATGGCCTTCTTAGGATCAATGGATAACCCAATTTATGACTCTATTATTAGAACATCATAAAATCTACATGGTATTCCCTAGACTCCATTATTACTAACATGCCTTTTATAACCCCCTTTGGTTTGGAAATGGATTGGTCATGCATCTATAAGACTGTAATAGTTGGTTATACCCCAGTTATAGAGAGTGATTTCAATGTGTCTAATGTGATAACATTGACAATATCTCTTAATTACACTAATAAGATCAACATTTCCTTCTTTCTTATAGCCACGATGATGATTGGAATTTTGGTCTCCATACTTTGGTAGAAGCAACATCCCTACTTGTATGGTTTTAGGATACTATATTTTCCCCCAAAAGTTTTGACACACAATCCTTTGATGATAATATTAAGCTCTAGGATCTCTTTAATGGCCTATAGTAGTGGTATATATATATGTTTAGTTTTCTTAGTTTTATCCTAAGTCATATTCACTTCTATTTGTTTTTTACTTAAGTATTTTTAAATTATAATTAGTGATGAATTAATTAGAGTCATTTCATGAGGTTTTTCTCCCACCTGAATGTCCTATTTTCCCTTTAATTTCTCATCAGGAGAGCTTGAAATTTTCTTTTTCATCATGGATCTATCTAATGGTAATATTTTTACTAAATGTAATTGAACATTACTATAGTCTATGACATTTACTCCCATAGTTCCTTCTTGTTTTATTCTATATACAAGGGTTTATTATCTATTCTTAGGATTTCATACCAATTGTGTAGGTAATTGAGGTTGATTTACTCATTTAGTTTGTTGGGGTTGGATAGTAGGAGTATGAATCAACAACTATTGGGTTCAAACCCTCTTTTGTTGATTGAATGTTTATTGGGGTACCCATTATTGAATTTTATGTGGAATCCATGCTTGTTGGTTTTGTTGTGCTACCCATGGTTGTGGTGATGTCCATTATTGGGGACACCAATTTGGTGGTCCCATTTTTTTTGAGGTATTGGTACAAACCATGACATCATCCTTGGATTGGAAAGATCTTGGGGAATAAAATGATTTGGGTTTTGATTATAAGAGAAAATTTTCCCTTGTCTTTGTATATAATTAAGTTCTTTCATTGGTTGGGTAATCTATTTCAATTGATTCTTAAGGATAGGAAAGAGGATTAAATTATTTGTGTCATGGATATTTACATCTTTAATACCACACATATATGTCATATCAATAGGTTAGTCTTAGAGAGCATGTTTTGATGTACATTTTGGGCAATAAATGGCTAAAGGTTTAATGGTGTAATTAGATTTTAATTATAATCCATATAATGTGGTATTAAATTGAACCAAAATATATGTTTTAATACTTGAAAAGTCCTCCATGAGATATCCTACATCATTGCTTCATTTCCCTATTTTCAACTTCTTAATACTAGCCCTTTTTCTCAATTAATTCATGCATAATTCATTGATTTTATTGAGACTAAGTTTATTTATATCTTCTCTTCCCATTAGGTTTAAGGATTCATAAGCATAATCATCCAATACTTTCAATAAAATTATTTGGCTTAGCCCTTTATCTAACTTATATCAACACCTTTTAAGGACAAAAAGGAAATAGTCAAGACAGTCTTCCATGTTTATAATATTTATTTTATGTAATACAATTCTTCTTTCACATCCTATACCCTAAAGTAATCCAAATATTTTTTTAGGAATTCATTTTTCATTTCATCCCACATGTGAATGGATTCTGGTTGAAATCTAATAAACCACCTTGTAACTAAATCCTTGAGTGTTGAAGAAAATAATTTCAACTTTTGATTGTCATACTTATGGTCATAGGTATGACATAACACCTTGAATTTCAAAAATAATTGGTTAAAAATCTTATGTTGACATTCTCATGAAATTAGTCAATATAGATGGGGATATGTTTTTCATTGGAGCATTTTCATCTGGATATAAGACAATAAGATAGGTAAAGGTTCTCACTATTGGTTGCACTCTACCTCTTTTAGCCCTATTTTGTGGATTTATTATTTTTATAATGTTTTCTCTCATTTCTTAAAATATATGTTATAAAGGTTTCTCCTTGGATGTGGTGAATCATCAAAGTGGCTAGAATTCTACTTGATTGAGATTCAGTACTTTGTTTTACAATATTTTTCAACCTAGACTACTTCTTTTGGAATGATAAACTTACCTCTAGGCAATGTTTCCAAATTTCATGTGAGGCTAAGAATGGTTCCTCTTCAATAATATGAAGTTATTTTCCTATAAGTTCTTCTAATATAATTACTTATTTTGACTATTAGTACTTGTGTTTTGTTGATAGTTCTTAAGAACATATCTTCCTTTTGAATCTCTTTATCTATTTATAAATTTTGTTGATTTATGGGAAGTTTTTCTTAATTAATTGTCAGTTTAGTATTTTATACCCTATTTACACCTATAAAATCCCCAACAATGGCAAAAAAAATTATTAGGGTTATTATGTCCTCTTCATTTAGATAAACGTGTCATTTCAATCCAAGCAATGTCCAACAATAATCAATAGTAAAGTTTACCAAATGATAACTAATAGTTGTCTATTTGGCATGTCTTGTTTATCATATACTTATAAGTTATATTATACTTGATTGATTTGAAACCTAAGATATTACTTGTGAAATCAAACACACTTACTAAATTGAAAGTATTTGAAATAGAAACACTCTTGTTAGAATTAAAATTTCATAAAATTAAAACACACATATAGTCTACTTATAACAATGTAAGCTATATGAAATAAAAACACATGGGTAATAAATTTGATACAAAAGGAAATGATTTTAAATTAAAATTCTTTAGAAATTTTTGTATTAAACTTGCTTGAAACACACACATATTATTAACACACAATCATGTAGGTGAAAACATAGATTACAATACTTTGGATGAGAGAATATATGACAAATACAAAACATACAACATTATGAAATAAACATATAAATACCAAAAATATATCCTACTTCTATGGTTGAATGGTCCATTTCTCTCCCTCAAAATAGGATTATAACACTTATATTTGTGGAAACTTCATAGAATCATTTTTTCATTACTTCTAAAAAATGATTATAATGTTAAAAATGGTGATACTCAAGCTAGTCATAATGATACTCAAGCTTGTAGACTAGGAATTTGACTCAAGAGAGGTGGTTAGTATTGTGTTAATTCCAAAATGAAATAAAATTAAAAGAAACACACTAACAAGCATACATATCTAGGCCTAGATACTAAGGAGGAGCATAATAACAAGCATACATATGAAAACAGCAACTAAAACATGAAATAAAACCTCACCTCCCTTGTATGCTCCAAATAGCTTGTTTAAGTGGCTTGCTTAGCTTGTGCTCAATGAGTCTTCATCAAAGGAGGCTTGGATATCTCCTATTCTCTTTGGCACCTTTGTGATGGCGTTGGATTTAGCTTGGATCAACAATGTGGCATTATAACACTAATTGCAATGGATTTTGGAATTATTTATGCATTATAACTTTGCATTATCTAAGCTTCAAATTCAATAGGAAAGGCCTTCTATTTATAGATTTTATAAAATGGTTAGAATGAACCTAAACCATTCATCTCAAGATGAAGATGTGTGGCTAAGAATATATTCAATTTTTGAGGCAAAAATAAATAAATGATTTCATAAATATTTGGGATACAGAGGCAATAAAGAGGCATAGAGGGTCTTAATGAGGCATGGGGTGGCTTGATGAGATATTTTATGCATTTATGGCCTAGGAATGTCTTTCCAAAAAATGATGTCACGTGATGATATAATTATTCAATATCAATTTCTAGAAATAAATATTCAAAAATATCCATGGAAAATTAAATTAAGATCTTGATTTGGTTTAATTAGCCTTAAACATGATTAGTTAACTTTGATACAAAACCTTGGCAATTTGTGCACAAATTAATCAAATTGGTCAAAATATTATATTATTGGCTCAAAATTTAACTAGATTGGAATTGTAAGTTGATGTTAGATATCATATCATCAACATCCTTTCCACATTTGAAGGAAAACTAGTGGAAACATTGGATTTAGTTCCTTGCACAATTCCTAGTTTGTTATTATTTGTAACTTCTCTATTAGTTATAACCATATGATCTTAGGAAAATTACTATATCAAAACATATATTTTATGCATTTATGGCCTTTTAGTTTTTTATTATTTGTAACTTCTCTATTAGTTATAACCATCTGATCTTAGGAAAATTACTATATCAAAACATATATTTTATGCATTTATGGCCTAGGAATGTCTTTCCAAGAAATGATGTCACGTGATGATATAATTATTCAATATCAATTTATAAAAATAAATATTCAAAAATATCCATGGAAAATTAACTTAAGATCTTGATTTGGTTTAATTAGCCTTAAACATGATTAGTTAAATTTGATACAAAACCTTGGCAATTTGTGCACAAATTAATCAAATTGGTCAAAATATTATATTATTGGCTCAAAATTTAATTGGATTGGAATTGGAAGTTGATGTTAGATACGTTGGAACCATTATCCCATTTAGGATGTTGTAAACACAAAATAACAAAGGCATGTGTCTCATATAAGAAATTTGAAAGAAAAGAGCAATCTAGAGTACCCAGGTTTGAAAATGTCATTTTGAATCAAAATGATCTGATCAAAGTTAGATAATTCATAAATTACATTACCCCATTTAATGATATATTGGAAAAAATTGGCACTTGAATATAAAAATTTCAACTCTTCTAATGCATTTTTAATTTTTTTAAGCCAAATTATGCACTTTGGTAGAAATTGGTCAAAACCCTGGCTGAAGGTTATCGGTGGCTAGTTTTAGGTGTCTACAATGCTATTCAATCCTTAATACAATATTCATCCACTACCTTTATCATCAAAAATATGTGTTTATATTTTATCATGTCTTATAATAGATGTTTTAAGAGAGAAATAAACTAATAAGACCATATCCTAACTGATATCATATCATCAACATCCTTTCCACATTTGAAGGAAAACCAGTGCAAACATTAGATTCAGTTCCTTGCACAATTCCTAGTTTTTTATTGTTTGTAACTTCTCTATCAGTTATAACCATCTGCTCTTAGGAAAATTACTTGTAGTTACTCATAAGAAACTTCTATAATAACCATGGCTAAAAATAGATATTAATAAATTTGGATAGTCTATATATAACTATTTAGAATTGTTCCAAAAAATACACTAAACTACTTATCAATCATGTATGGCTTTCATCGATGCATAATCCTCATGTGCTCTTTGCCATGTTTTTTGGAATTCTTTAGAACTATTATGGGCATCTTTAGAACTAGAATAGTGATCTTCGAGGGTGGTCTTCAAGAGTTTTCTACTACCAAAAACACTATTTTTTTACTATAGTTCACTCTTACAACCTATACATATATAAAATGGTGTTTTTCCCATGTATATGTTAGAACAAAGTTGTTTAGATAGGTAAAAATAATTTACACATAATAACTAATATAAAATACTCATTTTATACTTTGAATTAGTAACCAGTTCTATTACGCACATCTAAATCCACTTAAAAAGAAGACTTTTAGGGGAAGAACGAGGTAATTACTTGGATATAATAAGAAATTTTATGGGTTCATCAAATGTGAAGATATAATTTCCCTCAATGATCTCATTATGCCTTAAGTTTATCTTTATTGTTCTCTTGTGGAAGTGATTGTTATATTGTTGTTTTTTTGTTAGTAATTCACATTCTAGTCACTTGGATTAGTTTTCTAGGTTTTCGTTTATTTCATTTTTTTTTGCTCATTTTATAATCCTTTGATCAATTTTGTATAATGTTTTGGACCCTTTCTAAACTCATTTTTTACTAGTAATAAAAAAATAGTATTTAATTATTATTTTTATTAATGTAGTTAATTAATTGTTATTTTGATGCCTTCCATGATGTTGATGTGTCATAAGAGTGTTGCTTAACCTTAATCAATTTTTGCCTATATGTAATCATGATGTAGAGAGATTTTAAAGTTGTCTTCTTGAAAAAATAGAAGTAATCAATAATTTAAAATTAAAATAAATAATAATGATTAAAAAGCAGTAATGTCTAGAAAAAATATGGATTTTTTATTTTATTTTATTTTATTTTATTTTTTATTGTGTGTGTGTGTGTGTGTGATGATGATGAAAAATTATCATAATTTATTTTTCTTAAGGTATTAAACATATTCTTTAGTTGGTCTACATTTAAAATATTATATGTTATAAAAATACATTCATTAAAATCAACAAAAATATATATAGTAAATTGAAATTAAATTATTAAAAATAAAGAGAAAGGTTTAAAAACATTAAAATTCAAGAAACACTCCTTTAGATACTTTTTTGCATGTGCAATGAGTAACAGGGTTTGTTTTCACTCTCTTTTTGGTGGCCTTGAGATATCCCATTTTTTTCTTTCTCTGTAAACTTTTTTCCATTACCTTTCCATTTTATAATTGTATTTTCCCACCTCTCTTTAATATAATAGGTGGTGCACATATGTTTCTATTAGGAATTGGGTTTATTTTTATTTTATTTTTAGAGTCCCTTACCATTATTAAAACATTTCCCATATATATAAAGGTCTTCTTAATGATGATATTTGTCCCACATAATTTTAAAATAGTCTAAATGCACACTACTATGTACTCCTTGGTAAAATTATGAAAATCAATGTGGGTTAATGTTTTGTGCTAATAAGGTGTCTAATCACCTAGCTTATATGGTCCATAGAAAATTCACCATTTGTATTTATAAATTTTCCCCTCCTCATTTAACCAAATTGGTGTGTTATCATTACTATAAGAGAACTAGATGGTACTTAGGGGACATTAAAACAATTCAGTCAAGGGTAGATAGGGGTGCATTTGGGATGTGAATAGATATATCATAATTTATTTGGACATCCTCTCTATATATCTCTCTCATTATTTATATACCACATGGTTTAATAACCATACACACTTTATTATAGTCTCTTTCCAACTAAAGGAATTATCTCCAATTTAGAGAGGGTTTGAGGGATTTTATACATGTACCTTAATATTGTAGCCATATATTAAAAAACTATATTAAAATTTTATATTAAAAAACTTAAATACAAAAAACCTAAATGAGATAAGAGTTATATTTAAAAATAAAAATATAAAATTACCAAATTCTCCTCTTGGTTGGAAGAACATTGTGCACCAATCAACAAAAAATGTTTGATATATCCTTCATCTTGATCTAGTGGTTGACTTTCCTTTTGTTTCCATTTATCCTTATTTTTCCACTTAAACATTTTTAACATTTAAATTCATATTATAAATTCACCTTTAAGTTGGATAAAATTTTATTTTAAAATTTATAATATTAAAGTTGCATTTAAATCACATTTTGGAGGCAATTGAGGGCATCATGTTAGGGTGTCTCTAAAAGTGAATTTAGTAGGTGATGTTAGCAGGGGATTTTTGTTTGTCTCTAAGGGTGAAATTATGGTGTATTTGGGAACAAAATTAGAGTGTATCTGAATAGTGACATTAAGGTTTCCCTAATGGTGATGTTGGGGTGTCACTAAATGTGAATTTGTAACATTATGGGTCACTAATTATCCCTTTTACTGTGAATTTAGTCTTCAAATTAAGATGTTTTTTCATAAATTCACATATTAAGTTGGAGAAATACTAGAATAAGTTTTATTTTGGCTTAAAAATCCCATTGAGAAAATTAACACATCATTTTTAGAGTATGTGTAATGAATTGAGAATACTAGAGCATCTTTTCAAAAAATGAGGGAATCAATTTATTGAGTATCTATAATGAATTTAATATTTGTTGATTGACAATTAAAGGTTGATTGAGGATGAATTATAATATTGTTACAATAAAATTAGGGTGAATTGGACTTTCATTGTAGTAAATTGATGGTGAAATTGATTTTTCCTTCACAAAATTAAGAGAAAATTAGGCATGGTGATTTACAAAAGTTAATTGAAAAAACCTTATCTTTTACTGGTAAATATTTCCATCTCATTAATTTCATTTCATGATTTTTTATTATTTATTATCAAGTTAGATGAAAAAATATATTTTTTGACATTGGGCCCACTCATTCTAGGAGGGGTAGATGAATTATTTTATACTCGATATTATTAAACATGTTGACATATAATTCCAGTTACCATTACCACATCACTTTTATTTTTTTAATAAGATTTAAATATTTCATTTAGGGTGATAAATGAACCATTTATACTTGATATTATCTAATTTTAATCCTAATTTATTTTTTCCTATTTAAAATTTGGCTATATGGATGGTAATCTCAACTCAGTCATAATTTGTAAAGGGAGAGGCATGTTTACTTGAGTTTAGTAGCCCTGTTGCTTTCTTAATTTCTTCTTCTGTAATTTTTAAGTTTGTTTTTTTCAATAGTTAATTCACCATCCACCATTAAATCAATGAGATAAATTCAAAGTGTAGTGTTTCTCGTGTAAGTTATTACTTTCAAGAATGGAAGAATACTAACTTTGGAAAGAATTTATAGTTGGGGTGGGTTCAAATCCTAGTGCCATGTTGTATAAATATTATCTTCATTTACTTTGTATGCATTCACCATGGAGTGGTATATATCCCATTATGAAAAATAGATAAATCCAAAGCTACCCTATTTATGGAAAAAAATCTCTCCTTTATTCATGGTGGTGTGGGGATATATTTTTGGCCACATTATAGGATACAAGGAAGCATTGACTAAAAGCACATGTGAAATGATAGATGTCACAATGGCACATATTCAAACATTAAAATAAATAAATTAACATGTAAGAGGTAGTATGAAACATGAGGGATTAAGAGATTTTCATAATGATGGTGGTGAATATAGAGAGACAAAGAGGCAAGAGATGCTATCAATACTAACACACTCCACTCTTGATGTCTTCCAAGAGCATATGAATAACAAAGCCAAGGTGGTGCTGGTTTTTCATTTTTTCCCATTAACACAATTTGCATTTTAATATTTTAATAAATTTATGTAGTTCTAAGTCCTTACCAAGGGTATATGACTAGTCATGTCTTTTTTATCCTCTTGAAATTATGGGAAGCTATGTTATATCCACATATAATGACACTAAATTATTTATACACAAGAGAGAAAAAAGTATAAGAGGAAAAAATACCATCCTTTGCTTGACATATAATCACTCTACTAATCATAAATATATAATTTTTTCACACTCATGTACATACATAATTTTGCTTTAGAGGTATTCACTAGTCATAAAATTACATTATTCTATAATATTTGTATGTTTGTCGATTCTCAATCCATATTAAGTTCTTATTGATGTGTTTTTCTCTATGATCTCACTACTAAGTTTTAATGATTTTATGTCACTATTATTATCAAAATCACTAAAATTTAACACTAATAACGAGAAAAATATTTTTATGCATGGTTTATGTGGATGCAAATTATGTCAAGATTGTTAATGCCAATTGAAAATTTTCATCATAAGATTTGGCACACGGGGGTATCAAATTCCAGATAATATATTGGTGTGTTCATTCATATTAGGGTTTTTTTAATAATTTAGAAAGGCACCCACTATATTTACACATGTTAAGGAAAGCAAGAGTATTATAAATAAATTTATAAATTATTACACTAGATGATTTTTAATTATTACACCCTCACCATATTTTCATCTCCAAACAACATATTTTACTCACATCCCCATTGAATTTTTAATATGTTAGGGTTGTTTTAGATATTACCTTTTTTTTAAAAAAAATTATGGTCATTTACAAACTGACACACACAACTAGGCATTAGTTAATCATGTTAAATGCAAGGATGAGAACAAATAATAAAACTTGATGGTTACCACTTCTACTTTTCCAGTCCAATGATTCAAGAGAAAGCACCCATGAATATTTTGATAAGTTGTATATGTGTCCCTATCATTATAAATTCACTTTTCTACTATTTTTTTATTTTTTATCCACCCCACCATTTCTAACTGAGGAATATTTAACTAACTATTATATTAGGGCCATTATTGGTAGACTACTAAAAAAATCTGATCTAACTATAGATATCAATTTTATTCAAAAAAGTTGATCAAGTCATTCATTTTCTATGTAGGTACATATCATACACTCATAACATACTTATCATTGAATGGTCAATGTTTAACCTTGAAATGATCTAGATTTAGGTTATCTAAATTTAAAGGGATAAAGATAGCTTAGGGCACAATGATGGTAGACTATCACTAAAGTATATGAATTATATGCTAAACTTAGATATAACATATACTAAATTAATTAAACTAAGATAGGTTAAAAATAGTAGGTACAACTATGTTAGGTATGGAAATGACAAAGAAGTAATGTAATTAGTTGGTTCATATGATAATGTAGTTATAGATCAGGAATAGATAGGAAGTAGACTGGAATAAGGTTTGATAATAGTCACTAAATTCTTATTTGAGTGCTTATGCAACCATGGACACTAACATCATCCTGGGATGGTTACATCAACACTAATGTTTGAATATAATACATGTGTCTTATATAAAATGCATACTAAAAAAGGATGTGACCACTTTTATGCTTTTGGATTTGTCTTCACCTTCACTCTAGTGCATTCAAATCTAGGTCATGACTATCACTCCTCATGAAATTAGAAAACCCTAGTTTATCTTCATAGTGGTCTTAGGGAAAAATGGGTTAGTGGGAATATTATGTTGAGTTGACCCAAAATACCCCTCTATCAATGAGCATTGTCTACATATTCAATACTTTGAAGAGGGCCTTATAGTGATGTAGTTATCCCCTACATGTTGTCTTGTGTGTGGATTGTGCAATATGTGAAAAATAAGTACAATAGTGACCTCGTTATTAACTTGGAAAATAGGGATCTTAGGCTATTATTTCATTAATTCATACCTATGTATATTTTATCACCATGATTGATATGAAAATAGGATAAAATAGGGAATATTTTCTTTATCAAGTGCTTGATTGAATGCTTTTTATAGGTTGTCTTGGTTTATGCTAGGTTTTTCCAAGTGAGAAATGAATAGGGTTTGATCTTGTATTTATATCAATCCCTTTGAAGATAATATTAAATTACTTAGGCTAACTATTAGGATACATTTCATTTTAAAATTGGATGTCTTTAGGGTATTGAACACTTATAGTGGAGTAGGACACCTATGTCGACACACGTGTCTATTTGGCTAGTGTCAAGAGAGCAAAAAATTAGGTACATACTCAAAACTTGAAGACATGAAAGATAATAAGCTTTGTAATTATAGGTATGATATATGATCTGTTTCATTAACATAAACTAGCTAGACCAAGATATAGGCCAAGGGGCACAATATAGAGTAGATGCGAGACTTTTGAAAGTGAGAAAAGGTTCAAAACTGAGAGAAAGCCAAGGTCTGAGTTTTCCAAGTGTACAAGATTAAGGTGATATACAATCTATAAATATCCTCTACATTCCACCCCCACTTTTAATATAATATTATAATTTCTAGTTTAAATGAAATGAATACATACTTGGGTGCATAAAATACACCTTGTTTTTACTTGAGTTCAAGTTGAGTGCTTTGCTAGTGACTGGCCTGCAACTAAGAGCATGTTATAGTACATAATCAATGTATATAATCTAAAATTTAAAGTATTTAAAATATTTAAATTTAAATATCAAGGTTTAAGGGTACACCTATGTATCGATGTAACTACCTTGCCTTTTGGCAAGTTGATTTGAAAGATGTATCATCATAAGGATCTAAAACTGAGATTAGGATAAATATATATAAATCTAAAATGTGCATATATATAAAGAGATAGAGATAAATAGATATTATAAGGCACATTTTATCATTTACCCTTTCTAATAAATTTTCATTTTATAATTAATTAATCCAATTTTCAATTACAAGGCAACAAGGGAAATAAAATTGGAAGAAATATTTAATTAATAGTTTATTTGGAATTGGCAAGTTTTAAAAGCTGACAAGGGATCAAGATAAATAATAATATTTTATTATCCAAAGTGGGTAATGGTGTTTTTAAGGAGAAATATAATGACTAGGTTTTAAATCAAATTAATAATTTATTTTTTCATTCTTATCCTCAAGAAAAGTTGGCCAATTTAGGAAATTCTTGGAATAGGATAAAAGTAGGAAAAATAAGATTAAAGCAAATTATGGAAAATTGGAGAAAGATGACAAATAATGAATTTTTTTAATTAGTTTTTTTATATTTATAAGTCAAGTATTTTTATTTTAGAACCCATTTTGGGACCTCTTGGTTATTTATATGCCATAATTTAATTATGTGGGATCTTTTGCCAAACTAATTAATTTCTCTTGTTGAACAATGTTCATTAAACCATATTGGAATGAAAACTCTTGGATTTTGGAGGTATTTGGATGGAAACCCATTTGTCCCAAGGATTTTAGGATGAAACCCCTATGATTTAGAGATACAATTTCACATAGAAACTGTAATAGAGATTTAAGGAGTGTAGATTCAACTAGTATTCAATGTTTTATGTAGGTAGTTGGTGCAAGTAGAGGTTATAAAAGTATCTTAAAACTTTTAAATTTTTTATAGAATATAGTAAGTTTAATATGGGTTTATTTTTATTTTATTTTATTATTCTCTAGTAATGTGTAATAATTCTATAAGTGTTGTGAATTTATGTTCTATTTTGAGTAGTGTTTACAATGTATCTATGTAATTCTGGCAACAATTTTGCCCAAACTTTATATTCTAATCTATAAAATTATGGAGTGATTATTATATTTATTGTAATGTTTTATTGATTATTTTTATGCAATATAGGTTTACATATGTGATGGTTTGGAGTTAATTTATTATTCCATAAAAATGATCAAACTTTGGGTTTCACTAGCTAGTGTAGAGAAGGGCATGAATTTTACAAAAAATGTTCTGAATATAAAATAAATTTCATAGATAACATTTATTTTATAAATTTAGTAATGGGAATTATAGTGTTATAATATCTATAATATTTCCATCCTGAAGGATTTCAAGAGTGGATAATTCCCTGTGAGATGGAAACTAGGTATTTCAGATGGGAATAGAAGAAGTTACAAGTAGAGTAATTAATCTCTGTAGAATAAATTGTGGATGAAAGTGAAAGGGGAAAAAATATTAACATATGAATAAATATAAAATAAATTATACAACACCTTGGAAAACATAAATTTTATTCAAAGAGAGTTGAGAGAGGTGATGGGGAAACTAGTGGGTCAACTAAGTCTTGGGGTTATTCCTAGAAGGGAAGGTTCACCTATAAGCAAAAAATCTATAGGTTATTCCATTTTAAAGACCAAAAAACTCAAATTAATATTAGTAGAGGAATAAATCATAATTCCACCCCTCAGTCCATTGGAGTAGTTGTAGTATAATAAACAAACAACACACACACACACACACACACACACACACACACACACACACACACACACACACACACACACACACACACACACACACACACACACACACACACACACACACACACACACACACACACACACACACACACACACAAATGCATACAAGAATTTAGATGAAGGTCTCAAAGTTGTAATTTTTTATGATAATTTTATAGAAATGTAAAAATGAGACACATGCCAAAGAGGACAAGGAAATTAGTAGAGTGGTGGAGGAAATAATCTAAAATAGAGAAAACTATCAATTCCTACCTATGATGGTGGTGATACAATATCAACATGGGCTTGGTTGTAAAAATTATAAACCTACCTTAAACTTAGCCCTATGAAGGAGAATGAAGATATTCAATTTTTCACTCCACATTTTGAGGGTGTTTCATATTATTAGTGGTATCATTGCCTAATAACATAGGGGTATGATCAAATAAACACCTTTGAAGAATTTATCTAGAATCTTCTTGATAGATTTGAGTTGAGGGATGAATATGAGTACTTCAAAGAACTATCTAAAACCAAATAACAAACCTCAGTAAGTGGATATGTATTAGAATTTCAAAATATGGCTATAATGGTAAGTGATATTTTTTAAAAAAAAGTTATTTTTATTTTTATTGATGTAATTTTTTATCCCCTTAGAGGGTTTGTCAAGGCTTTTACACTAGTTACCTTACATGATGTTATAAGAAGAGATTTAAATATTGAACCATCATCACAAAGGAACAAGTTGTCTTATCCTTCCAAACCATTTTATCCTAGTTATAATAAGGTAACTTCATAGAAGGGAAAACTTCTTACTCTTAAAAAATCCATGCCTCCATATAACATAAAAAAAGATAGATGAATATACTAAAAATGAACTATGAAGGAAGAATCTTTGTTTCACATGTAATCACTACAGGGTTGGTATAACCACCTTTGGCTAGGCATATTCAATTCATGAAGACAAAATATACCAACATATAAATTACCTTATTATATAATTACATACTTATCCATTAATTTTATTTATCTTGAGCCTTGCATAGGGAGGTGTATTATCTTAGAAGCAATGATAGGACTCTGTTAGAGCCTCTATGTGCCATAATGGACTAGTAAAGAGATCACCACTAAGAAGGCATGGGCTGGCCAAAAGAAGTGGTTGGCCAATCCAAGGGAATAATGAACACATATCATGTTTGGATTGGGTTACAAGAAAGAGAGAATGCCTATTTGATGAGAACTGATCTCTAAAAAAGGGTTTAAAAACCTTTGGCATTTACGTCCACCCTATGGAAAACAAAAAAAAAAAGAAGAAACAAGATGAAAGCCTAGAGAGGGAAAGTATCATCTAGTTATAACATGTATAAAATATCCATGGAAGGGCATAGATTACTAGGTAGGTATCCTATTGACTTGAATATCCTATTATTTGACTAAATTAAGTTTGTGTGATCCTTAATTGATTATTATGTTGAGAGGATTAATGTTTCTTGTCTTACTTATTCTCTTTGATTCTTTATCTATGGTTGTGCTTGAGTTGCGCTCATAGTTTACTACCCTTGTATGGTAATTTGGATTTAAGATATTCCTTTTGTGATAGTTCTAATTGTTGCATTTTTTTACCTATATATTATGGTTTCATCGTGTAAAACTTTTGATGCCTTGAAATGTCACATTATTCATGATGGCATAAGGGGTAGGTCTATCATGTTGGACATGATGGTGGGTTTCCTAATTCCTCTCATGATTACTTATAAAATATATCTTAATGTTTGTATGCCTAATGAGATTCTATCCCTGTGATTCTTGTGTCTTCCCTTTTGCGTTTTATTCTTGATGAAAATAGATTTGAGATTGGTAACATCTTACTAAGAGATGATTGGATCATCACATTGTAAGGATCTATCTCATTGACCCCAAAACATCTTGATTATTTTTTTCCATTATTTACCCTACACCATTATGTGAATATGCAAGGAGTTGGGAGTCCTGTTCAAGGGTGCCTAGAATAATTACTTGATGATGGTAAAAGGTTGGGAGGTGAACCCACATTATATTGGATAAAGTATTCACTTGGATAAAATAGGATCTTGTCTTCAACTATTGACTACTCATTCTTTATTTCTTTTTATAACTGGATAAAAGCCAAGGATTAATTATTTTGAGATGAAACTTTTGTATTTATGTTTTAATATTTAATTGTGGGTTGTGTGTGAGCCACTATATTATGTATATAATTAGCTTAATGTATCGAATATTATTTTAGAGAACTATTTTATAGTTTTCTTAGTAAATAAGATTAGTATCCCTCCTTGAGAGGGATTCTTGTTGAAAATGGAATCCTAGTGAAGGATTGTACATTCATGATTGATCTTGGTCAAGTTAATGGCATTAATATATAAGGGCATTGGTGTCTTTAGTTAAATATTACATGGTTATTTTTTGTATTTCATATTGATTTGTTGTAATGGTATTACCTTGAATGAACCATACATATACATATAAATAAATATTCTTGTATAAAGGCATGTGTTTTATTCTACCTATACTTTGGAAGTTTAAATAAAAAATGTGTGTTGCCTTATTTAAATATAATGTATTACTAATGTTGTAGTAGCTTGCCTAATTTTTTGAATCTTGAAAAGGATAGGGCTTGAGTAATATTTAAAATATGGGTTAAGACATATATATCTATTTATTGAATCCTTAGTGTTAAACTGAGATGTAACTAATATGAATATTTGATTTATAGTATCTAAGGAAGAGTCATGTTTGCATCGAAAGTGTATATCCTTTGAGGATCCTTATAATAAAGTTGACATATTGATTTGATTGATTAAATTCATGTTAAGAGTGAATTGTCTTTAAGTATTATGAATTTCATTTCAATGAAATATAAAGAATATTGAAATTAAATCTAAGTAGAATGTAGCTTAGACAAAAGTTATAATATTGTTATGGGAATAACAATATAACATGTCAATGAACTAACCATTAAGGTATTTGGATTATGTTTAAGTGGATTTAGAACCTTAGGAAGGAGTCTTTATGTGGACATAATATTCTCTTGGCCTTATGGATTTTCTTATAAAAGATAAATGGGTTAATTGATTTAATCTTATTAAAATTAGTTCCTCATTTATGCCTTTGCCTCTCCTTATATTTATCAAGGTTAATTTATTTAGATTAATATTAAGCAAATACTGAGTTGATTGTAATTATGGAGTCTTTGATTTTTATTTAGAATAATAAAATTATTATATTATTCTCTTAATCGGTTTATGATGTTATGTTTCAATAAGATGTCTATCAAAGAATTCCTTAGGCTTATTTAGTTGAGTTTATTGCCTATTTTATGCCTTTACATCATATATATTTCTAATAAAACCAATGAAGTTTGTTTTAGCTAGATAATTTATGTTAATATTATTCAGGATGCAAACTTTGGTTGGTGGAAGGCTTCTTGCCTTAATTTATTCAAGTCAACCTTTCAGCAGGTGTTTATTGTTTGGAGCATTGTGTTTCTTTTCCTAGTTTTGAAAAAGGACTAAGTATTTTGTAAAAAACTTAGTGTAAAATTTATAAGGTTTTAACCTTCACATCCCTTGACTGAAGATGGTCAAAATTTGTGCAGTCGGTATATTTGCATGTTACATACTAGGTTAGTCATAAGTTGCACTGTCTAAGTAGTCACAGATTATGCAATGAATCTAGTTAGGAAAAGAGTGCTTGGCCAAGATAAGCTTTCCTAGAAGTTGCCTTTTAGTTTTGACTATATTGATTTGGACTTAGTCTTATTTTGATGATTTGATTAGTTTCACAATATAACCTTTGATGCTTACTTCAATTCAGCTTAGGCATATGATCTTAGCCGTATCGAGTGGTTTTGTGCAGGTTTTAGTTTATTTTGATTTCTTTGCCTTAGTTATTTTCCTTGTTAACTAACGCTTAGACTTGCCTTAATCTATTTTTGGAGTAAATTTTCATGGCTTTCTACATATGATTCATAAAAAAAATTATGCACATATAGTTGGGACTTTTTTATTAAAACAAGAGTTCAAAAAGTTTGGTATTTCATTCAAGTCTTTTGGATTCAGTAAAAGTGTTTGGTGAAAGTGTTTGATGAAAGTGTTTCAACCTTGTCAAAATAAATGTCACGAACACAAGTTCTAAATATTAGCGTCTTTAAAATGTCTGAGTTAGATTTTTTATCATGAATCTCATCTAGATCTATTATTTCAAACAAAAGTTCCAAAAGCTTGCACCCTTTCTAAATTTTCCTTAAGATTTTAACTTATCCATTGTCTTCAACTTTTCCTTTAGTTTTTCCATAGCCGATAATTATTTGGGATTTTATTTTGGCTTTTTTCCTTAATCATTTTTAGAACTTTCCTGAGTGGTTCAAAGTAAGCCATGTGTCACTATCTCATGAACTTGGGAGTGATATCAACTTAGTTTATTGTATGTATAGTGTCTAGCTAGCAGAGGAGTAGGATGTTACCATGTGGCACCATTGTAGCAACTGTGGTCTCGAAGATAACCATACTAGGCTTTTTACATTTAATCAAGTGGGTGAGTAGGATGTTATAACATGGCATCATCCTAGAAACACATAGTCCTAAGGAAGGTCATATAAAGAGCTTTGCCTCTAGGCTAATAGAAAAGCAGGAAGGTGCCACATGGCATCATTTTAATGACCTATGATCCTAGAATGGGTTGTATAGTAATCAAGCCTCTAGGAAAGTAAGATTATAGGATGCTTTTATGTGGAATCATCCCAGTGACCTGATATTATAAATATCTTCATATAATTTTCAAAGTATCTAGGTAAATAAGTTCATAGTATGTTACCACATGACATCATACCAATGACCCCTTATCCCTAGGAGCTCCATGCAGAGTGAAAAGCTTATAATAAATCAAGTGATTGGGATGTGGCCACATGGCCAAATCCCACTTATCTATTATTATAAAGGCATATGTATCATATGTAGAGCTTATACACTAAAGCACTAGCAGGATGTTTCCACATAAAATAATCCTACTACTTTGCATCCCTAAGGATGTTGTGTTATCCTTATAGAGTGGCAAGGTAGTGAGTAGAAGATTATCACTATGTGGATCCTTTCATGGAGTTTCCTAGGAGGTGATAGGTGGAAATAGTGGCCCTAAGAGGATGAAGGGAAGCTGGTGTGGTTGGGGAAACCATCAAATAAACCAGGTAGATCTCTATTGTGTTGGTAATGGCTGAGGTTAAATTTGATGGCCTTCTCAGTGTCTTCTATCTAATGAGCATTTGGTGTGATATTTAGAGGAGTTTCAGTGTGTAAGGACAAATAAATTATGGTGTACATCTATGAAATTCACCATGGTAGATGTAGGATTTACCTTGATATATTTTGTAGCTCTAATGAATTATGGTATATATCCTTATTTGATAGTGGATTGTTGGTTGTAATTGTGTGTTGTGCCTATATTTTTGAGAAAAATAATGGGCCTGATAGGGATATCAATATTATTTTATAGTATCAAATCAATTTTTTTTCTTGAACAACTTGAGTATCATTAGAAATGTCAAAGGGTCTTCCTTCGGAGAAAGGAATAATGTTAACCATTTCCTCATCAATCTGTTACTGGGAGTTTAACACTATAGAAGGTAGCATTATTTTTCCATAAAATTAGTATAATTACCCTTATTCTCATCAAAAGATAAAACATTAGCTTCAAGGTGAAGATTTCTAATTGGGGGAGGTTCCCCAACACCATTATTATGGGAAGTTACTTTACATTCATACAACCTTAAACTACCTTTTATTTTAGGGTCCTTACCAAGGGGTGTTCTACCTTCCTCAAATTTAGAATTAAAAATGGTACTAACAATGTTTTCCAAGTCCTCCATTCAAGGTAGGAGGGGGTTGAACAAAATGTCTTTTCTATTGAGTTTGGGGCCTTTCCAAACTTATTTATTTATGTTTCTATTAAAGTGCATCATAGGGAAATTTTTCCTCATATGACCATCTTTTTTATATAAAAAACATGCATTGAGGAATCCCAATCCTTTAATGGGAATATAAAAGAGCCCCCATTAATTTTAAAAATGAGGGATTCCAAAAAATCTTTTGGAGGGTCCAAAGAAATTAGAACCCATGCCTTCATGTGGGCCAAATAACTTCTTGTATCTTCAACCCTAATAACCTCTCCCAAGGGTCTAAGGCAATGAGGGAGAAAATTCCAAAAATGGAGAGGGGTGTTGTCAATGTCCACCCATCTAGGGGCCATTTTTAAAATCAAATCTTGAAATTCTAAATTAGGTTTATAGGAAACCACTTTAAATAGAGATTGACCCACACTCCACATGGAGTTATTAATAACTCTTATTTACATGTTGGAGTTTTTAAAAATAACCAAAAAATCCATTTTTAGAACATTCTATAGAAACTAACATAAATACCCATTTTCTTACCCCATATAAAATTTAACAAGTTATCAAATAGATTTCTTAATATAAGAGCATTTATATTCAAATAGAGAAAGAAAACCCCAATATTTTTCAATTATGCTTCTTCCCTACTCAAATATTATTTCATGGCTAAATTGGGAAGTAGGAAAAGGGTTTTACTATAACTAGGATACTTACCATCTTGTCATTCACTACATCCTCCTACTCCATCCTCAAATGTGATGCATAAGCCAACAACAAATTTTTCATCTTGTGAATGTTTACCAAATTCTTCCTACCATAACACTTCACTAAGTAGCTTCTTATTGTCATCATTTTTTTCACCACCCCTCACAATAATAAATATAAGGCCTTTTGATTTAGGGAAATATTTAACCAAAATTGTTTGGCCTCTATTTTCATTAATACTACCATCAAAGAGACACTCTACATGGTTTAGATCACTTCAGTTACCTTCTTTTATATGACACAAACATTAATTACAATTACTCCCAATCTCCAGTACATATCTATGGATCAAATAATAGAAGGAGAGGAATGTAAAACAAAGTCCTCAAAAAAATAACAAGATACATATGGGAAGACAAGTAAAAAAATAAAATTATCCAAAAAATAAATAAAATAGCAATAATAACCATGGACCCTAAACAACCACCACACATTCAACCATTCATGCACCAAAGAATCAAAAGGGACCAAGATAGATGGAAGTAAACATGAAGCACCATCAATAGAGGGTGAATTTTCGTCTTCCTATTACAAATCTCCACCTTGATCTCTCCCACTTTTTACCAATGCATTGTCTTTTGTCAAAATCATCCTCTTTAGAGAGGATGAGTCTTCTTCTTCTCCAAGGTATAGTTTCTGATTGTGACTCTTCAATTGGATTCTTTTTCCTTCTTAGACTTCTCAAGACCCTAGGCCAAGAGATCTCAAAATCTTCTTCTTAATCATCTGATATCTCCATAAAAGGTATTATTGCATTAGTAGGCTCTAGAGCTTCCTTAGAGATGGCTTTGGAAGTCCTTATCCTTTACTTATTCTTATTATTTGGTTATGTAGATGGATCCTTACTTGAAATTTCTTATCTCAAGACAAATATGTGTGTAAGGGAAGAATATAATAGCCTTATTTTTACCTAAGTTTTTGTCTTCAAATTCTCTTGTAAGAATGCCTCCCATTTAGATTCTTCATCTGCCTTGTTCAAGAAATGGTGTTGGCATATTAATTATATTAACCCATGGTGTCTAATAAATGATACACCCTAAACATATCTATTTATTATAACTTGGATATTACCATATATAAAGTAAGGCATATTTACCCTTCACTAATGTCCATGTCTAATATGATTCACAATATTCATGAAATCTCCTCCCAATGAGCCATATTGTCCATCACATGTGAAAATATTGATGACCTAGCAAGCTATAGTATTCCAAGGTTATGATCTCTCTCTCTCTCTCTCTCTCTCTCTCTCTCTCTCTCTCTCTCTCTCTCTCTCTCTCTCTCTCTCTCTCTCTCTCTCTCTCTCTCTCTCTCTCTCTCTCTCTCTCTCTCTCTCTCTCTCTCTCTCTCTCTCTCTCTCTCTCTCTCTCTCTCTCTCTCTCTCTCTCTAAAACACTCAAACATGAATGCCATTCATCATGAAAGATTTGAATTAGGTCTTGTAATGAATATTTACCTAGTATTTTCATCCATGTCTCAAGATTTATAGATATTTGGTTAATGATGGAGCTACTAGTTTGAATATTAGTTCTTTTCACCTTTGAATGTTCCCCTTTAAAATTTGTAATAAAATATCCTACCATTTTTAATCATATCCATGAATTTTTTTGAGAAATTCTAACCATCCTACTTCTTCAAATACCCTAGCCACAACATCATCTTGGAGTAAGAGTTATGTTGATTAGGTTTAAATTTATTTTTATACCCAATTTATAAAGTGTTTCAATAATCCTCAAGGATTACAGGGGATTCTTGGCATACAATTGAGTGTGTTTATCAAGATTTCAATAACAGGTGAGAGTGTAACTAGCAAGTAGGAGAGACACAACTAGTTCAAGAAAATAAATCAAGGTGGAAATTTAGAAAGTCTCCAATGATTTCCATAGCTCTTAAAATATCCCAGATCTAAATTAGTTATAATATTAGACATCTTTAGGCAAATTAAATTATGATTGTGGTTTGTGTTTTATCGTTATTCTTTCCCTTTTTGCCATTATGACCCATCCTTTGTGTCATAATTGATCCTTGTCATGTTGATACTTGAAATTACATTTTATATAAATATCTTTAAGTAAATCATCATTATGACATCATGAACTTCTAATGGCATATTTAATTTTTTAAATGATTTTTTAATAGTATGAAATGATGTTTTAATGGTATAACATCTTATCCCATTTTTTTTAAATATAATTTCCTAGGAGACCCCCTTTTTAAATAACCCCTTTTGGAAGAATCCTTTTTGAAAAGTGGATATTAAATGACACTGTTAAAATCAAAATTAATCATAATCATGGAAAAATAAAATATATATACCTTGAATTACCTATGGTTATCCATTTTCCTAGTTTTACCACATGTCCTAGGATAAGAATTATGCATAAGTTCATCTAGAGTATTGTATAAGTCAATTAGGATTACTAGTTTTATTACTTTGTCATCCAAAAAAGTTACCATTTTTTGGTTTTCAAAAATTTCACCCCTTTTTTTCTTTTTGGAGAAGAGGATTTCCATTTACTAGTTTTAAATCCTTTCCCTTTATTAGAATTAAAATATCATCCCTTGGTTTTGATGGAAGAATAAAGTTCTTCCATATAACAAAATTCCTCTTGAGGATTAAATATATTTATATAAATTTTCCTTGCTATGAGGTTGATGATACATCCTTAGTCTATGTCCATTTACCAAAAATGTCTCCATGTTTCCATCAATTGGTATCAACTGAATAGATCCATTGTCAAAAAAAATTTAACTTGGTAAGGACCTAACCATCTAGTGCATAGTTTAATTAGATTTATTAAGGTTAATTTAATTGGATTAAGCTTAAGTAAAAATTGAGTTGAACATAATTATGGAGTTTTGGATTGTTATTTGGAAAAACAATATTATTAAATTATTTTCTTAATTAGTTGATGATGTTATGTTTCGATGGGATGTTTGTGAAAGAATTACTTAGGATTCTTTACTTGAGTTTTTTTAATCTATTTTATGCCTTTCCATCATATATATTACTAATAAAACTAATGAAATTTGTTTTAGTTATATCGTTCATGTTAATCTTTTCAAGATACATCCTTTGGTTGGTTAAAGGCTTCTTTCCTTAACTTATTCAAGTCAACCCTCACCCTATGTTTATTATTTGGAGCCTTGTGTTTATTTTCCTAGTTCAAGAAAATGATTAAGTCTTTTGTAAAAGATTTAGTGTAAAATTTATAAGGTTTTAGCCTTCACGTCCCTTGATTGAGGATAGTAAAAGTTGTGTAGTCTATATGTTCATATATTGCATAGAAGGTTAGTCACAAGTTACATAGTCTGAGTAGTCACACATTGCACAATGAATATAGTTAAGAAAAGTAGATTGGCCAAGATAAGCTTGCCTGGAAGTTTCCTTATATTTTTGACTATATCAATTTGGACTTAGTCTTATTTTTATGATTTGATTAGTTTTGAAATTAGCATTTGCTTCTTGATGCACTTTGCCTTAGGCATATGATCTTAGCCTTTTTAAGTGGTTATGTGCAGGTTTTAGTTTATTCTACTTTCTCTTCCTTAGTTGTTTTCCTTGTCGACTAACCCTTGGACTTGCCTTAGTCCATTTCTGGAGTTGGTTTTTGTGCCCTTCAACATATGAATTGTCAAAATAATTGTGTTCATATAGTCTAGACTTTTACATTCAAATAAAAGTTTTGAAACTTTAGTATTTTATTCAAGTCTTTTTATTTTGGTAAAAGTGTTTGACAACAATGCTCAATGAAAGTGTTGTAGCCTTTTCAGAAAAAATGTTGTAAACACAAGTTCAAAAGACTAGGGTCTTCAAAATGTCTAGGTCAAAGATTTTGTTGTGAATCCCATATGGATCTTTTGTTATGATTAAAATTTCTAAAGGCTTGTGCCTTTCTGAATTTTCAATAAGATTTTTACTTAGCCATTATCTTTATCTTTTCCTTTAGTTTTTCCATAGTTGATAATGCTTTGGGATTTTCCTAAATATTTTTCCCTAGTCATTTTCATGAATTTTTTGAGTGGTTTAGAGGAAGCCATGTGTTACTATCACATGAATCCAAGAGTGATGTTAGCTTGGTATATTGTATGGATAATGTTAGACTAGTGAAGGAGTGATATGTTACCACATGGCACCATCCTGGCAACTACAGTCCCATAGATGACCATAATAGGAATTTAGCCTCTGAGCAAGTGGGTGAGTGAAATGCTACCATGTGGCATCATCCCAAAAACTCATGGTCTTGAGAAAGGTTATATAGATAGATTAGCCTCTAGGCTAACATAGAAGTGGGATGGTACCATGTGACATCATCCTTATGACTCACAATATTATAATGGGTCATACAATAAGCAAGCCTCAAGGAAAGTGGGCATGTAGGATATTTCCATATGGCATCATCCTATTGACCCCCTATTTTGAAGATGTTCATGTAATTTCTAAAGTATTTGGTAAAATAAACTCATGGGATGTTGCCATGTGGAATCAATTCAATGACCCACTATCCTAGGGAGGTCCATGCAGAGTTCAAATCATGTAAGAAATTAGGTGAGTGGGATGTGGCCATATGACCAAATCTTGTTTCTCTATTATTATGAAGGTGTTTATATCATATGCATAGCCTATAGGCTAGAGGTATAGCAAGATTTTTTTGATAGAATAATATCACTAATCTATAGCCCCAAGGATGTTATTCTATCCCTAAAAAGTGGTAAGGTAGAAAGTAGTGAATTATCACCACATAGAACCTTTCACGGAGTCACCTAGAAGGTGACAGGTGGTAAGAGTGGCCCCAAGATCCTGAATAGAAGTTGAAATGACTAGAGAAACCATCAAAGAAACCATGAGGATCCTAACTATGTCATTAGTGGATGAGGTTAAATCTAATGGCCTTCTTAACATCATCTATGTAGTGAGTGTTTGGTGTAATCTTTAAATGATTTTAAAGTGTGAGGCTAAATGAATTATGGTTACATCTATGAAATGCACCATGACGGCCAGAAGATTCACCTTGATATATTTTATATCTTGAATGGATTATGGTATCCATCATTTTTTAATAGTGATTTATTGGTTGTAATTGTGTGTCATGCCTATCTTTTTGATAAAACAATGAGCATGATAGGGATATCAATCTTATCATTTGGTATCAAATCAAAAGTTTTTTTTGAATAGCCTAAGGATAATCAAAAACCTCAAAGGGTATACCTTTGGAGAAACGAACAAAAATAACCATTTCCTCATCAATTTTTTTTAGAAGTTTACCACTATAGAAGGTGTCATGATTTTTTCCATCGATTCAGTGTGATTACCCTTATTTTCATCAAAAGATAAAGCATTAGCTTCAAGGGGAGGAGTTCTAATGGGGGGATATTCCCTAACACCATTCTCATGGGAAGCTACTTTACACTTAGACAACATTGAACTACCTTTTATTCTAGGGTCCTTACCCAGGGGTATTCTACCTTTCTTGAATTTATAATTGAAGATGGGATTAATAATGTTTTATAGGTCCTTTATTCGAGGTGGGAAGGGATTGAATAGAATGTCTTTTCTATTTATTTTGGGGTCTTTCTAAACTTCTTTATCCATGTTTCTATTAAAGGGCATAAAAGGGAAATTTTTACTCATATGACCATCTTTTTTATTGAAAAAACATCCATTGAGGCCTCCCAATCCTTTAATAGGGCATATACAAGATCCCCCATTAATTTCAAAAATGAGGGATTTTGAAAAAGCTTCCAAAGGGTCAAAATAAATTAGAACTTGTGAATTCATGTGGGCCAGAGACCTTCTAGTATTTTCAACCCTAAGAACCTATCCCAAGGGTCTAAGATCCTAAGAGAGAAAATTCCATAGCTAGAGAGGGACATTTTTGTTGAGATGTGGTGTTCACATTATTAATTGTAAATAGCATAATTATTGATATTATGTTATTAGAGTTTTGTTTGTATATTATTGTTATGCATAACAATAATATATGGGGTGATTTGTTTTAGTTAAGTGGTTTTTATCTTATGTTATTATAAGATATTGTGGTGGATATTTGATCTCCCTAATTATAGGAAAGATGTTTCTTATATAAACTATGTAATAGGAGATTACTGTATGCAGAAGAAATAGTATAACGTGTGAGGATTATTTTTGTTCGACTCTTTCTCTATGTAGACTCTGATTTATACCAATATATGGTATCAGAGTAAGAGGTTATGATGGGTTAGTTGTCTTAAATTTTTTATGTGTGTAGTCCTACCTACACTTCATACACCTTCCTGCATGTGGATTGAAAGCTTTGATGAGTTCCTTAGCTATTTTCAAAACTCAGATTCAACATCTCCTAATTTGGATCTAGCTTGATGATTAAATTGTAGGGAGTGCCATATAAAATAATGCCATCTTGATCATCATCCATGCATTTATCATCTACAAAAAAAATCTTGGAGCTTTATACTATGTTATACATCTTCCATCAAACACAGACCTATGATGTGTGCCTTTTTTAATCCTAGGATCATCTATACTAAATTTGATATCTTCAAAATATGTAGTGGTTGATCCTTACTTAGACACCTACTAGATAAGTTATGTCTCATACTTTCTTTGCTTCTTATTGGTATTCCAGATTTATTGGCTATGTGTGATGTTTGGGTGAATTGCATGAGTTACAAACAAAGAGAGAGGATTAGGGTATTATGTATTTGGCATAATTTATTATATATCAAGATTATTACACATGTAATGTTTATGTTTGTTTATGTATCGAAAGAAGATTTGTGTAATATACACTTTTCTTGAGCAGTCATGTAATGATTTTTACATGCACTATTGTTGAAAGAGATGTGCCCTTTATTAGGGATAGAAGGAAATTAGATATCATGCAGAGTTCAATTATGTCACCATTTTCACTAATATTGAGAATAAGCACACATGAAAAATGTGTATCAGAGACCATCGCATGACATTCACAAAGTCATTTATATGGGTACGTCAGTCAAGATATACACATTTTTTAGTGGTTAAGTTTATGTGTCAAAACATTAAAGTGGTATTGTTAAAAATCTTTTTTTATTATGAGTCATTTCAATAATATATGTCATATATGTTATTTATCCAAAATCCTAAGTGTCAGTTTTTCTTGTGTCAAATTTTATTTTTCAAAGTCATTGTCTTGGTATAAGTTTTGAAAAAGTCAAACAAGCTATTATTTAATGTCAAAATCAAAATTGATAAGTCACTATGGGTTGTTATATTAAAATTAGTAAATTATAGAAGTCTATAGAGTTTTTTCAACATATTTTTTAAAGTTATTTATGAGTCTTGTCATTGAATCCTATTTAGGTGAATGTTAGGGTCTTGTTTAGGTGATTATTGGTAAAATTTTCTCAAATTTTTTAAAGGATGCATTATTTGTGGAAATTGACATCTTATGTTGGTTTAAATCATAATGGACATTTTGTTATAAAAATTCATAAGCCTCAATTTCTACACATGGAAAGTCAAAATATAGATGCAATTAATGAACAAAAATTTATGGAGGATAGTGAATGGAAATGAAGTAGCACCAACAGATGCATCAAAATTAGTAGAATGGAAAAATAGGAATGATAAAGCCAAAGCCATCATTGGACTGGCTCTTTTCAACTTTGATTTACATTATGTAGATCTTGAAAAATCATAAAATGTAATGTGGGAAAATTTGAACAAACTATTTAGAGTAAAATCAGTCAACACAAAATTTTGTTTAAAAATCTAGTTGTTTAGACTCAAAATTAATGATGGGGTCAACATGTCTAGTCACATTAATGAACTAAGATCTCTTCTAAGATAATTAGCCAAAGTTTAAGATCCAATAGAAGATGAAAATGTAAAATCCATATTATTTAATAGCTTACCTTCTAAACATAGTAATTTTGTTTTCACTCTTGGACATATGCCTTCCTAATCACTTAAAGATATGATTTTAACTCTTCTAGATAAAGAAAAAAAGACTAAAGAATATGTAGAAGAAGAAATTGCATTGTACTTGAAAAAGAAGCCCAAGAATTTTTCAAAAGATAAAGAGGAATTGAATGTTTCTACTGCAAGAACAAGGGACATACAACTTCATATTGTAGAGTTCAAGCTAAAGACTTTCTCAATGGAAAACTAAAAAAATAAAATCCAATGTCATCACTAAATAAGAATCAAATACTGAGAATGAACCAAATGAGAATAATGGCTATGATTCTAAAGAGTTTATATTCTAAGTAAGCTTTCACATATTGGAGGAAGGAGGAAATGGAAGCTAGAGGTTTCATATCCTCTCGTTAGCCACCCATCTTGGGGAATTTTTGAAAAATAAATCTTGAATGTCTTAATTAGGGTTCAAAGGGAACCACTTTAAATAGAGACTAACCCACATTCCATAGGGATTTTTTAATAAATATTCTTTGCATGTTGGAGTTTTTTAAAATAACCAAAAAACCCCTTTATGTAAAATTATATAGAAATTAACATAGATACCCATTTTATTACCCCTTACCAAATTTAACCAATTATCAAAGAAATTTCTTGATGGAAGTTATTTTATATTCAAACAGACTAACAAAACCCCAATATATTTCAACTGTGCTTCTTCCCTACTCAAATATTGTTCCATGGCTAAATTGGGAAGTAAGAAAAGGGTTTTACCAAATCTAGGGCACTTACCATCTTGTCCTTCATTACATCCTCCTGATCCATCTTTAGATGTACTACATAAGCCAATAAGGAATTTTTCACCTTGTGAATGTTTAGAAAATTCTATTTGCACTACCCCTCATAATAATAAATTTAGGGCCATTTGATTTAGGGAACTCGTTAACTAAAATTATTTGGCCTCCATTTTCATTATTTTTACCATCAAAGAGACACTCCACATGGTTGGGATCACTTCAGTCATCTTATTCCATATTCCACCAACATTAATTATAATTACTCCCAATCTCTAGTATATATGTAGGGATCAAAGGGAAAGGGGAGAGTCACATAAAACAAGGGCCTAAAAAACACTAACAAGATATTTATAGGAAGACTAGCAAAAAAATAAAATTATCCAAAAAAGTATAAATAAAATTTCAACAATAACTATGGTCTCTAAATAACCACCATACATTAAACCATTAATGCACCAAATAAGCAAAGGGTACCAAGATAGATGGAAGAAAACATGAAACACCATAAATATAGGGTGACTTTTCATCTCCCCATTACAAAGTTTCACCTTGCTCTCTCACACTTTTTTCCAATGCATTGGCTTTTGCCAAAATCATCCTCTTCAAAGAGGATGAGTCTTCTTCTTCTCCAAGGTATAGTTTCTGATGGTGACTCTTCAATTAGAGTCATTTTCCTTCTTACATTTATCAAGACCCTAGGTTGAGAGATCTCCATATCTTCTTCTTAATCATTTGATATCTCCATAAGAGGTATTTTTATAGTAGTAGGCTCCAAATCTTCCTCAGAGATGGCTTTGGAAGTCCTTATCTGTTGCTTCATATTTTTTTTGGTTCTATATATGGATCCTTACTTGAAATTTCTTCTCTTAATCTAGATATGTGTTTAAGGGAAGAATATAATGGCCTTATTTTTACCTAAATTTTTCTCTTCAAATTCTCTTGTAATAATTATTCCCATTTGGCTTCTTCATCTACCTTCTTAAATAAATGGTGTCGTCATATTAATTATATGAACCCATGGTATTTAATAGGGGATACACCTTAAACATATCTATCTACCTTAACTTGGATGATACCATATATAAATTAAGGCATATTTACCCTTCACTAATGTTTATATCTAATATGATTCACAATCTTCATGGAATCTCCTACTAATGAGCCATGTTGTCCATTGCATGTGAAAATATTGATGACACATATGCCTTTTGTGACCCTTTGTGGACCAATTAGAAAATAAAACATGAATGCCCTTTATCATGAACGATTTTAATTAGTTATTTAAATGAATATTTACTTGGTATTTTCATCCATGTCTCAAGAATCTTTTATATTTGGTTGATGATGGATCTACTAACTGGAATATTGTTTCCTTTCACCTTGGAATGTTCCCCTTCCAAGTTTGTGACAAACTCTTCTACCAATTTTTCATCATATCCATGAATTTTTTTATAAATTCTAACCATCTTACTTCTTCAAATACCCTAGTCATAGATTCATCTTATAGTAAGAGATATATAGATTCACGTTCAAATTTATTTTTTGACCCCATTTTTACTGTGTGTGAAGAATCCTCAAGGATTATGGGAAATTCTTATAAAAAAATTGAGAGTGTGGTTAGTAGGGTTTCATTAACATGTGAGAGTGTAACTAACAAGTAAGAGAGACATAAATAGTTTAAGAAAATAAAACAAGGTACAAATTTGGAAAGTCTACAATGATTTCCCTAGATCTTAAAATATCCCAAAGCTAAATTAGTCATAATATTAGACATCTTTAGGAAAATGAAATGATGATTGTGGTGTGTGTTATATCATCATCACTCTTTCCCTTTTTGCCATTATGACCTGTCCTTTGTGTCACAATAGATCCTTGTCATGGTGATAATTGAAAGTAAATTTTATATGAATATCTTTATGTACATCATCATTATGACATCATGACCTTATAATGACATATTGATTTTTTGAAATGATTTTTTAATAGAATGAAATGATGTTTTAATGGTACAACATCTTATCCCATTTTTGAAAAAAATAATAAATATCATTTTATATTAGAACCCCTTTTTGAATAAACCTTTTTGTAAAAATCCTTTTTGAAAAGTGGATATTAAATGACACTTTTAAACTCAAAATTAATCATACTCATGGAAAAATAAAATATATATACTTTAAATTGTCTATGGTTATCCTTTTTCCTGGTTTTGTCACATGTCCTAGGATAAGAATCACATGTAAGTTCATCCAGAGTATTGTATAAGTCAATTAGGATTACTAGTTTTATTTCTTTGTCACCTAAAAATTTACCATTTGATTGTTTTCAACTTTTTACCCATTTTTTATTTTTGGAGAAGAGGATTGTCATTTATTAGTTTTCAATCTTTTTCCTTTATTAGAATTAAAATCTCATCTCTTGGATGTGATGTAGGAATAAAGTTCTTCCATATAACCAAATTCTTCTTGAGATTAAATAAATTGTATAACTTTTCCTTGGTATGATTTTGATGATATAGCCTCAGTCTATGTCCATTTACCAAAAATGTCTTCATGTTTCCATCAATTGGTATCAATTGAATAGATCATTGTCAAAAATCTTTTCAACTTGGTAAGGACCTAACCATATAGTGTATAGTTTACCTTTGAAATATTGGTATTTTTAATCAAATAATAAGGCCCAATATCCTTCTTTGAATTTAATTTATATGATGTGACATTTATGCCATGCCTTCCTTTGATATTGAATAAGGTCTATTTGATGCAATGCCTCAAGTCTTATATCATCTAGTTCATTCAATTGGATAATTCTCTCTTTTTATGATTATGATAACTCTATGCCTACCTCTATTGTTATTCTTAATGTTTGAAACTCAAATTAAATTTAAAGTAATGGTTTTTTACCATATACTAGTTCATATAAAGAAAATATTATGGTGTAATTTCATGTTGAGTTGTAGGCTCAAACTAATTTAGGTAGCTTACTTACCCAATATTTGTTACTAATGTCTACTATCTTGGTCAAGATGTTTTATAATTATTTGTTAGTGAATTGAACTTGAAAAATGGATTGAAGATGGTAAGATGATGACTACTTGTGGGTGATCTATTTTTTTTTAATAAGAATTTTATCATATTGGATGTAAATTAAGGGCCTTGATCTAAAACTATTTCTCTTGTTGCCCCAAAATGTTTTAGAATCCTATAGTACAATAAAATAGCAACATTTTCTTCATGAACAAATGATAAGGCCTCAACTTATGCCCATTTATTAAAAAAATCAATTCATATTAGGATATACTCCTTCATATAAGATATCGGATCAATGGGACCAATGAAATCTAACCCCCATTTTTCAAAGTGTCCTAAAACCACTTGAGGTTAGAGGGGTATTTTATTAGATAGTGTAGGTTTCCCCATCCTTTGTCAAAGATCACATTACTAAACATAATTTTTCACATTCTTGTAAACTGAAGGCCAATTATATCTAACCTAAATGATCTTATGAATAATCATTTTGGTTGAGTAATGAACTCATTGTAGCTTATCATGGCATTATTTCAAGATGTCATAAATTTCATATTTTTGTACAAACCTCAGAAGTACCAAATCAAGCCCACATTTGAATAATACACTAATAATCCATTTATAGTTAACATTATTTTTGATCAAACATTTCCATTATTTGGTAGTGAAATCACAAGGAAACTTCCTTGTGTCTATATAATTATCCATATCATCAAACTATGAAGAGTGAGCTAAAATTGTGAACAACTGTTCATCAAGAAAATTATCTTCTATTGGCTCATATTCACCTAAAACATTTAATATTTACAATAAGTCAACAACTACATTATCTTTTCCTATATTATCAATGATTTTTATATCAAATTACTACAATAGTATTAGCCATCTAATGATTCTACCTCATACCATTAATTTTTTCATCAGATATCTTATGGTTGAATGATCTGTATAAATAAATATTTTATATATAATGATGTAGTGATGGAATTTATTCATAATGTAAATGACAATAAGAAACTCCTTTTTAGTAGTTGTGTAGTTCTTTTTCATAGTATTTAAAATCTTATGTAATATATAGCATACATCTTACCTTTTTCATATTTATATCCAAGAAATACCCCCATAACATTATTAAAGGCATATGTGTATATGTGAAAGGACTACTCTCAATTGGGACCTCTCAGGACTAGATCAGAAAATAATTTTTCTTTTATTGTCTCAAAACTCTATTGACATTTGTTAGTCCATATAAATTCACTGTACTTGGTGAGAAAATAAAACATATATGCAACAATCTTACTAAAATCCTTAATAAAATATCGATAATACCCTATATGACCTAGACATATTTTGATATCCCTTGGACTTTTAGGTACAGACAACTATGAAATGACTTCAATATTTTTATGGTCAACTTGTATTCCTTAGGATGAGTTATGATGACCTAAGATAATTCCCTAGTCTACCATTATCCAACACTTATCATGACTTGATGACAACTGATGTTTTTCACACCTAGTCAAAATTTTATCTAAATTGGTTAAGGCTTCGAAAAAATGTTCTTCATGTACTATAAAATCATCCATCTATACCTCAACACACTCACTGATAAGATTAAAAAATATAACAATGAATTCTCTTTGAAAGGTGATTGGTGAATTGCATAAGTGAAAGGGTAAAATTATGTATTCAAATTTCCCCCAATGACATGTGAAATTTTTTTTATCTTGGACTTCAAGAGTTACTCTTATTTGATTATACGCACTAAATCCATCCAAGAAGTAAAAATACTTCTTTTCAACTAGATTTTTTGAGACCTAGTTTATGAAAGGCAAGGCAAAATAGTATTTCATATTGGCTTTGTTAATTTACCTTTAATATATAAATATTCTAAATTTTTAATTTTTTTATATACTATTACTAGTGGTGATACCCATTGACTATCTAAGATTGGATATATGAATCCTACTTGTAATAATTTTTCTATTTCACTTTTGACCATGTCTCTTAGTGTTGTATTTATCCTTCTTTGGGGTTGTCTAATTGATTTAACATTGCTAGTGTAGATTAAATGAGTGCATATAATTTAATGTATGACATTAATGTCAATATATTCCTAAGAACAATATTTATTATGACTCTTAAGTACATCAAATACCTTGATCTCATGTTCATCAATTAACCAACTATTTATGTTTAGCATTTTTTCTAGTTTTATTTCAATTTATTTTTCCACAAGATAAATTGAATTAACTAGTCTAAATTCACTCACAATATATTTAAATGTAAAATTATGAGGTTAAAACATGTGTAAGGTAGTTATGTCTTTGAATAAGGACTCTCCTTCTGAAATCACTCCCTACTAATGGGCAACATAAAGCTGAAAGAAAGTCTTCATGACTATCTTGTGCCCAACTAACAACATTTTATAGGAGAAGTGTGTGTTTGTGTATTTAATAATGAGTATATTTAAGGAGGGTTTGGAAACATGTTATATATGTTTTGATAGTTTCTATCTCTAGTCTGGTGATATCTAGAGCCAAACTAATCATTTTTGGAGCTAGACTAGGTGTTTTTAGAGTTAGATTAAGCCTCTCTAGAGCCAGACTTATTCTTCCATTTAACATGTTAATTATTATTCTAACTCATTTTCTTGTTTTTTAAATACCACCATTTTCAAATATAAAATATTATTATTATTATTATTATTATTATTATTATTATTATTATTATTATTATTATTATTATTATTATTATTATTATTATTATTATTATTATTATTATTATTATTATTATTATTATTGTTTCACCTACCCATAAGTGATATGAGAAATCTAGAGATGGTTTTATAGGTGGATATAAGGATATTTTCTTTGATTTTAATCCATTAGAGATATTCATATCCCTATGCTTTTAATAAATGAGTGATACAAATGTGGCCATCCATGGCCTTCCTATGATCAATGGATAACCAAATTTATGACTCTATGATTTGAGTATTATAAAATCTACATGGTATTTCTTAGACTCTATCATTACTAACATGTCTTCTACAAACCCCTCTAGTTTAGAAATGGATTGGTCATGCATCTATAGGACTGTAATAGTTGGTTATAACCAATTATGGAGAGTTATTTCAATTTTTATAATGTGGTAACATTTATATTATCTCCTAATTCCACTAATAAGATGGGCATTTACTTCTTTCCTATTTCTGCAGTGATGATTGGACTTCCAAGGTTTCCATATTTTGGTATAATCAACTTACATGCTAAGTGGTCATCAAGATTAATATATACTTGTATGGTTTTAGGATAATATATTTTCTCCCTATAATTTTTACACATAATCCTTTGATGATTATATTAATCTCTAGGTTCTCTTTGATGGCCTGTAGCAGTGGTATATCTATGCTTAGTTTTCCTAGTTTTGGACTTAAGTCATATTCACTTCTATTTATTTTATTTAAGCCTTTTTTAAAATAGAATTGGTGATGAAGTAGTATGATTAGTTTCATGAGGTTTTATCTCTCCTAAATGTCTTATTTTTCCTTGAATTTCTCATTGGGAGGGCATGAACTATTCTTTTCATAATGGGTTTATCTGATGGTAAGATTTTTCCTAAATGTAACTAAACATTAGTATAATCTATGGAATTTACTCCCATATTTCCTTCTTGTTATATTCCATAAACAAGGGTTGATTATATATTCTTAGGGTTTACTACCAACTGTGCAAGTAATTGAAGTTTATTTTCTTGTTTAGTTTGTTGGGGTTGGCTAGTAGGAGCAGGAATCAACACCTATTGGGATGAAAAACTCTTTTGTTGATTGAATGTTTATTGGGGTACCCATTTTTTATTTGTTTATGTAATCTTTGGTTATTAGATTTTTTGTGTTACCCATGTTTATGGTGATGTCCATTATTGGGGACACCAAGTTGGTGCTCCCAATTTTTCGAGATGTTGGTATAGACCATGACATCATCCTTAGATTGGAAGGATCTTGGGAAACAAAATTAATTGGGTTTTGATTATAAGAGGAAAAATCCCCTTATATTTTTATATAATTGAGCTCTTTTTTTGGTTGGGTAATATGTTTTAATTGATTCTTAAGTATAGGAAGGAGGATCAAATTCTTTGTGTCATGGATATTTGTATAATTAATACCACAGATATATGTCTAATCAATAGGGTAGGCTTGGAGACATGCTTCAACCTACATTTTGGGTAATACATGGCTAAATTTTTAATGGTGGCATTAGTTTTTAATTGAAATACATCTAATGTGGTATAAAATTGAACCAAAATATATTTTTTAATACTTGAAAATTCCTCCATGAGCTATCCTACATCATTGCTTCCTTTCATAGTTTTCAAATGCTTAACACTAGCCCTTGTTCTCAAGTAATTATTTCATAATTCAGTAATGTTATTGAGACTAATTTTATTTATATCTCCTCTTCCCATCAGGTTTAAGGATTCATGAGCATCATTGTCCAATCCTTTCACCAAAATTATTTGGCTTAGTTCTTCATATAACTTATATGAACACCTTTTAAAGACAAAAAGGAAATGGTCAAGATAGTTTTCCATGTTTTTATCTTATTTTCTAATACAAAATAATTATTCTTCCATATCATGTACCCTAAAATAATATTTATATTTTTCCAACAATCCATTTTTCATTTCATCCCACATGTGAATGTATTCTAGCTGTAATCTCATAAACCACCTTCTAATTAAATCCTTGAGTGTTGAAGAAAATAATTTTAACTTTTTATTGTCATATTTATAGTCATAATTATGACATAACACCTTAAATTTAAAAATAATTGGTTAAAAATATTATGTTGACACTTCCATGAAAGTAGTCAAGATATATGGGGATATTTTTTTTATTGGAGCATTTTCATCTAGATCTAGATCAATAGGATAGGTAAAGGTTCTCCCTGTTGGTTGAGATCTATATGATTTAGCCCTATTTTGGGGATTTAATATTTTTCTAATATTTTCTCTCATTTATTCTCAATATATGTTGTAAAAGTTTCTTCTTGGAGGTGGCGAATCATTAGAGTGGATAGAAGATTGCTTGATTGAGATTTAGTACTTTGTTTTACAACATTTTTCAACGTAGATTGCTTCTTTTGTAAGGATTCACTTACCTCTAAGAAATGTTTCCAAATTTTAGGTGAGGCTAATGGTGGTTCCCCCTCAACAGTCTGAAGTTATTTGCCTATAAGGTCTTCTAATATAATTTCTTCTTATGACCTATTAGTACTTGTGCTTTGTTGATAGTTCTTAGGAATATATCTTCCTTTTGAATCTCTTTATATATTGATGCAAATTAATTAGGGATAATTAATCTTTAGCATCATGATCTAATTTGAAATTTAACTGGTCACATGCACATGTTCATGATTGTCCTTGTTTGGCAATAGTTTCCTCTTCTTTTACACTCTTTAGGATTAATGGTTTCCTCAAGTAGAATATTATCTTTGAGATGTGTTTAGTATTTTTATATCCTTTAATTAAAATTCACATTCCATTCCTACCTCATACCATCTATCTTTCCACAAACTTGATTCATGATTCCACTAGCCTTCTTGTTGAGCTAGACACCTAGGCTTTAAAACCCCAAATATTTTTCTATGTGAAGAAGAAACCAAAATCAATGTGTAAATAGTATTAGATTATCTAAAAAAACCTAAACCAACCCCTTTCAATTCCTCATACTTCCCTCCTCTTTATTCCTTTCAAAAACTTCACAATCTCTTAACAAGGCTTATATGGGCTAGTAGCCTTATTTTGGCCTTTTACCTTTGTTCAAAAAATATAGGATCTATTTTATATAGTTAACACCATATTCATTATTAATTTATATCATGTTAAGTGTGTGTAAATTTTCTTATCTTATTTCACCCCTATCTATCACTTTCTTTACTAAACAACACTCCTTTAGGCCTAATTAGGCCTATTATGAAACCTCTATGCCCAAATCCATACCATCCATAATCCTTTCAACTAAAAAACTACCTTTATTAGTTAAAACATGTCAAATGGAATAATATTAAAAAAATAGGTTATTTCCAATGGTGGGAACTCTTTATAAAGACCAAACCCTAGTTTTAGGGTTTTACCTAGTCTGCACAAGTCGAGGCCATACAAAAATCCATAAATTTCATTATACAGGGTTTCAAAGATCCAAAACACCTATATTATATATGTTTTTATGTTTTATACCTTTTATGATTAATTATAATCCAACCTCTTCATTACATGCTTTAAATAACTCAAACATGGTGTTTATTGGCATAAAAGTGGATTGTGTTAGACAAAATTGTCTCTTATTCTCATAGGCTTATGGTGAGATATTTTAAGAAGGTTTATGGACATATAATAATCTTATAAGACACATATATTCATTTTTAAATACTAAAATATACTCTTGTTACATATATTTATTTCTTTTTCACTTTGAACCTTCACACTTTAAGTCCTAACATAAGACTGTGTTATTTCCAAGGACTGTGATCAACCAGTCAATCTTAAAATAGATTTAAAAGGTTAATTAAATTTTATAAACACCTTTACACATATTATGTTTTATCCAATCCAATATCACCACTCATTATTTTTAATCTTTCTCTTTTTTTCCTTGGCATTTGAACACACAACATGAGTCTTTAACTAAGAAACATGGGTCTGACTATGTTTTCTTTTATGTTTCCAATATTTACACATGATATCCTTTAAAATATATTTAATTTACATGTAACAAGGTTAAATAATATATATTTCAATCTTATTCCACCAACATGCAATTTCTTGCTTAAGAGTGGACTATGCGTAGGGTTCCTTGAATACAAACAGGGTATGTATCTTTCATGGGCATTGTCTATTGTCATTTTGTCAACCTATTATACTTCAATCCTAAGAATTAACTTAAATTATATGTAATTCTCATTAATATGTATCAATATTTATAATTTTTGGTTCAACCACTTTAAATCATACAAATCTCTTCTTGGATAGGAGATATTCACAATAGGGTTTTTAAGAAATAGTGTCTCTTTTCTTAGACTGAATGAGCAAGGAACACATTACTTATTTTCCAATTAAATATGAAACTTAAACCTTATATATGAACCTTTTACTAAGGTTATAATATTATATTCTCACAATATAATGAATTTGACATAAAGAATCAACATTTCTTGGGGATTGTTCTATGCACAATAGGATTAGTGCATAGAATGCTTTCACATGAATTCTTCCCACTTGGAAATCCTATAACATTAACCCTAAATTTTTGTATTAACTCTGAAATAAATAGTGGAGGGTTTATCACAACTCATTTTTAAATCCATTTTTACCAATATTTTCAACTTGCTTTCCTTTATTTTGCCTACAACCTACAACCCACTTGATCACTTACAAACTTAATCATACCTACAACTTTAAAAAAATATGAATAAAATCATGACCTTGAGGCTTTTTCAATATAATAATAAGCTTTTTTAGTCATAAAAAATTATATGAGAATACATAAACCAAGTCAATTTTATTTATTGCAACATTCATCTTTGTTATAAAATTAGTCCTTTCATGGACTTGAATCCTTCTTGAGGAGTTTTGCTTCTAATTCACACTTTTAGGCTTCCTCTCCTCTCTCTTTATTGGACAGTTCTCTCCTCTACACCATATACCTACCAAATGACTCTCTCCCTCTATTTTCAATGTAGACTCTTGGTAGTTACATCAATTTACTTGTCATAACTAACTCCTTACTCATCAACCCAATGCATGGGTGAAGGCTATATGACTCATACATGACTTCCAACTTACTAACTTAGACCTTTAATACTTTCATCACCATATATATGACTTTATTAACCATATTTAAGTCACATTGTTCACCTAAACACCCCTATACATGTATTTAGCCTTTTTAGCCTCTTCATAATATTTAAATTTTTAAATTACTATTTTGGAGGGAAAACCTCCAATTCAAATTATAATCCATCTCATGGCTTCCTAAGACCTTGATTATACCTCTTAACATGTAATATACAATTTAATATTATATTTTTGACTAAATTTGACCCCTTATAGACTAAAACACATAAATGATGTTTTATTGCCTTGATGCTCCTGCATCATCTATTCATAATTTTTTAGTTTATTGGAAGTTTTTATTAACCATGATGGGTGAATATTTTGTCAGTCAGCTATCTGATTGAGAAAAATAGGTCTTATCATCCACAACAAAGGAGATTGGTTGGCCCAGTGTGCAGGTTTACTACATCAGAGGTGGACAAATCTCTCCTCTCATCAAGGGGAGGTTCCCTATAAATACGTAGGAGCTATATACTATATAAATAAGCAAAAAGTAACACTCATGGGTAAGATACACCATCCATCTCTCTTATTTTAGAGATGATGTTAACAAACAGAGGAGAAAATCTTGGTGAAAACATTGAAGGTACTTCTCTTCTTTCAGAAGTGTTCTTATTGGAAACAACATGAGTTCTTTCAGGTAGTGACAAGAAACTAGTAACATAGGCGCAGTAACCAGCAGGATGAAACAGAACACAAAGTTTCCACCTCAACTGCCCAAAGAGTATAACACAAGGATAATGGGGGCAAAAAGTCATCCCAAAATCCTCAACATAGAAAGAAAAGAAAAACACACACTGAAAATAGTTTTGAAAGCACAAAGTCTTTCCCACAATTAGTTTCAGGACACCTTCCTGATTACTTTCACTAGTTCTACTTGCCAAATTAAATAAACAAGAAGACATTTAGAAGACAAACATAAGAACAATATCATAAAATGATACAAGCTATGATAATGCAAAGTCTATAAATAACTTGCTTTCTCATTCAGATAAAATGATATGAACAAATAACCTGAGCTCAAAGTCTCAGTGTTCTTTCAATTGGGCAGAGTTTCACTTCTATAAAATTAAAATTCTCCTTTACTAATGTGAGAAATTACAATCTTATAGAAACCATGCAAGGCTTGGCATTCTTTCCCATGGGATGGCCCATGCTACAGTCAACGCCTTCAATGCACCTTCAGTTCTGTCTAGAGGGACCATGCTAGGAACAGTGTATTTCCATAACTATGGCGTGTCCATTCCTCTAATATGTCTTTTCTTAGTATGGACTATCTCATCATTTTCCTGATGTCTATGCAAATATATATTTTCCATTACTTCATGAAATAAAAATAGGCTTGCATCCTTGATTTGGTGTGCTCAGAAGTCTACTTGATCCATTGCTTCACCTACTAGAAATAAATCTTTTGAAGATATTTCTGATCCTTTTGGTCTTGTTCCTCTCTCCCCTATAACAATTTGAGCCTTCAGGCTCTCTTTTCAATGAGTCATTTGGTTCTTCCTTTTAAGTTTTGTGCTCTATTTAAATTTCAATAGATATTCCCTCACTTTAAATTTGATGTTCGTGGGACCGTCAATGGTCACCAACTGCTTGAACCATGTTGAACCTTGAACCTGTGAACCTATGAAAGTTCATTGGTTCATTGGTTCATCGATTCATTCTATCTCTTTTGTTCCATCACTTCCTGGTTCAATCACTTTCCCACTCCTTGGTTGAACCATCCATTGAACTACCTATTTACTACTTTTTTCCTTGACTGAGGCTACCTTTGAACCTTTGAACCTATGAACCATTGAACTTTGAACTCTTTTGGTTCAAGGTTCAATCGGTTCATTGGTTCATTATTTATCATGTTTAATCATTGCTTCCTTTATCTTTCTTTGTCTAAGTCTTTGAAGGATCTTTTTTGTGTCTTCATTTAGTCCTTGGGATGCCCCAAAGGGAAGGTGTCCCTTTGGGCTTTTCAAATAGTCCTTTCTCTGTCGTCAAGTGCCCCTAGCAAGGGTACCTACCCTTTAGGATTTTTCAGGTGGCCTTCATACTTTAACTTCCCCGATGGGATTTTTCTTCTTCGGCGGACTTTCCCTTTGGAAAAAAAAGTCTGAAGGAATTCCTTTAGACAAAATGTCTAAAAGAAAGCTTCTATTACTTATCCATTTTTTCCTTTCAATTTCTTTGGGCTTTCTTCTCGAGTGAATTCCTTCGGACAAAATGTCTGAAGGAATTTTGCCTTAACCATTTTTCCAAGGAAAATCTTCTTGAAGGAATTATTTTGGTCTCTTTTACTTAGTCACTTTCCTGAGGGATTTCTGACTTTGTTCACTTTTGCTCACTACCCTCTGCAAAGGCACTTGTTCCTTTGGCTTTGGGGCAGCCCCTTAAACCTACTGATTGAACCAACCGATTGAACTAACTTTGGTTCAACAGTTTAATGGTTCAATTGGTTTAATATTTTTATTTAGCTACATCCTTTTGATCCTTTGAACCAAATGTGTTGAACCATTTGATCGTTGAACCCATTGAATTGATGAACCAAAATGGTTCGAGGTTTAATGGTTCAATAGTTCAAGCCTTTGTTTAGAAGCTTGATGATGGATATTTTTGATTGAACCAAGTCATTGAACCAATCTTGAAAATCACTAAGTGTTGGAAACTTGTTCTTTTGATTGAACTCACCTGTAGAAGCCTTTTAACCTATTGAACCTACTAATTTCAAGCATGTTGAGTCTGTATATTTTTGGGAAAGCTTTGAAAAATGAATAACTTGAATGCTCAAAAAAAAATTTGAAAAGGGGAGAGAGGATTTTGGTTTGTTAAACCAAAGTAGTTCATAGGTTGTCCCAAAAATGAGTGACATTTTTGGGGACAATAGCTGGCTCCAGTTGGGGAACTTCCTTCAGTTGAAAACTTAGAACATCTGAGGGGAGTAGAAACTAGAATCTCTAGTGCCTTGAAGTATGCCTTTGGGCTATGGAGTCATGCTACCCAAAAAGAAAGGCTCTAAAAAAATGAAAATGAACAACACAAAGTAGAAATAAAGACTATACAAATATACATATGTACAGGGGAACTTATTTGACACTTCAAGAATTGAAGTGCTTCAGATGCTGCCCATTGTGAGGTAGAGTAAAGAGCATGCCATCTTGATATTTCAATAGGAAGCTATTCTCACCATTGAGCTAGTGAATAATAAATGGGCCTCTCTAAAGAGAATCAAACTTTCCATGTATCCCCTTTGGCTCTCTCCTTTTGTCCTACACTAGGACTTGATCTCCAACCTAAAAACCATGGTTCTTTGCCTTCTAGTCGAAGAGTTTCTTCACCAAACTTTGATGGGCAGAAATTTGGTCCACTACTGCAATTCTCTACTCATCCAGCTTAGTTAGGCACATGATCCTCTTATCAAGGGAGATTTCATATGTTTGATCTTCAATTGCCTTAGCTAATTTCAATGTTGGTAATTCCAAGGTGATTGGTATCTCAGCATTGATACCATAAAGAAGTTGGATAAGAGACATACCAATTACTCTCTTTAGTGTAATTCTATCTACCCATAGAGTATCAACTAATGCTTTATGCCATGTCCTTTGATTGTCATCTACTAGCTTTTTTATGATAGTCACCAGGTTCATATTGCTTGATTCAGCTTGTCTATTACCTTGTGGAAAGTAATCAGAAGAGTGGGAGAGTGTAATCCCATAGTAGAAATAGAATTGAATAATTTCTTGGGAAGTGAAACAAGATGCATTGTTAGTGATAATCTTGGTTGGGACCCCAAACTTGGAAATGATGTTCTCTTTGAGGAAATTGCACACTACTTCTGAAGTAGCATGTTTGGTTGGAATAGCTTCCACCCACTTGGTGAAGTAATCTATTGCTGTGAGGACATAATCATGTCCAGCACTTGAAGATGGGTTTATAGCTCCAATAAAATCAATTCCCTATTGCTAGAATGGCTCCTCTATGACCACTGGCTTGAGAGGCAGGGCATCTAACTTGGGTCTTCTGAAAAATTGCTGGCATAGTTCACATTTCCTAACCCACTTATATGCATCTTGAAAGAGAGTTGGCCAATAATACCTGGCTCATAGAATTTTATGGGCAGTCACAGGAGCAGAAAAATATCCTCCATAGGCTAGATTGTGAAATGATTTCAAAAGTTGGCTCTATTTCTCCTTGTCCATGCAGCAAAGGAACACTCCATCAAGGCTCCTCTTATATAGGCCATTGTCCTAGAGGACAAAATTGGTAGCTTTCAGCTTGATAGTTCTCCTTTCTTTATAAGATAGGTGAGCAGGACACTCACTATAAGTAAGGAAATGAGCAATACCTAAATACCACTCATCCATGGTGGAGACAAAGAAGATTGTTGGTGTGTTTTCCACCTCTACTTCTTCATGCCTTACTTCTTCTGGTCTATTGTCATCAATCAATTAGCATAAGCCTTTTCCCTGTACTAGATTTTTTGGCTTGATGACTAGATCAAAATCTTGGATCTTTGCAACCCAATTGCCTCTTTTCATCTCAAACTCCTGTTGAGTTAGTATGGATTTAACCATGGTGTCAGGAACCAAGGCAGTAGTGTGTGAATTCAAGATGTAGAAGTAAAAATGCTTCACTACCTTCACCACTGCATAAGCATGCTTCTTTATGTTTGAGTACTTTAGCTCATGAGCTTTGAGAGGATAGCTCATGAAGGAAATGGGAGATTCCATACCTTCTTTATTTTGTTGAACTAGGATTGTTGAAAGCATGTGTTATGAAGCATAACTGTATATGGTGAACTCTTTGTTATAGTCTAGACAAACTAGAATTAGGGTGTGGGCAATGGCAGTCTTGATATCCTCAAATGCTTACTTGCCTTCTTCAGTCTAGCTGAAGGTGGCCTTTCCCTTCATCATTTTTACAATGTGCCTAGTCTTCTCAGCAAACTCAAGGATGAACCTCCATAATAAATTCACCTTTCCAAAGAAAGAGTGAACAATAGTCTTACTTGTGGGCAAGGTAAGCTCTTAGATATACTTGACTCTGTCTGAGTCAATCTTTATGCCTCCTTTGGACACAATGTGTCTGAGAATTTTCCCCTCTATTACTCTAAAAATTGACTTCTTGGGGTTTAAGAAAATGCCATTTTGGTGGCAGCATTCCAACACTTGTTGCAAATGGTGCACATGATCTAGGTGATGCTTAGAAAAGATGGTCAAGTCATCAAGATAAACTATGATGAAATTACCCATCTCATCCTTTAAGGCAAGGTCCATTGCTCTTTAGAAGGTAGTGCCAACATTTATCAAGCCAAAAGGCATCCTTCTATATGTAAATGTGCCCCAAGGTGTGGTGAAAGTAGTCTTATGCTAGTCTGCCTCACCAACTTCAACCTGATTATATCCTGAGAAGCCATCTAGCATTAATAACATCTCCAAACTAGTCACTATCTGAAGCACTTGATCCATGATTGGTAAAGGATAGTTATCCTTCAAGGATGACTGATTCAAGTTCCTAAAATCCACATAGAGGTGAATTTTGCCATTCTTTTTCCTTACAAGCACTATATTTGCAATCCATATGGAATGATGGATTAGGAAGATTATCCTAACATTTATCATTTTTTTTATCTCAGATAGAATGGTACATGATATTTTTAGATTATACTACCTGGACTTTTGCCTGTAGGGTGCCGAATCAGCCTTGAGAGGAATGTTATGTCAAATTTCATCAATCCTAAGTGACTTCAATTCATCATAGGAGTATGCTAAGATGTCCATGTACTGACAGAGTAGATTAGTGAACTTGAATTTCTCCTTAGGAGTGTAGCATTTCCAAATGTTCACCATCTTGCGATCATCCTTGGTACCTAGATTTACTTGATCAAACTCCTGGGAGGATCTTGAATCCATTTGCTGCTATTTGATAAATCTATCATGTTTGTCAAATAATTTATCAAGGGAAACCAGGCCTTTGGGAATCTTATTCCCTTTAAGTTGCAAGAACTCCTCACTTACATCTATATTTGATTTAGGAGCTGGCTCACACTTCTAAGGTTCACTACCTTTAAAATGCAACTATTCAAAGCTGTCTTTTTGCTCCAAGAAGGCAATGATTTGGTTGTCATTATTAAACACTTGCCAATAAATGGCATTATTAGGTACACTTGGTCTAAAGAAAAACTCAATAGTGTACTTGTCTCCTTTGAAGTCTGGGTGAGGGACCAAGAGAGTAGCTGAAACAACCAGTGCATCAGCCTGATCAATTTTCTAGGAATGGTAGAGATGTTGAAAGCATCAAAGCTTTTAATTTGGTCTCAGACTAGATTACGGTAGTGATGCAATTTTTCATTCTTGGTTTGATATAGGTTTCTTACCTGACAAACCACCAGTTCAGCATCTCTTTTGGCATAAAGGATTTTGATGCCTTGGTCTCGAGTAGCCTTCAATCCAAGCAACAAAGATTCATACTCAATTGTATTATTAGTGTTGCTAAACTACAACTTGTAAGACGAAGGAAAAATATCTCCTTGAGGAGATATTAGCACAACTCTGGCTCTTGAACTAGTGGAGGAGAAGCTACCATCAAATTCAAGAATCCATACCTCATTTGATACTAATTTTTATTTGGATTCTTTTTCATTCAAAGGGGGAGATTCTTCCACACTTGCATTACACTCCACCAATTCTTCTACTGTTCTAGCTGAACTAATCTTTAGGTTCTCACCTTTAAGAGTTTCAACAAGTTTTTCATGGAATTCATCCATGGATAAAAAGTAGTTACCCATGCCTAAAGACTCAAACAAAATTTGAGATTCAGGTGCTGATGATTGGGTGACCACATATTTTGCTTCTTTTTCAGGAAGCAATCTCTTCATAACACCTTTGAATAGGATCCTCACCTCAGACAAGTCCATGCTTAGTTCACCACCAACATCCTTACAAAAATTTTGGCCAAGAAGGATGCCATATGAAGCTGGGACATTAGCCACCAAGACAGTCATCTTGATTCTTTTGTTTGGAAAGGTTGTAGATACAAATTGGGCATCCTTAATTTGCCCCAGCAATGGTACTTGCTTTTTTTTCATGGAGAATCACCTACCAATTGTTTTGGTCAGTGTAAAGCTAAGGAATTCTACCACTTTGATAGGCATGATGTTGTTTGAAGCCCCAGAATCAATGATGTAGTTTCTCAACTTGTGATCATTGATCAACAAGGAAACATAAAAAGGCTCTATTTTCCCAGGGGTAGTAGGAGGAGTAATGACAAGGTTTTTTGGGATAGACATGTTCCTTGAGGGATCATGAGTTGCTTTCTTAGCTTCTTGTCTTATAGGGATGGTTTGGTTTTTCACATATTGAACCAACTTATCTAATTACTTAAGATTGGATTACAAGAACTCAAATTCAGACATTTGAATTTTGGTTTTCTTTATGTTGTCAATTATGTCAAATGTCTAGAATGAGCTAGGAGCAGAGGATAGAAATTCATCCTTTTGATTTTTGGAAGGGGGAGGACTAGACTGTGAATTTGAAGTAGAATGCATAGGGGTATTAGAGGTACTTACCTTTCTTGCAATCAATGGGTCCTTTAGCTGGAAAGGAAGAGTGGACCCCTACTTAAAAATTGAAACTTCTGGTTGAGGTTACTCCTCTACTTTCTCCTTATCAGCTTGTTGAGCTGATTGATTCTTGGACTAGGTGAATACAATATATGACCCCTTAGTTACATTACCTTCACCTATGGGTTCATCTTGATAATTTAGAAAACCAATGTTGGAATCACCAACTAATTCTTCTTCATCTTCAATGAAGAGATTAGCATCATCTTTAGGATTCAACTCAAGCTAGAATGAGAAATCTAATTCAGCTTCAAGATATCCAACTACTGAGTTGGTTGGAGGTGCTTCGAGGGCGAGGTTCATCTGTGGGGGAGGAAAATGTTTTGATTGCCCCTGATTTTTGGTAGAAATACCTTGGTAAGACTGATTAAGGTATGTCCTCCTTATTACATCTTGATTAGGAGGTGCAGACATACCTTGGGCCACTTGTCTTTTCAAGGCTAACAGTCCATTTGGTAGCTTTTTCACCATTTGATCCATGGTGCCTGTAGATGGATATTTAGAAGATGAAGAGGGTTTACCTCTGTTAGGATCTCTCCTTATCTTTCTTGCCAAGATAAGGTCATCTTATAACTCAGTATCCAAGTCTTGAACAATAATAAGGTCTATTTGTCTAGCTCATCTCAGCAAAAACCTCACTTCAAGTAGCTATGAGTTGATGAAGAAGCATTTGAGATTCTCAAGTGTTGGCTGGGAAATCATGGGAATCTATTCCTCAACTTTTCAAACTTTGCTATGAAATCCCTCATAGGTTCATGAGGCTCCTTCTTCATCTATGTGAGCTAGGCTAGCAAGGCATGTGCATCTTCTATAGGCTTGAACCTGGCTTCAAATTAGGCTTTGAGAGTATCCCAGTTAGTCACTGACTGAGCCTACAAATGTAGAACCAGTCTACAATAACACCTTATAGTGTCTCTACAAATATCCTAACTGCCACGTCTTCAAATTCCACTCCTATTATGCCACAGGCTATGTTGAAGGCTGCAATATGTTCATCAAGGTGAACTTTCCCATCACTAAGGAATTTGGAGAAATTCTTCCTTGAGCTACATGGAAGTTCATGTAGAGGTAGAGTAAGATTTAGTGGGCCAAATGAGTTACCCCAGGGACCTTAAACTACCATTATGGGATTATGAAAAAGAGGGATAACAAATTTGGGTAGCGTGTGGATGGGAAAAGCTCTACTAATAGTAGAAAAGGAAGCTCTGCCTTGTGTTGGTGACCTGGTAGGGGTAGGAGGAAGAATCCTAGTTCGTTGAAGGTGAGGTTGTGGAGGAAACAAATCAAAATTGCTCTACTACACCAACTCAAAAATAAGGTCAACAAAACCTTGAGATCTCTGGTTCTTGGTATAATGTGGAGCTACCAAATTTTAAAACAAAAATAGGAAAGAACTAGCCTTACTTTAGTTTGAAGCTTGAGACTTCAAACTATGCGCTCTTCCCAGTGGCTCTAGTTTTGTAGACCAGATAATATAATGGAGATGGAGGAAGATGGTAAGGATATAATGATAATGGGTAAGACATGAAATAGAGTCACTAGAAACTATAATGGATAAGGGTAGGGACTACTTCAATCTAAAACTTGAGGTTTCAGACTGCACATTCATCCCCAGTGGAGTCACCAAAAAGACTATTGCGCGAGGCTGGGAGGAAAAATTAAAAATGGGAAAGCACTAGAGTAGTTCATTCTTCCATATTGGAATACATGGATAAGGTTATAATGGTAATGGGGTAAGACATAGGTGATTTTTTAATCTAAAACTTGAGGTTCCAAATTGCACAAAATTACTGTGTCCCCAGTAGAGTCGCCAAAAAGACTATTAGGTGAATATTTGTCAGTCAACTATCTGATTAAGCAAACTAGGTCTTATCATCCACAACAAAGGAGATTAGTCAGCCCAGTGTGCAGGTTTACTACATCAAAGGTGGACAAATCTCTCCTCTCATTAAGGGGAGGTTCCCTATAAATACACAGGAGCTCTATACTATATAAATAAGCAGAAAGTAACACTCAAGAGTAGGATACACCACCCACCTCTCTTCTTTCAGAGATGATGTTAAAAAATAGAGGAGAAAATCTTGGTGAAAAAACTAAAGACACTTCTCTTTTTTTAGAAGTGTTCTTGCAAGAAATAGCAGGAGTTCTTTTAGGTAGTGACAAGAAACTAATAACACAGGTGCAGTAACTAGCAGGATGAAATAGAACACAAAGTTTCCACCTCAACTACCCAAAGAGTATAACACAAAGGATAATGGGGGCACAAAGTCATCCCAGAATCCTTAACATAGAAAGAAAAGAAAAACACAAACTAAAAATAGTTATGAAAGCACAAAGTCTTTCCCATAATTGGTTTTAGGACACCTACCTGATTACTTTCACTATTTTTGCTTGCCAAATTAAATAAACAACACATTCAAAAGACAAACATAAGAATAATCTCCTAAAATGATACAAGTTATGACAGCACAAAGTCTGCAAATAACCTGCTTTCTCATTCAGATAAAATGATATGAACAAATAACCCAAGCTTAAAGTCTCAGTGTTCTTCTTTCAATTGGGTAGAGTTTCGATTCTATAAAATGAAAAGTCTTCTTTACAAATGAGAGAAATTACAATGTTATAGCAACCACGCAAGGCTTGGTATTATTTCCCATGGGACAGCCCATGCTACAGTCAATGCCTTCAATGTGCCTTCAGTTCTATCTGGAGGGACCATGCTGGGAACAGTTTCCATTCCTCTAACATGTCTCTTCTTAGTATGGACTATTTAGTCCTTTTCTTGATGTCTGCACAACTATCCAATTTGCAATTACTTCATGGAATAAAAATAGGCTTGCATCCTTGATTTGGTGTGCTCAGAAGTCTACTTGATCCACTATTTCACCTACTAGAAATAACTCTTTTAAAGATATTTTTGATCCTTTTAATCTTGTTCCTCTCTCTGCTGTATCAATTTGAGCCTTCGGGCTCTCTTTTCAGCCAGTCACTTGGTTCTTCCTTTTAAGTTTTTTGCTCTATTTAAATTTCAATAGATATTCCCTCACTTTAAATTTGATGTCCGTGGGACTGTCAATGGTCGCCAGCTACTTGAACCATGTTGAACCTTGAACCTGTGAACCTATGAAAGTTCATTGGTTCATTGGCTCATTGGTTCATTCTATCTCTTTTATTCCATCACTTCCTAGTTTAATCACTTTTTCACTCCTTGGTTGAACCATCTATTGAATTACCTATTTGCTACTTTTTTCCTTGACTGAGGCCACCTTTAAACCTATGAACCATTGAAATTTGAACTCTTTCAGTTTAAGGTTCAGTCAGTTCATTGGTTCATTCTTTGTCCTATTTAATCATTGCTTCCTTTATCTTTCTTTGTCCAAGTCTTCAAAGGCTCTTTTATGTGTCTTCATTCAGTCCTTAGGAAGCCCCGAAGGGAAGGTGTCCCTTCAATATTTTCAAATGGTCCTTTCTATATCGTCAAGCACCCCCCGCAAGGGTACCTACCCTTCAGGATTTTTTGGGTGGCCTTCATACTTTAACTTCCCTAGCGGGATTTTGCTTCTTCGATAGGTTTTTCTTTCAGACAAAAAGTCTAAAGGAATTCCTTTGGACAAAATGTCTGAAAGAAAGCTTCTGTTACTTAGCCATTTGTTCCTTTCAATTTCTTTGGGCTTTCTTCCCGAGCGAATTCCTTCAGACAAAATGTCTGAAGGAATTTTGCCTTAACCATTTTTCTGAGGAAAATCTTCCCGAAGGAACTCTTTTGGTCTATTTTACTTAGTCACTTCCCTGAGGGATTTCCAACTTTGTTCACTTTTTCTCACTACCCTCCACAAGGGCACTTGTTCCTTTGGCTTTGGGGCAGCCCCTTGAACCTACCGATTGAACCAACTAATTGAACCAACTTTGGTTTAATGGTTTAATGGTTCAATCAGTTCAATCTTTTTATTTGGCTACATCATTTTGATCCTTTGAACCAAATGCATTGAACCATTTGGTCATTGAACCCATTGAACTAACAAACCAAAATGGTTCAAGGTTCAACGGTTCAAGCCTTTGTTTAGAAGCTTGCCAATGGACATTTTTTATTGAACCAAGTCATTGAACCAATCCTAAAAATGACTAAGTGTTGGAAACTTTTTCTTTTGATTGAACTCACTTGCAAAAGCCTTTGAACCTATTGAACCTACTAATTTCAAGCATGTTGAGTCTGTAGATTTTTGGGAAAGCTTTGAAAAATGAAGAACTTGAATGCTCAGAACAATTTTGGAAAAGGGGAGAGAGGATTTTGGTCTATTGAACCAAAGTAGTTCATAGGTTGTCCCAAAAATGAGTGACATTTTTGGGGACAACAAACTAATTATTAGTTTAATATTTTATATATTACTAACACCTATAAAATCCCAAAAAATGGCACTAAAAATTATGAGGATTTTTGTGTCCTCTTTATTTATATAAATGTGTCATGTCAATTTGAGTAGTGTCCAACAATAGTCAGTAGTAAGATATACCAAAATGATAAATAATAGTTGTCTACTTGGGGTGTTTTGTTGATCATATAATTCTAAGTTTTATTCTACTTGATTGAACTGAAACCTAAGATATAACTTGTAAAATAAAGCACACTTACTAAATCGAAATTACTTGAAAGGGAAACACTCTTGATAGAATTAGAATTTCATAAAATTGAAACACACTTTAGTCTATTTAAAATAATGTAAGCTACATGAAATAAAAACACACGAATAATAAATTTGATATAAAAATAAATTATTTAAATGTAAAAAGGTTTTGAATTTTGGTAGTAAACTTTCTTGAAACACATACACATTAACACACAATCACGCAAGTGAAAACATAGATTACAATAATTTGCATAAGATAATATATGATATATTTAAAACAAATAACTTATGAAATACAAATATAAATACCAAAAACATATCCTACTTCTTTGGTTGAGTGGTCCCTTGCTCTCCCTTAGAATAGGATTATAACACTCTTATATTTGTGGAAACTTCATGGAATCAATTTCTCATTACTTCTGGAAAATGATTACAATATTGAAAATAGTGATACTTAAGTTATTCATAATTATACTCAAGCTATTCAATCCTTAATACATATTAATCAACTACCTCTATCATCAAAAGGATGTGTTTATATATTACCATGTCTTACAACAGATGTCTTAAGAAAGAGAAACAAACTAATAAGATCATATCCTAATTGAGATCATATCATCAATATCCTTTCCATGTTTTAAGGAAAACATATGGAAACATTGGATTTAATTCCTTGTATGATTCCCATTTTTTTGTTATTTGTAACTTCTCTATTATTTATAACCATCTGATCTTAGGCAACTTAGCATATCAAAACATAATACTTCCAGTCACTCATAATAAATTTCTATAAATACCATGGCTAAAAATAGATATTACTAATGTTGGAGAGTCTATATATAACTATTTAAAATTTTTCCAAAAAATATACTAGACTACTTATTATTAATCATGTATGTCTTGCATAAATGCATAATCCTCATGTATTTTTTTCCATGTTTTTTGGAATTCTTAGAACTGATCTGGGCATCTTCGGAGCGAAACTAGCAATCTTCGGAGCTAGTCTTCAAGAGTTTTCTACTACCAAAACACTATTTTTTACTATAATACACTCTTATGACCTATACATATAAAAATGATGTTTTTCAATTCATTTTTTAGAATAAATTGGTTTAGATAGGTAACAATAATTTACAAATAATAACTAAGGTAAAATACTCATTTTCTACTTTGAATTAGTAATGAGTTATATTAAGGACATATAAATCCACTTAAAAATAAGACTTTTAGCGGAATAATTAGGCAATTACTTGGATATATTAATCCATTTTATGGGCTCATCAAATGGGAAGCTACAATTTCCCTCAATGATCTCATTGTGCTTTAAGTTTATCTTTATTATTCTCTTGTGGAAGTGATTGTTCTATTGTTTTATTTTAGTAATTCACATTCTAGTCACTTGGATTAGTTTTATATGTTGTCAATTATTTCATTTTTTATTTTTATGTGATCATTTTATAATCCTTTGATCAATTTTGTACAAGGTTTTGGAGCCTTTCTGAACCTATTTTTTACTAATAATAAAAAATATTTATGAGCATTTAATTGTTATTTTTATTAATGTAGTTAATTAATAGTTATTTTGATGCCTTCTATGATGTTGATGTGTCATAAGAGTATTGCTTAACCTTACGCTATTGTTGCCTATATGTAGTCATGAAGTAGAGAGATTTTAAAGTTGGCTTCTTGAAAAAATAGAAGTAATTAACAATTTATAATTAAAATAAATAACAATGACTAAAAAAGGAGTAATGTCTAAAAAGTTATGGAATTTGTGTGTGTGTGTGTGTGTGTGTGTGTGTGTGTGTGTGTGTGTGTGTGTGTGTGTGTGTGTGTGTGTGTGTGTGTGTGTGTGTGTGTGTGTGTGTGTGTGTGTGTGTGTGTGTGTTTGTGTGTGTGTGTGTGTGTGTGTCATGATGAAAAATTATCATAAGTTGTTTTGCTTAAGGTATTGAACATATTTTTTAGTTGGTCCATGTTCAAAATACTATATGTTATAAAATTACATTACTTAAAATATCAACAAAAATACATATATTAAATTGAAACTAAATTATTAAAAATAAAGAGAAAGGGTATAAAACATACAAATTCAAGAAACACTCCTTTAGAGACTTTTTTGCATGTGAAATGAGTAACAATATTTGTTTCCACTCTCTTTTTGGTAGCCTTGATATATCTCATTTTTTCTTTCTTTGCAACTTTTTTCCATTACCTTTCCATTCTATAGTCGTGTTTTTCCACATCTCTTTAGTATAATAGGTGGTGCACATATATTTTTATTATGAATTGGGTTTTATTTTTAGGGTCCCTTATCATTATTAAAACATTGCCCATATATATAAAGGTCTTCTTATTTATGATATTTGACCCATATTTATTTAAAATAGCCTAAAAACACACTATGTGTACTCGGTAAAATTATGAAAATCAATATGGGTTATTACTTTGTGCTCATAAGGTTTCTAATCACTTATCTTAGATGGTCCATAAAAAATTCACCATTTGTATTTCTAACCTTTCCCCTCCTCATTAAAATAAATTGGTGTGCTAGCAGTACTATAAGAGAACTAGATGATACTTAGGGGACATGAAAACAAGTCATTCAAGGGTAAATAGGGTTGCTTTTGGGATGTGAATAGGTATGTCATAATTTATTTGAATATTCTTTCTATCTATCTATCTCATTATTTCTAGATCACCTGGTCTAATAACCTTACAACTTTATTATAGACTCTTTCCAACTAAAGGAATTATCTCCAATTTAGAGAGGGTTTGAGGGATTTTCTATAAGTACCTTAATATTGTAGCCATATATTGAAAAACATATTAAAATTTTATATTAAAAATCTTAAATCCAAAATCCAAAATTAAATAAGATTTATGTTTGAAAATAAAAATATAAAATTACCAAATTCTCCTCTTATTTATTAGAACATTGTATGCCAATCAAAAAGATGTGTTTTATATATCCTTCATCTTGATCTAGTGGTTGACTTTCCTTTTATTTCTATTTGTCCTTATTTGGCCACTTCAAAATTTTCACCATTTAAATTAATATTATAAATTAACCTTTAAGTTGGATATAATTTTATTTTCAAATTTATAATATTAAAGTTGGATTTAAATCACATTTCAGAGGTAATTTAGGGCATCATGTTAAGGTGTCTCTAGAAGTGAATTTAGTAGGTGATGTTAACAAGTGATTTTTGGGTGTCTCTAATGGTGATTCTATGGTGTATTTAGGAACTAACATTAGGGTATATCTAAGTAGTGACATTAAGGTTTCCCTAATGGTGATGTTGGGTTGTCACTAAATGTGAATTTATAACACTAGGGTGTCACTAATTACCCTTTTAACTATGAATTTAGTCTACAAATTAAGATCATTTTTTATAAATTAACATATTAACTTAGATCAATACTATACTAATTTTTAATTGGGATTTGAAAATATTTTGATAAAATTAAAGCATCATTTGTAGAGTATTTGTAATGAATTGAGAATACTAGAGCATCTTTTTGGAAAACTAGGGAATAATTTTTTTGAGTATATAGTAAATTTAATATTTATTGAATGGGAATTAAAGGTTGATTAAGGATGAATTAGAATAATTTTACAATAAAATTAGGGTGAATTAGAGTCTTACTTTAATAAATTGATTGTGAAATTGATTCTTCCTTCACAAAATTAAGAGAAAATTAGGCATGGTGATTTATAAAAGTTATTTGAAGAAACCTTATCTTTTAATGGTGCATATTTCCATCTCAGTAATTTCATTTCATGATTTTTAATTATTTATTATCAAATTAGATGAAAAAATATATATATTTCATGTTGGGCCCACCCGTTCTAGGAGGGGTATATAAATTTATTTATACTTGATATTATTAGACATGTTTACATATAATTCGAGTCACCATTACTGCACCATTTTTATTTTTTAATACATTTGAGATATTTTATTTGGGGTGAGAATTGAACCATTTTTAATTAATATTATACCTAATTTATTTTCTCCTAATTTAAATTTGGTTAGATGACTTGTAATCTAAACTTCATAATCTATGGAAGGAGAGACATGTTTATTTGAGTTCAGTAGTCCTGTTGGTTTCTTAATTTCATATTATATAATTTTTCAATTTTTTTTGTTTGATAATCAATTCACCATCCACCATGAAATAAATGAGATGAGCAAAAAATTTAGTGTCACTCTTTTAAGTTATTTCTTTTAAGAATAGAAGAATACCAACTTTAGAAATAATTTATTATTAGGGTGGGTTCAAATATTAGTGCTACATTGTATAGATATTATCTTCATTTATTTTGTGTACTTTTATCATGAATTTGTAGATCACCCATTATGAAAAATACATAAATCCAAAGTTTCCCTATTTATGGAATTTTTTTCTCTCCTTTCTTACTTCATGGATGGTGTGGGGATATATTTTTGGGCACACTATAGGATAAAAACAAGTAGTGACTGCAAGCATATGTGAAATGATAGACATATAAATGGTACATATTATAATATTAAAATAAAAAAAATTACCATGTAAGAGGTGGCATGCGACATGAGTTATTAAGAGATTTACATAATGATAGTGGTGAATATGGAGAGACAAAGAGGTAAGTGATGTTATAGATACTAACACACTCCAATCTTGAGGCCTTCCAAGAGAATATACATATCAAGGCCAAGATGGTGGTGGTTTTTCATTTTTTATAGATGAACACAATTTACATTTTAAGTTTGTAATCAATTTTTGTATTTCTAAGTCCTTACTAAGGGTATATGACTAGTCATGTCTTTATTATCCTCTTAAAATTATGGGAAGACATATTATATCCTTATAGAATGCAACTAAATTATTTGTACATGATATAGAAGAAAATAAAAGAGGCAACAATCCCATCCTTTGCTTGCCATCTAATCACTATACTAATAATAAATATATTTTTTTTTCTCACACTCGTGTACACACCTAATTTTGCTTTGGAGGTATTCACTAGTCATAAAATTACATTATTCTATGATATTTATATGTTTATTGATCCTCAGTATAGATTAAGTTCTTATTGATGTATTTTTCTCTATGATCTCACTACTAAATTTTAATGATTTTATGTCACTATTATTATTAAAATCACTAAAATTTAAAACTAATAACTATAAAAATATTTTGATGCATGGTTTATGTGGATGCAAATTATATCAGGATTATTAATGACAATTTAAAATTTTCATAATAGGGTTTGATGCATGGGGTATCAAATTCCAAATAATATATTAGTATGTTCATTCATATTGGGTTTTTTTAAATAATTCATAAAGTCACCCACTATATTTTCACATATTATAGAATAGAAGGGTGTTATAAATAAATTTATAAATTATTACATAGAGGATTTTTAATTATTGTTCCCTCATCATATATTCATCTCTGAACAACATATTTGACTCACATCCCCATTTTATTTTTACCATGTGTAGGGTTGTTGTAAATATTACTTATTTTGTCAAAAAAATGTTATGGTCATTTACATACTAACACATACTAGGCATTAGTTGATCATGTTAAATGCAAGGATGAGATTGAAAATTATAACTAATGGTGAGCACTTATTTTCCAATCTGATACAAGAGAAAGTACCCATGAATATTTTGTTAAGTTGTATATGAGTCCTTGTCACTATAAATTCAATTTTATACTATTTATTTATTTTTTAACCACCCCACCATTTATAATAGAGGAATATTTAACCAACTATTATATTAGGGCCATGATTTGGTAGGCCTCTAAAAATTTGATTTAACTATAGATATCAATTTTATTCAAAAAAATTGTGTAGGTACATATCATACACTTATAAAATACTTATCACTTACTTCTCTATGTTTATCCCTAAAATGATTTATATTGGGGTTATCTATATTTAAAGGGATAAATATAACCGAGGGCATAAGTATGGTAGACTATCACTAAAGTAATTCAATCATATTCTAAACTTAGATATAACATATACTAAATTCATTAAAATTAGACAGGATAAAAATAATGTTAGGTATGGAAATGACAAAGAATTAATGTACTTAGTTGGTTTTGATGATAATGTAGTTATATATCAGGAACAAATAGGAAGCATATTGGAATAAAGTTTTAGAATAGTCACCAAATTCTAATTTGAGTGCCTCTAGAATTGTGGACACTAGCATCATCCTGAGATGATTGTGTCAACACTATTGTTTGAATCTAATGCATGTGTCCTATATGAAATACATAATATAAAAGGTTGTGACCACTTCTATGCTTATGTGTTTTTCTTTGTGTTCACTCTAGTTAATTCAAATCTAGGTCATGGACTATTGCTTCTCATGAAATTAGAAAACCCTAGTTATTCATCTTCATAATGATCTTGGGTAAAAATGGGTTAGTGGGAACATGGTTTTGATATAACACCAAATAACCATCTATCAATGAGTATTTACTACATATAAAATACTTTTAATATGGCCTTAGAGTGATGTAGTTCTCCCCTACAAGTTGGCTTATGTGTGAATCATGAAATATGTGAAAATCAATTACAATAGTGACCTAACTTGTAACCCAAAAAATAAAGAAATTAGGCTACTCCTTTAGTAATTCATGCATGTGTATATTTTTTCCCTATTATTGATATGAAAATAGGAGAAAATAGGGAATCTTTTCTTTATTGAGTACTTGATTGAATGATTTTTATAAGTAGCCTTGGTCTATGCTAGGTTTTCCTAGGTGAGTAATGAATGCAGGTTGATATTCTATTTATATAAATATATTAAAAGAATTAAACCACATTAAATTACTTATTCTAACCATGAGGATACATTTTATTTTAAAATTAGATGTTTTTAGGTAACTAGACACTTTCATTGGAGTAGGACACCTATGTCAACACGGGTGTCTGTATGGGATGCTAGTGTCTAAAGAGTAAGAAAGTAGGTACATACTCAAAATAAAACTTTCATAGGTGGAATATAAATATATTTTAATAATTTTGGGTAATATATAAGGTCTAGTTCATCAACATAAGATTGAATAAACCAAGAGATAGGCCAATGGGCACAAGATAGAGAAGATGTGAGACTTTTGAAAGTGAGAAAATGTTTAGAACTGAGAGTAACAACCAAAGTTTGAATTTTATAAGTGTAAAAAATTGAGGTGATATACAATTAATAAATATCATCTAAATTTCCCCCAATTTAATCTAGTAATGTAATTGCTATTTTAAATGAAATGAATGTGAACCTCGGTGCATATACGACAACTAGTATTTTATTGAGTTTAACTTGAGTTCTTTATTGGTGACTTACCTATAACCAAGAGCATGTTATAGTATATAATCAATGAATATAATATAAAATTGGAAGTATATAAAATATTTAAATTAAAATATTAAGGTTTAAGAGTACACATGTGTATCGATGTAACTGCCTTACCTATTGGCAAGTTGATTTGAAAGATGTGTCATTGCAAGGATCTAAAACTGAGATTAGGACAAATACATATAAATCTAAAAAGTGCATATATATAAAGAGATATAGAGAAAGAGATATTGGAATGAACATTTTTTCATGTCCCCTTTCTAATTTATTTTCATTTGATAATTAATTAATCCAATTTTCAATTACAGGGGAATAAGGGAAATAAAATTAAAACAAATATTTAATTAATTATTTTTTTGGAATTGGCAAGTTTGAATAGTTGATAGGGGATCAAAATAAATAATAACACTTTAATATCCAAAGTGGGGCATAGTTTTTTAATGAGATTTATAATTATTATATTTTAAATCAAATTAATAAATTATTTTTGCATTATTATTCCCAATAAAATTTGGCCAAGTTGGGAAATTTATGGAATAAGATAAAACAAGAAAATCAAGATTAAACCAAATTATGGCAAATTGGAGAAAGATGACAAGTAATGGCCTTTTATAATTAGTTTATTTATCTATATAAATCAAGGAGTTGTATTTTGGCACCTCTTTTGGGATTTTATGGTTATTTATATGCCATAATTTAATTATGGGGGATCTTTTGCCAAACTAATTAATTTCTCTTATTGAACAATGATCATTAAACCATCTTAGAATGAAAACTCTTGGATGGTGGAGGTATTTGGATGGAAACCCATTTATCCCAAGGATTTAAGGATTAAACCCATATTATTTATAGATACCATTCAACATAATAATTGTAATATAGATTTAAAGACTCCAAATTCAACAAGTATTCATTATTTTATGCAGGTAGTTGGTGTGAGTAGAGGTTATAGAAGTATCTTCAAATTTTGGGATTTTTTTATAGTATATATTAAGTTTCATGTGGTTTTTTTAAATTTTATTCCACTATTATATAGTAATGTGTAATCATCTTATAAGTGTTGTTCATTTATGTTCTATTTTGAGCAATGTTTATAGTGTATCTGTGTAGTTCTAGCAAGGGTTTTGCCCAAATTTTATATTCTAATCTATAACTATTATGGAGTGATTATTATATATTTTTTAATTTTTTAAGACTCATTTTTACTCAATATTGTTTTCCATATGTATTGTTTTTAAATTAATTTTTTATTCCATAAAAATTGTCAAACTTTGGGTTTTACTAGCTAGTATAGAGAAGGGCATGGATTTTACAAAAAATTGTTCCAAATATAAAATAAATTTTATATTTGATATTTATCTGATAAATTTATTAATTATACATGATATTTTTATCATATCCATAATATTTCCATCCTAAAGGGTTTTAAGAACATATGTTTCCCAGTGAGAGAGAAACTAGTTATTTTAGATGAGAATAGAAGTTATAAGTAAAGAAACTAATATCTGTAGAATAAATTGTGGTTGAAATGAAATGTAAAAAATATAAAAATATTAATAAATATTAAATAAATTCTAAAACACCTTGAAAAACATAAATTCTAGTCAAAGAGAGTTTACTGATGTGATGGGGACACTAGTGGGTCAACTAAGTCTTAGGTTTATTCCTAGAAGGGAAGGCTCACCTATGAGCAACAGATATAAATTCATTCCATTTTTAAAACCCCAAAATAAAAATTCATATTATTATATTAATAAACCATAATTCACCCCTTAGTCCATTTGAGTAGTTGAAGTAGAAGTAACCGAGATATCTAATGCATATAAGGATTTAGATGAAGGTCTCAAAGTTGTCCTTTCTTATGATAAGTTTGAAAAAATCTCAAAAGGAGAGACATGCCAAAGAGGATAATTAAGTATTTATGGTGGTGGAGGAAATTATCTAAAAAATAAATAGATCAAACTATCAGCTCGTACCTATGATGGTGTTGATACAATTTCAACATGGGCTTAGTTGTAAAAATTACAAAGCTATCTTAATCTCATCCTTGTGAAGGAGAATGAAGATATTAAATTTTATACTCTACATTTGGATGGTGTTTCATATTATTTGTGGTATAATGGAATAATAACACAAGTTTATGATCAAATAAACACTTTTGAATAATTTATCCGAAGGCTTCTTAATAGATTGAAGTTGAGGGATGAAGAAGAGTACTTCAAATAACTCTCTAAAATCAAATAACAAACCTTAGTAAGTGCCTATGTATTATAATTTAGAAATATGGATGTAATGTTAAGTGATATTTTATATAAAAAAATGGTTATTTTATTTTTATTGATGTATTTTTTGAGCCCCTTAGAGGTTTTGTCAAGGCTTTTGCACTAGTCACCTTACATGATGTTATAATAAGATATTTAACTCTTGAACCATTGACACAAAGGATTAAGTTGTCTTATCATTCCAAAATATTTTATAATGGTTAGAATAAGGTAAATTTATATAAGGGAAAACTTCTTAACCCTCTTCAAAAATCCATGTCTCCCTCTAACACAAAAAGGATGGATGAGGATACTAGGAATGAACTACAAAGGAAGATGCTTTATTTCACATGTAAAGATATGTGGGGACCAGGTCATGGATGCTTGATTAAATGGAAAGTGCACTATATTAAAGTGATATAAGATTATGAACAAGGATATAAATAATTTTAAACCTTGTAATAAGTTAAAAATGTACAAATAGAGAGGAGGGAAATGAAATTATAGGTGGAGGTACTCTAACAGCCCTGTCAGGAGCACCTAACTATCATCCTTTTTGAGTTCGTGGAATGCTCATTGGATTGGAGCCACCCACAAATTCATTGATGAAATATTGGTGGTAAAATAATGGTTACAGATGGAATATTTTGAAGGATTCAATGTTTTTATAGATGGATCCATACTGTTATGTAATAAAGTGATTAAGCATCTCAATATTACTTTGGGAGACTATAAGGTATGTGATTATTTTTATGTGGTGAGTTTGAGTGGAAAATATATTGTCTTAGGAGTGTAATGGTTTCACTCTTTGGGGTTTTTCACTAGAATTACCAGACTATGGAATTTAAGTATAATTATAATGGGAAGGAGATAGCTTTTAGGGGTTTGTCCAATGGATTACCACAAATGGTCACAACATAAAGAATGGAGAGGATTATTCGAAGAGGAAAAACAACATGGGAAGAAAATTATTAGATATATTAATTTGATTCATATAAATGTAATTATAATTCTTATCAGTTTTATATCAAAAAATATATTATATTCACATAGTAAAAATTTTAATGTTTTGCCACCTAGTTTACCCCCAAATAGATATTTCTAACATGTAATAGAATTAGAACCAAGTGAAACACTATTTTTCACAAATCCATACCACCACCCAAGGGGGTTTAAAGCATAAATTTAAAATACAATTAAATAATAATGTTACTCTATTTATGATAAGGAAATGTTAGCCATAATGCATGTATTAGAAAATTTTAGACAATATCTGGTATGTGGCAAGTTTTTTTGTTAGAATAGACTATAATAGTTTGAAATTCTTCTTGGGGAATTTTTTTTGTAATGATAGACAAAAAAATGGGTGAGTAAGTTTCAATCCTATAATTTTGATATAGAATACATGAAGGGTAAATATAATATTGCATTTGAATTACTCTCTAGAAATTATACCTTATATTCTATTTCCTCTATTTATATTGATTGTAATGCCATTATTGAGATGGAATGTGTAAATAATGATTTTAATACTAAAATTATTAAGGGAGTGGTAAAGGATTACATATATATAATATGTGATTAATTTATTTTATATAAAAATAGAGTCCTTTTAGTACCTAAATCTACAATGAAGGAAAATATTTAAATAACAATGCATGATGTACCAGTTGCAAGACACCTGAGGTACTAAAAGACATATAAACAAGTTTAGGAAATATTTTCTTGTAAGGGCCTCAATAATGATGTTCTAAATCATGTTAAGGAGTGTAAATTATTTAAATATAAAAAAAGATAACAAGGTTTTTTGGTAGGATTACTTCAACCTTTACCCAATCCCAATAAAATCTGGGAGAGTATATCTATGGAATTTATCACAAGGTTGCCCAAGATAAATAGTAGAGATTGCATCTATGTAATCATGAATAGATTAACTAAGTTTGAACTCTTATTTTCTATATCATGATAATTAAATCCCCTCAAGTGGATGAATTATTTTTTAAATAGGAGTTTTGATTACATGGACTACCACACAATATTGTTAGTGATAGGGACAACAAGTTTCTTATCTCTTTCTAGCAAGATTTATTCAAATTACCATGTACTAAAATCACTTTCAGAGATATATAAAACCCTAAAAATAATGGCCAAACATAAGTAATAAAAAAATGGGTAGAGGATTACTTAAATAATTATACCTCAAGTCAATAATTTGCATGGGTCAAATGGCTACATTTGGGAGAATTCTATTATAATACCACTTACCATATGTCTATTGATATGTCCTCATTTAAATATATATATATGGATATGATGCAATAACATTTATTTATTTGGTTTATACATATAATATAGTTCCAAAAACAAGTGATTTAATTAACCATCATTGGGAAGTATTGAAAAAATTCAAGGACCATACACAAAAAACACAAAATTAGAACAAGTATTATATAGAAAAAAACCACACAGAGAGATATTTTGAGGTAGGTGATATGGTCTATCCAAGGTTTCATCCATACAGGCTATCATCCATCAAGATAAGTGGAGCAGAGAAACTCAATCCCAAATTATATGGACCATATAAATTTTTAAGGAAAGTTGGTAAAGAAGTCTATGGATTGAATCTTCCTAAAAATAGTATAATTCATATTTTTTTCCATACCTATTATCTAAAGAGAGCTTTGGCGAAGAAAATTACACCCTCCATAGGTTTTACACCTTTGGATGAGGATGGGAAATTGATCCTAATTTTTTAATAAGTGATAGATACCAAGGTTAAGAGATGAGAAAAATAGATGTCACTAAATATTTGATTTGTTGGAAGAGCTTTATAATTGAAGATGCTAGTTGGGAAGGTCCATAGATTTTAAATCATCCACATTTGAATTGCTTGAGGAAAATTAATTTTGAGGATGGTGGACTTGTCATGTCCCCTTTATAATTAATTTTAATTTGATAATTAATTAATCCAATCTTAAATTATAGGGGAATAATGGAAATAAAATTGGAACGAATATTTAATTATTTAGAATTAGCAAGTTTGAAAAGCTAATATAGGATCAAGATAAATAATAATAATTTATTAACCAAAGTGGTGCATGGTGATTTTAATGATAATAATAATGATGAGGTTTTAAATAAAATTAATAAATTATTTTTGCATTTTTATCCTCGAGAAAATTTGGCCAATTTGGTAAATTCCTAGAATAGAACAAAAGCAAGAAAAGAAGGATTAAAGCAAATTAAGGGAAATTGGAGAAAGATGAAAACTAATGTATTTTTATAATTAGTTATTTTATCTTTATAAATCAAAGAGTTTTATTTTTATTACCCTTTTTTGTCCCTCTTGGTTATTTATATACCATAATTTTATTATTGGGGGCTCTTTTCCAAACTAATTAATTTCTCTTGTTGAATAGTGTTCATCAAACCATACTAGAATGAAAAATCTTGGATATTAGAGTTATTTAGATGGAAACCCATTGATCATAAGGATTTTAGGATTATACCCCTATTACATATAGATACAATTTCACATAATAATTATAATAGAGCTTCAAGGAGTGCAGATTTAGCAAGCATTTAGTGTTTTATGTAGGCAATTGGTGTGAATAGAGGTTATAAAAGTATTTTAAAATTTGTGGGCTTTTAAAATTATATATAAAGTATATTTTGGGGTTATATTTAATTTATTTCATTATTATCTAGTAATGTGTAATCATCCTATAATTGTTGTGAATTTATGTTCTATTTTGAGCAGTGTTTGTAGTGTATGTATGTAGTTGTAACAAGGGTTTTGCTCAAATTTTATATTATGATACATATCTATTATGGATTGATTATTATAGTTATTTTAATTTATTTAAAATAATTTTTATGAAACATAATTTTCCATATGTTTTGTTTTGGATTTACTTTTTTATTCCATAAAGATTATCAAAATTTGGGTTTCACTGGCTAGTGTAGAGAAGGGCATGACTTTTACAACAATTGTTCCCAATATAAAATTAATTTCATGTCTAATAATTTTGTTCTAAATTAATGGGGCATAACACATGTCCTAAATCTTGGTTCAAAGGTTAGTTTCCATCTGGTAGTTGATATTAGTTTAATTATGTAACCTAATGATACTTATAACCTGATGAGCATGAATGAACAAAGTCAAATCATACTATCAAATTGGTAAGATTGGATGATACAATCAAGTAAAAAATAAAAAATTGGAAATATTGAGTGATTTAATTGCATCAACCATACCAAAATTGAACCAAATACTATAGTATATTGGCTCAATATAGTCTGTAAAAGTGCATCTTAGTGGGTGATGATAGTCCTTGAGAGTGTTTTAAAATTTGAATCTAATTTGGATTTTTTAGTATTAGGTTCACATTACATATAATATACACCTTAAATATGTATCATTCTAAAAAAAATTATAATAATGGTACCAATGTAATAATTATTCCATAATTGTGAATTTGAATTATATATTTATGTGCTTTGGCCAATTTAAAAACTATGTAGTGTGTTGAACATACTTATAAATCTTGCCCCCACTATATATGGAGAAATATAGAAACTAAAATAAGAACCAAGGTGGAGGAAATGTTTCCAAAAAATTACCCCACTAAATATGGGTGTGATAAATATTGAATAAGTGTCGATAACATGCTTCCAAAGTATGCCCCCACTGAAAATGAAAACTATGAATGTGTTGAAGCCATGCCTATATGGCATGCCCCCACTAGATATAAAAACTATGAATGTGTGAAATATATGACTATATTAAATTCCTCCACTTAAACTAAAAATTATGAATGTGTGGAAGCCATGTCTACATGGCATGCCCCCACTAAATCTAAAAACTATGAATATGTGGAAGCCATGCCTATATGGCATGCCGCCACTGAATCTAAAAATTATGAATGTGTGGAATACATAACTATATTACATGTACCCACTTAATATTCCCCTAATTTTAAGTGATTTAATAATATAAACCATTAATTACCTCACCTCAAAAGGATAAGACAATTATATAATATGTGGATGGAACCATGTAGCATATAGAAAAACATGTCTAGGTAAATGTATCATTGAATCACATAGAACAATATAATCACCTGAAGGCTTAAGATGCATGATAAATATCATGTCAAAATATATATGGTAATATTACAATATCAATAATCAAATAAAGTGCACACACAAGATCACTTAAAAGCAAATCAACATACAATGGTCCAAGGAGACCACAAACAAGGGGCATGTTCAAATACCTCACAATCGAATGGACATGACTTAATAAAACATTCACAAGATCAAGGATGACATATTAAAATGTACATACAACAAATAATGACATATTAAAATTTCAAATAAATCATACATAGGCATGGGTCCCATAAACAAGGGAACATATTCAAATGCTCAAACAAATAAGATAATAACAAGGTAATACACTTAAAGAAGTACATAAAGGAAAGCATAAGAAACTAATAAAAACATGTCATAATATCCCATGGATCAATGTGATGGTGAAAAATGTTAATTCTATAGCATATTAAGTACCCTGTGAAAGATATAATCATGGATAAAGGCATGTGTAAGTAGATATGTGAGCTCAAAACATAATAATGTAAAGTGACCATAGAATGATATAACTTGGAAGTATCATGATCATATAGGTGGATTCCTCCAATATCCATATGACATGAGTAGAGGGAAGGCCCAACATTTGAAATAGGATTAGATCATGTATCTATGTATGCTTATATCACACTCAAGTAGAAGCATGACACACATGTGTATGTTAAATTAACTGATATGTCATCCATTAACATGGAACTAACACATATATGTTAAGGAGCCAATATAATATATAGGTGCTAGAAATATTTTTATATTTTTAAATGTTTTTTAATTTTTATTTGGGCATTTTGGAATATATTTAGAAGAAATATCATCCTATGATCACATCCAAAGGATGGTTATAGGTATATTCCCACTCTAAATTTGGTGTAATAAATTAGTGGTACTACCAAGGAGTATGCATAGGTGCAATATCTATCATTTTAGTATTTGTGATGCTCTGTGTATGTATAATAGGACTCTAAGGTTGTGAAGTAGAAATAAAAGGAATAGGGATGGGGGTTCGTGGAACCCATCATTGAGTGCTCTATGTTTTTTTTGGAATATCAAAAATAGGAACATGTGTAGGTGCTCTAGATATCTGAATATGGTGTGTAATAGATGAGGATTTAATAGAATCCACTGCATGTCTTTGATTTAATGGTATCTCAAGTATTGGCTACCTAGTAAATGGGATTACCTTTTGCATACCCTTTTGCAATAAATTAACCTTAGTAGGATTGGTAATTAACTATCTAGGTATAAGTTTCTCTTGTTTAAAAGGATGCTCATATCGAATTCTAGAAACTATAATTACCTAATTAGTATGAATGTATTTAACACACCCATTCAATATAGAAGGTATTGATCAAAGTTCATGAATTAAAGGTCTTCCAAATAACATATCAAAGATGATCATGGAAGGGATAACTAAAAATGTAGTAACCACTTGTGTAGGACTAACCTATAAAGGTAGGTTAATATCACCAAGAACCTTCTGGGAGGTCCCATCGAATACTCTAACATATCTAGTAGAAAGATGAAAATCATGATGAGTATAACCTAAGTGTGTAAGTAATCTCATGGTGAAAACATTATCTCTTGTACCATTATTGATGCAGGAGCATCTACAATAGTTCAAATTCTAGTGTGAAAATTCAAATTTTGGTTTTCCCTCCAAATTGTGAGATTTCAAAATTTCACCTTGAAGTAAATGTAATGGTCAAAAGTTAAAAGTAAAAAGGTGAAAAGTGATGGTTAGACTATTGAAAAAATTAGGGGGAAATGGTTGAAACTATTTTCAACCTTAGTAAATTGTTAAAACTTTCAAACAACATATTGTTTTGCCTTAAGCCCAAATTTGGGCGTAGAAGTTAGAAGAGAGATTCTTGAAAAGAAAGAAAAACAAAGAAGAATTCATTAAGGAGAAAAAAAGAGAAGAGAAGAGAGGATGAGAGGGGTTTAGAAGAGAAGAAGGACAGAGAGGAAAAGTCCTCTCATTCAAGGAAGAAGAATGGAATGAAGGATAGAGAGGAGAATTAGTGAGGGAGGACCTCACTCAAGAGATGATAAGGTTAAGGAAAAAGGAGAAAATTTGATGTGAAGAATGTGTGAAGGAATAGACAAGGCTTTGGAAGCCATGGAACATCTTATATTGAACTGTAAGTTTCTTATTTGATCTATGAAAGAATGAATGTTTTGCTTCATGTGATTATGTTATGAAAATTTTGGTGATAGGGATGTGTGTGTATATGTGAATGTGTATGAATGATGGTTTTCTATAGAAAATTGAGGAAATTACATGTAAAATGGTTATTTTTCATGTTGAGAATGAGTTTAAACTGATATTCTATGAACAAGAGGTCTTAAAAGTACTTTGAATGTATAAGAAGCCCAAACAGGCCTAAACTAGATATTCAGGAATTTGAAAATACAGCTCATTGTCTAAGGTAGAATCCACATGAAAATGTTTGGATGGAGTTGAAAATGGTATGGAAATAGGTCCCTGAGGCAGGTATGAACTTAAGAAAGGAAGAAATAGATTTATAAATCCCTTGATGTCTCAAAACTCCAACAGTTGGAATTCAGGCCTGTAGGTGACAGTATACAGGCAAGTTAAGAAAGTTGCATGTTTTGCATAGTAGATGGGTTGATAAGGTCATATTTGATATTATTATGGAATGGATAAATCATTTAAGGTATTGAAATTTTCATACATACCCTGGAACCCTGTTGATCATTGTGTTAGAGGAGAAAACCAAGACAACTGAAATGTTAAGTATTGAAAGGTACAGAGGGTTGATATGACTTGGATGATTATTGTAAAAGGTGTAGGGCATCAATACAGACCCTATAAAAGTTATTATAACCCTTGAAACTGTCTAAAACAACCCCAGAAAAATTTTTTAGCTCTCGGCCTGTGACTGTCCAAGGGAAAATCCTGATTTAGCTTCTAGCCCTCAAAATGAGTTTTAATGCTTGAAAACTCTTGAAACTTTGTAATTTGAACCTTGATGATGTTATTAAACTGTTTTAAGTGGTCTGAATATGCTACAGTATGGATAAGTATGGAAAAATTCAATTTCCAAGTAGATCCTAGGTGTATGCAAAAGAAAGAGCATAGGCCAATATAGGAAAAGTGAATTTCTCCAAAGAAGTGCACTAAAAAATGATTGATTAACATATAAAAAGATAATGGGTATCTTTAATGATGCTTGGTTTTCTTATAAAGTCCGTACTTTACTTTGGACAAGGGGTTTTGCACTAAAGGAGGGCTAATTAGAATAGGGCTTAAAGAAGAAAGTACAATTCCATACAAAGTAACCTCAAGAGATTTTTTAGTATGTTATAGAAGGGATTAATGGGTATCCATAAATGGTTTTAATTTAATGATTGAGTTAAATTACAAAGAGTTATGGCCAATAAATATGGAAAATAGGGCTACAAGGAATGCTTGAACTAATAGGCCTGTAATTTGAAGTTAGCTCAAAATATGATAGTTTCAGAGCTGTGTAAGATAAATTTTCATCAATTATCAATCATAACACTATGTAGAGGGTGTTTATCAAGGTATGCTCAAATTAATAAAGAATGAATATAAAATTCATCATCCTTAATCTCACTATCATCAAAAGTAATATAATGTCTCTAAACCATAGGAGGTATATGTAATGTATAACCCATCTAATGGGTGCCCATAATTTGATGGAAGAGGATGTGCATTATATATCATTTTCACTTTTGGTTATTTCTTATAATGGTCTATAAAATATTGTTAAATATATTTTTATTTTTAGTGATCACCAGGTTGTGAGCCTAATTCCTTAACAGGATCATCAAATGTAATATTTTAGTCATCAATATGGTATTGGATCTTATTCTTCAATGTAAAAAATATGATTTATAATTTCCTAGTCCCTAGTGATGATCACAATAAGCATTCACATCATATCATTTGGATATAGGTATATTTATATCAACCACTATAAGATGAGGGAGAGATATAATATGACACTCTACAATCCATGGGAGTAATCAAGTGGGAGTTTTAGATAAGCATGTAAATTATCTCCTTGGTGCATTAGATAGGACAATCCAATTAGGCTATATGAAACTATGTTAACCATGGTGGTTTCTTCCTTTTTAGGCTCAGGAGGTTTCACCTTATAACTTGGTTTGATTTTAAATTTTCATTGGATGTATATGTAGATGGTGTTTTTACTACATAATTGAGCTTATTCAATGAAATAAGCTTCATTTCATGGTCCTGTATAACATGGCATAAGTCATTAAAAGATTTTAACTTCTTAAAACTAATGGATTCATGTAAAACAACAAGCAAAATTTACTTGAATATGTCTTGTAACTCCTTATCTACCATAGGATTGGTCATTTTAGCTAATATTGTCATGTACCTCAAGACATATTCATTGATAGGTTCATTTTTTCCTTGTTTATTTTTGTCAATTTGAGCATAGGAAACCTTTTCATAAATATTGATGGAAAAATGTTCTAAAATTTTATTCACAAGAGGTTTGAATGGTTTCACATATTTGAGAGGTAAATCATAGAACCATTTCAAATCATAGTCCTTGAGGCTTGGGAATAATTTGGTTAAAATTTTATCATTGAAAGCATAGTCAAGGCATGATGCATAAAAGGATCGAAGATGTTTTTCAATATCACCCTTTACATCATAAAAATTAAACTTAGGTGCAACAAAACTAGTTGGCAAAGGGTGAAAATATATCTCAAATGTAATAGGGTTATGTAACACATATTGGGAATCAATATCATGAGGATAATTTAAATAAATTTATTTAATTTTTATAACCTTATCCTCCAAGGTATTTATAACTTGTAGGAGTATTTGAACTATAGACCCATTGGGATTTAGATTATCAAGTTTATTATTCACCAAAGGGGATGTAAACATGGTTTGAGTAGTAATAGGCATTGAAACTAGTATTTGAGTTGAAAATTTTGTTATCCCCATGGTATATGTATCAATAGTGTTTTGGTTTTTAGGAAACAAAGGTTTAAAAACATAACCCTTACTCCTATTAGTGTAGTAATCAATGAAGTATCCAAAGGGAGGGATGTTTCAACTATACCTTTTGAATTTTTTGTTTTTGATATAGTTTTAAGGATCTCATCAATATCTTCAAGGTTTTGACAAATACACTCATAAAATAATGCAATTGTTTTCACTTTCTCATGATCTATTTGTTCATGTTTATTGTTTCCATTATAATTAAGATTTTCATTATCAAAATATTTTTCTATGATAACCTCGCCAATATGATTTTCATTTTCAACATCGGTATCATCATGATAGATAGGATTAGATCCATAATCGATTTGATATATATTAGGTGGTAGAAGAGAAATTCAATGTGTTTAATATTCACACCTCTAAATCTAGGGTTATACCTAGGTTGCATGTAAAATATTATAAGCATGAAAAGAAAAAGTACAATAGTATAAAATCTTATCTAACTAAAAACCCTAGGAATCAAAAATGTTTACACTCATACATATCAGTTCACTAAATGTTTAACCCTAATTAATCTATATTGGGGTTATCTAGAGTTAAAGGGGTAGATATATACCTAAGGAAAAAGGATGGTAGACTATATCTAAAGCAAGCCAATTATATGTTAAACTCGTTTATAACATATATTAAATTCATTAAATTCAGATACACTAAAAATATTAAGTACAATATATTAGGTATGGAAATGCCAAGAAAGTAATGTACTTAGATGGTTATAATGTTACATGATATTTCAGACTTAGAACAAGAAGTAAGTAGACTTGAATAGGGTTTTGGAATAGTCACCAAATTTTGATTTGAATGATTTTAGATCTATGAACACTAATGTCAGCCTAGGATGGTTACATCAATGCTATTGTTTGAACCTAATATAGGTGTCATATATGGAATACCTATTATAAAAGGACGTGATCACTTAATTCCTTTTGGTTTTATACTCACCTTCAATCTAGTGAATTTAGATCTAGGTCATGGATTGTCACTCATAAAAGTGTAAAACCCTAGTTCTTCATCTTCATAGTGACCTTGGGGAAAAATTGATTAGTGGGCACACAATGTTGAGTTGACCTTATATACCCCTATGTTAATGAGCATTGACTACATATCTCATACTTATAAGAAGGATTAAAATTTATGTAGTTCTCACCTACATGTTGATTATGAGTGAATCATGTAATATATGAAAATCAAGTACAATAATGACCTATCTTGTAACTTAGAAAATTAGGATATTATGTTACTCCTTTAGTACTTTAGACTTGTGTATGTCTTGTCCCTATGACTAATATTAAAATAGGAGAAAATAGGGAAGATTTTATTTATTGAGTGTTTGATTAAATGATTTTGATAGGTTACCTTGGTCTATGCTAGGTTTTCCCAGGTGAGGAATGAGTGAGGGTTGATCTTATATTTATATCAATCCATTTAAATAAGTAAATCACATTAAATCACTAAGGCTGACCATTATAAAACATTTCATTTGAAAAATGGATGTCTTTAGGGAACTATAGACTTGCATCAAAGTATGACACCTACATTGATGCAAATTTTTGTCTTAGATGTTAGTGTCTAGGGAGAAAGAAATTAGGTACAAACTTAGAATGTGTAGAGGTGGAAGATAAGTAGGTTTTAAGCATTCTGGGTGAGATATAAGGTATGGGTCATCAATATAAGACTATTCAAACCAATATATATTTCAAGGAGCTCAAGATAGAGAATATGTGAGAGTTTTGAAAGTGGGAAAAGGTTCATAATTGAGAGGAACAACCAAGGTTTGAGTTTTCCAAGTATATAAGACTAAGGTGGTATATAATCCATAAATATCATCTACACTCTATAACATTCAAAGTCAAAATACCACCATAGTTACCCATTCTAAATAATAAAATGACTAATTAATAAAATGATTTTTTTTGGAAAAAAAAACAATCTATTGATATAAAAATTTATAATTTAGTATTCATCTAAACTTCACTTGGTTATACACAAATTATTTAAGAAAATAGTTGTGAAACTAGTTAAAGATCTAGTAATTAGATCTTGGGGCCACAACTTAGTGATTCTTGCCTCCAAATGTAAAATTGTTTACTAAAACAATGTATAATTTAAAATTAAAATAAACCAAAACACACCAAGCCTTACAGAAAATAAATTCATTTCTAGATCCTATCATTAAAGATATAAAATCCATTAAAATACCCATAAAATGGAGAAACAAGATCAATAATGTGATAGTATGAAATATTGTTGGTAACACGATGAAATGGTTATTTAGTTTAAACAAATAGACTTTTAAAACCACATAATTTTTATTCATTAATTACGTAAAATGTAATAGATGTACCTAAAATGAGGAATGACAATAAATTCATTCAAAAGAGAGAGCCACCTAGTAACTACAAGACCACCGATGAAATTTTTAAAGTTGCATGTGCTCAAGGAGAAAATCAAAAATAAATAATATATAATACATAATATTATATTAATACATATAATATTATTATATAAATTAATATTATATATTAATAGTAATAATACATTTTGATACTAAAATATAGTTTCTAGTACTTGACAATGATAAACTTGACACATATTACTTGAGCACCCAAATAATGTCCTAATTTTCCATGCTCTCACACTTGCATGTTATCTTATGAGTCAACCATTGTGTTTTATTTTTATACACCTATAGGAACCTCATCATTTTATTTAAGCCTACTAGATATTTTTCACATACATCTCCAGACTCTTTGAGCATTCCATATGTACATGGGTTAATTTTTCCAATTACATTCATTATACCCAGTCAATAAAGACTTGCATTAGTTAAAATTGGTTGAATCCCAATGACTATTTTTGAAAATCAAACCCACCTTTAGATTCAACTCATCAACCTAACATGTCAATGTTATGATGAATTATTCAAATAAATCCATATATGAAAAATAAATATCTCCTTCAAAAGAACCTAACACTTATCTATTATACATCTATACATTATAATAAACTAAGAAAATATGCCCTATTCTTCCCAAACTATAATTCTATCACTAGTAATAGCAATAGTCCATATCTAAATCACTCAAAATCTAATTCAAAGCAAACATTTAAAGGTATCAATATCAATCATTAGCTAAATAGGCATAAGGAAGGATCACAAATGCATAATAACACTAGGTGGGAGAACTACTTATGGCTTGATTTACATATTTCAAGTATTGGATACATAGGTATTGAACAATAATTATGTGAGTCTAATTTGGGTCAGCTCAACCCATTACACTTCCCTATTTTTCTATGTTTATATCCATCATAAGCACATATATGATTTCAAGGGAAAGGAGGATAATTTTATGATTTATGTGTGTCATCAGGTTTGGGATTAGACATACAAAATGAGAAAAAATAGTCATAGGTGACCATACAATCACTATGCCTCAATTCTACATATGTTATTACCAACCAATAGATCAATATCAACCTATGATATTAACCCAATTTTGTGGAACTAACCCAACACATAAATTAAATCAATTCCAAAAATAAATGAACTAGAGGCATGTTTATTCATTATTTTCCCTTCTAAAATATAGTCATAGTTAGATAGTCAACCATAAATTATAATGATCATGATCTCTTGAGTAATTTACATATTTAGCACATATGCCTTTATCAAATCAGAAAAATCAATCTTAGTATTTTACATTCAGAGGTTTGCTTGAATGTTATATCTATTCATTTGGATTATATTTAAAATTTTATATCTTAATTATATTATTCTCACCTATTAATCCAAACTAAGATAAGACATATTGGTTCATGCACAAATATACACTTATAGTTTTAGGGGCATGATATAGGTTCATGCACATATACACACTTTTAGAGTTCAGGGCATGATCCTAGTCCATGATCATACCCAAAATAATATAGTTCATATTTGAATGGAAAATGGTTGTCATTCCACTTCACACTCATCATATATGTAGTCATGATGGGGGCATGGAATAGTTATGTTCTATTTTGCTCATGCATGATATTTTACATTAAGATAAAGTACAGAATCAAACATGTATACATGATGGGGGTATAAACATCATTAATTTCCCTGAAATCATGCATTGTTTTTTTACATGAATTAACCTTGATAAAACTACATCAAAACACTAAAATTGAATCTATAGGCTACCAGTGGTTGATTAATTTTTTAGTGATGTGTTAAGGTTAAATGATGCTTAACACACCACTCCATAACCCAGCATAGAGTTTGCTTTTAATATTGTAATTATTCTTTAAAAAAAAACTTGTAATATTATCCATTTCCCTAGATAGGAAATGAACAAGACTCCAAATTCCCTCTTCCTCTTCATAGTGATTGGGTCAATTGCTAACCCTCAACATCTCCACTCTTCATTACAGGAGCACACTCAATGAGTATACTTAATGAGAAACACAATAGACATATAGGTGTAGTTTTTATTTTAATATATTTATTCATTATAGTTATATTTTTATTTATATAAATAGAAATATATCTTATACCATATGTTATATTTTTCAAGAACACTAGAACATACAACAACTGTAGATTCACAATCACCCATATAGGATTGCATTTTATTTTCCATTTTAATCTAGTATTTTTAGTTACACTAAAATTATAGATTAAATTAAGGGAGGGAGGGGGCATATGTAGATATCCATGTCTAGTACAAGCCTTGTTTCATAATACTTTTTAGTAAATTTACATAGATAGATCTCAAACCATGAACTATGTACTTAGTGGAAATTTTGTCTTGATCATTTGATTTCCTTATTTATCCAAATTGGTTATGTGATCCACTTATCCAATAATAAACAAATTCACACAACATATTATGTATATTATTGTCCTTCCCTATCACCCTTGGAGTTTTTAAAGAATCAATCCAATTTCAATATTTATGCTCAGTATCAAAATTTGGTACTAATTTCAAATATCAAAGTTGACCCAAGTATCCCTTTAATTTATTTTGGCACATTTTGTCTTATAACCATTGTGTGGACATGTTTTAACTTTTTTTTGTCAAATTTTGCATGACATGATGTCCTTAATTCAAATTTAGAGACTTGTCTATTTATAAATCTACTGTAAGGAATTTAAGGACAAACACATTGCATTTTAAATAGTTATATAAGATTAGTATTTACACATATATAACTATTAAAGTTAAATTTCAAGTTTATAAAGGTAAATTCATATTTGTGTGTTTATATCAAGGGAATAATGGGATAAATAACATCTTATCTTACATACAAAATTAAACACACATATTAATGGGATAACTACATTAAATTTTGATCCCTCTTTAGAGTATTGTTAATGTAGTGTAGCACTTGGGATTTTAAATAAATTCAACCAAGATCAGTCTAACTCAACCCTTTTTCTTGACACCCCATGTGATATTAGGTAAATTGTGAAAAAGGGTTTGAAAATACTATTGGGACCTCAAAATGTACCTATTAAATTAGGCACATAGAGATACTAAGGAATAATTTAAGGAATTTCATCTTCTCATTTTAGGACTAGGTCAAGGACAGTCTAGGGCATGAGTTGGTTGTATTAGGATCCATTAGATATCCTACTTGAAATGAGTCTCCAAGAGATGTTCTATCACCACAAAAATATCAAAAATATCCACATATACAATAAATTCTTACACCAACTAATCCTCTCTAAAAGTCTACTACTTAAATAATCTTGAACTTACAATTTGAACTCGATAAACTTGATTCAAAGTGTCAAGCAAAGAAATGTCAAAAGGATGGAAAAGGTAGGGTAGAAAAGGAGGATTTATGGGTGAATATGGGAACACCAATTATTAATACCAGGTATGAGTCTAACTATAGTATTACCTGTGTATGTCGAGTTTCACATAAACTCAAAATATAGCCACACAAGGAAGGGATTCAAATGAAATACCATGTGCTCAATTTATATATCTTCACTTTAAATATAAACACTTACAAAATTGTATTTAATATACACATAAAATTATCACTTCTCTATAAAATGAGGAAAATTTTAGAAATCAACTAGAATAACATGACACCAATTCTTAATTAGATAAATGTTTTGTAAAAAGGCTCATATCATATCCCTTATCACTAATAATATCCCATTTTCATTATAATATTTGAAGGCAATCATAAATTAGACATAGTGAATGTAAAAACATAAATGCATTTATTCTCTTGGGTTTTTATCTAAATTTTTTAAACTTACAACAGTGTTATAAAGTTATATATATATATATATATATATATATATATATATATATATATATATATAAGTGAGATGGAATCCACCACCAATTTGCATGGAATCCCACCCTTATCCATCATGGGAAATATAGCTATAATAATACAATAACATGTCCCAAAAGATACAATAAAAGGGGGATAAACACAAAGAACATGATAACAATTTTCCCTTATGGGACTAAATGAGGAATGATAGTATCATCACCTAAAGACCTAAGGGGGTACACCTAACAATTTCATCTGGATGCCTTGTTGAGTTATCAATTCATGTGCCATGAGGTTTTCCTTTCTCTAAAGATTGGTTGGGTTGATAGGTGTATCCCTAAATATAACCTTAGACTATGTCAATAATTTATCATGTGCCTTAATAGGGGCCTCAAGAGAGACCTTCACTTCATTGACATGATTGATGCTAGTGGTGGACTCTATGAAAACTTCAAAATAGCTTAGGATCCATCTCTATTGGCCTTTACCACCTTCCTTTTCATTAACACCTTGAAAATATTGATGTGGACCACAAATTCATTAGTGATAAGTAAAGTTCCATCAGGGTGAAAGAGTACAATATTGATGACCTTCTTGAAGTAAGCAAGGATTTGGTCCCTCATTTTCTCTAAGGATCTGTTGGTAGCTTGGATGTCTCTAAGCTAATCTTAAAACATATTCCTTATGATCCCTGTGAACATATGCTAAAAATTGAGGTCCATGAGGGGCATGATTTTGTGTTTGGGGGACATCCCCTTATTGATGATCATCACCATCTTCTTGCATTTGTTTTCAATTATGATGATCTAGTCTAGGTATTGTTTCACTCTTTATAAGAGTAAATTTCTCTTTTAAATATCTTTGATCACCTCTCCTAAGGTTTGAAAAAGTATAAAATTATGGTTTACACCTTGCCAATGAGGCCAATTGGGAATAAACTCGTAATTTAGGACTTAAATGCCTTAACTTGTTCCTTGAGATCCTCCATTAGCTTATTCATAAACTCATTTTTGCCATGTACTACAAAGACAAGATCTTTTATAATATATTATTCTTGAATTTAGGTCCTATTCTTGGTGAGGGATAATTGGTCCTTATTTTTTCTCCACATAATAGGGTCCCCATCTTGGATAAAGGTTTGGATCATCACCCTCTTCATCCTACCAATATCTCTATAGAATTGAAGATGGATCTTTGGGTCCCCATGGTAGATCATCTTAGGTCTCTATGACCCATAAAATTCTATGGGACTAATCCATACATGTCCTCCCATTTTTCTAGGGTTGTTGAAGATGAGGCAATAGATGAAATGGATTGTAGAATCATGGGTGGAGGAGGAGAGAATGAATGAGGGATGTAGAATGAGATGGATGATGGAAAGGGAGGCATGGGTGTAAATCGAGGAGTGACCAAGGTAGTTCCCCATGGGAATAAGTGTGATCTTAGTTGATCTTGAGTAATATGGAATTGGGAACCAATTATACCTAGGAGATAGGTTTTTACTCTGAAAGATGAGATGGGTTGATTGAATCCAATTCTTTGGAAACCAAGTGTGAGAGAGATGGAGGCCCAAGATGGCATTGCATGTAAAAGCAGAAGCTATATTGATGGCCTAGGGGAAATCACCATTATAATCTTGGTCATATTCTATTAAGGACCCATTTTTGTTGCTTATACATGTGGAGGAGTAGAGCATAAGGGGGATGAGGTGAATATAGGTGCTTGGTTTATACTTTGATAATACCTAAATTTGGTGTGTTTCCTAGGGTTGGTGTACATGAACTTTTTAGAGAATTGTAGGTTGAAACATCAGGTAAGGTTTACACATATTGGATAAAAATAACTATGGGGGAAGTTAGAACAATGGAAGGAACCAAGGCTACATGGGCCATTGTGATTATAGGAGTAGGAGTTGGAGCACTGACAAGGATTGTGCCAATCACATGGGTTAGCCTAGGGAAAATTATAGAGTGGGATAAGTTGGTGTAGTATAAACTAGAGGGATATGGAGGTTTATAGTACCAATGCTTACATAAACTAATATATTATGGGATATTTTGGGAGCACTTGTAGGGGGAGTCACCACAATGGAAGGTTACACCTAGGTTGGAAAACTATGAGGTGATGCAAGATTCTATCTAGATATGATAGAGTTAGGAGTATAAGGCTCTAAATATTCTAAAGGTTAGACCTAAGTAGATCTAACCTAAGATTTGAGCCTGAGATTCTATCACTTTTCCCTCATGTTCCTTTTTATTTAGTTTTGTCATTTCCTCCATGGATCTTTTTCTTCCCTTTATTTTCTCCCTTATTCTAATTTGTCTTTGTTCTCCCTTTCTTTTTATTCCTTTATTTTTTTTCTTTTTCTTTACCTTACTACTCTTGTTTTTGAATTTTATTCATCTTTCCATGTTTTTTCATCCTTAAGTTGTTTTAATTTATCAAGTACCGTGGTTACAACTTATTAGGACTTAGCCAATACTATGGTTGTGGCTCTCTCTTGGGTTGATTTTATTTTAGTTTCTTTTTATTTTTATTTTTATTCTTCTTCTCATGTCATATCTTATTTTGTGACCAACCCCTCAATTTTTATTTGATCATGTGGTTCTTTCTCTTCTTTTGTCTCAATATCTAACACTATGATGGATGTCTATTTCTTTATGGGGGCTAATTTATATATGTTATAGTGTAATTATTTTCCTTTTTGTTTGTATATTTTCTAAGGTGGCATCTATACTATTTTCTCTTTCTGACAGGTGTGTTTCATTTTTGTTTTTTTCATCTATGACAAATAATTGCCTATTTGACCTATATCTTTTGGCAGTGATTAAATTCCTTACATTTTATATATGGAAAGTACCTCTCCTATTTTTTAGGATTGAACCTCAAATTTTAATTGTGTGGGATGGATCCCTATACTTAGAACATTTGGGTCGGGCCCCATGGATTATGTTATTTCTTCCACTTTTTTCTTCTTTGACTTGAATGTCACCTTATGGTTGGCCTTGTGTCTTTATAATAAGTTATTTTAGGGTTTCATTGATATTAAGTGGGTTGGGATTCCTGAAGGCCTTGGGGAATTAATATATGATAGAGATAAATTGTTCAACCTATTCATATGAGACTTAATATGGGAATGGGAAATGATATTTTTACACATTTCAAAGGGGTAGATGTAAATGAGTTTGATATTGACTCTAAAAAATAATTCATTTGAGTGTTTTTTTATAATTTCTTGGGATATATGAAATCTGGGGTCATTATTTTCTTAAGGTTGTCTCCCCGTGAAATTAAGGCTAGAATTTGGTCTGCTCATAAGATGGCATCCATATATATTTGAATTTCTCCACTATGGATTTCTCTTGGACCCACTGAAGTTGTCCCTCTAGGCTTATAAATGTATTATTATAGAACATAACTAAACACATGAACAAAGAGACATAACATAAATCATGCTTACCTAGTTTAATCTTTTTGGCATTGACATTAAATTGATCTAATATCCCTTGGCACAAATTATACTTAATATTCATGGAGATCATGTCAAATTCCATCATCACACTTTTTGGTCTCATGAAATCCTATTTATTAGTAAATCATATCTTCCATGTTACTGCATTGACCATGTAATAAAATAACATGTTTGTGATAAATGTTATTATGATACCTCTTTTATTTTGTGCAACCCCTAAGTAATTTGTGACATATTTTCCTTTGGTAAAACCTCTTACCCAATTTAATATTTTTGGAATTGGCATTAAATTGATCTAATAGCCCTTGGTAAAAATTATACTTAATATTCATGGAGATCATGTCAAATTCCACCATCACACTTTTTGGTCTCATGAAATCCTATTTATTAGTAAACCATATCTTCCATGCTACCACCTTGAATGTGTAATTAAATACCATTCTTGAGATAATTTTTATTGTGATACCTCTTTTATTTTGTACAACCCTTAAGTAATTTGTGATATATTTTCCTTTGGTAGAACCTTTCTTATCATATTTATGGATATTGTGTCCTTTTTTCATCAACCTTATTGAGCATTTAATATCTATTGCAATGATGTTATGTGATTATTCCAAGAATAACAACCCATTATGGAGAATATTAAGTAAGATTTTGATCATGTTGTTGCATAGATAATAGAATGGGAATTTCACCCAGACATTAAATTTTATTCGTGGAATGGATATGGCCTTGGTAATACATTCCCTTTGATTTTTTATAAAACTTGTTGAATTAGTTCAGGATGTTATGCATCTATCCTTCCATGATTAAATTCTATGATATTTTCATGGATTTAGCATAATGTATCCTTAAAGTGCCCATAATTTTTATGGGTGAAAAATAAATCTCCTTGTGAGTCTGGTGTGAGGTAATTCATTGGAACATGATTAGATATTATAATTAATATCTCCCTTTGATAAATGATTTGTGGTGTTACCATTTTCACTTATTCTATCTAGACTGTTGATAATTATTTTGGCACAGAGTGATTTGGAATGAGATTAGATGATTTAAAAATTTACGTGAATCGAGAAGAGGGATAATCACTTATTTATAAAATTTTCTTCCTACCACCCTTTTTTTTTAATTTAAATGTGGACATGACACATAATCTTGTTATATTTATTGTAAAGTAGGTTTCCAAACTTTTTTACTTAGTTTGTATGTACATTTTATCCTATCAATGTCCATTTTGATTTTAATGTCATTAAGTTTTGCAATTCTATAATTTGACAACCTCAATCTTTGCCTTCATTATTTTTTCTCTTTCTAATCTTAAATGGATTTTTTGAATTTCATCTATCATTACTCGTTATGCTTAGGGATTCATAGCATGGTTTTATTTTATGTTCAAAAATCTAATGAAAAATCTCACCAACGTACCTCAACTAGCATCATACATTAGAAGTGTCTTTCTTAACTTAATCTAACATACAATTTATTAAGTATAAATAATCATAACATTGATAACAGATAAATAACATAAATTATACATAAAGTTGTGAGTTCATAGTTTGATGTATCAGATAGTTATAATAATATAAGGATAGTTATCTCTTCATTTAAATTAATATACATTTATTTTATTGATAATTAATAAACATAACACTAATAGGGCATAATATAGAGAATGATGCATGATTCAATTCTCATTAATACATGAAATAAAAGTACATATTTATATATCATGATCAGTTTGATATATCAAGATCATATCCATATAATTCATTATCAAGAATAAATATAATACCAAATATCAATAGACATATCCTTTCCTCATGGATATACATTTCTATTCTTCTATGTGAGATGTCACAAATGAAAATTGATATTGCAAATGACATATATAACTATAAGATGTCATGATATCATCATAAGCTTATGTGGTATACTTGTATGTTTAATACTCTAATGGGATTATTATGTGTTGTACTTGTATGCTCAATAATTCAATAAATTATACCTCCAACATCATTATATAACTTAATCTTTGTCTCATACTTGAAACAACCAAAAATTAAGAGTCGCATATTATAATAAATTTGAATGGTCTGTAAAAATTGGTGATACTTAGAAGTCAATTTGGTCTCAAAATATTTCCATTCAGTGAGGTATCCATATGCCCATTTTTATTTTTGTTTAGATAAAATATTCTCTCAGACTAATTATTTGATGTCATTTAGTGGAGCTTGATTTTTTATCAGATTGTAAAAAAAATTCATTTCCATGGTCATTTGTTCCAATTTCTACATAAATTTGTTTACTATCACTCTAGATTCCTCCAGGTTAGTGATGATTTAGGCCCATTATTCTTGGTTAGCATGGAATTAATCCTCAAAATATAACTTATATTTTATGTATACTTTAGTGGGATCCTTAGTGATATCATATTATGGGGTGGCTTAATTCAAGTTTTTCTCTAAAACATCCAGAATTTTATTTTTTGTTTGTGTTGTCACCAACCATCCTAAAGTAAATGAAAAGTAATTAATGGCATATAAAATCACCTTTTTAAGGGAATTTATATGTGTTTTGAATATATTTTTATGTTTATAATTTTTATCAATGGTTTTGTGCTTTTTTCAAACTTAGATTCTTCCATGGTAGTTTCATAGATGGTTTTCTTATCTAAAATGATAGTGATTGATGTTTGATTAAATTTTAAATAATATATTTTAGGCATTTTTATAATGTCCATTTTTTATTGATGTCATATTGTGTCTTATCCTTTCATATATTTTATATAACCTTCTAAATTTCCTCTTACAAAATAACACATCATTACATCCAATCATTAGTTGCACTTTCTTGAAAAATGCTACCCAAATGTTGTTTCTATATGGGAGATAATTTGTTGAGATGGATTTTGGTTCCTTGAGGTGTGGATTTTAGAATACCTAGGGCCAAAAATATGGTTTTAATATTTTTTTCATTTTAGTAATATGGCTTTTATTAGTGTGAGTAAATCTTGTGGGGTGATAAATTGTGTAGTTATAATGGATTGAGATGTAGATGGTGTGGTGTTTTGTTCTAGAGGGATGGAAGGTGGATTTTTGGATGGATCCCTCATTATGGATTTATTTGTATGGGAATTTTATAGTTGAGTGGAAACTACCAGACCAATAACTTGTTTATGGGTGAAATAAGAGTACAAGGCAGAGAGGAAACATGAGGTGGAAAAGGATTTAGAGAGTGCATGTGTAGAGGAGATAGAATGAGACATAGGACTAAAACATGTGATGAATAAGGTGACCTAAGAAGGGGAAATGGATTGATAATTATGGAATTGAAAAGATTCAATATTACCTAAGCAATATCCATGCTAGAGGCAAGATATTATTGTTTTTTATTATTAATCAATATTACAAAATTTGTAGGTCTCTTGAATTCTAGCTTCTTCCTTGATGTTAAATCGGTAGCGTAAGTTTTTTTAGGTAGATTGTTTTTGTTGAGATCTTAATTATCACCTATATATTCTATTTTTATGTTTCTTCTTGCATATATAGAGATAGGTTGAGGGGATGGAGAGAAGGTTACATGCTTCTACTTTTGGAAGACTCTCTCTTTGAAAAAATTCCTCATATTGTATGGTCAACAACTTTACTCATAAACCATACTCTAAACCTTTGTAAAATAAATTTGTTTCATTCCCTATGGTATGTTAGCTCTTTTATTGCCGACTATTGGTAATGCAATAACTTGGATTTTTTTTTTAAATGTATGATCAATAAAATCACTCTCATCATCTATAATTATTTGAGTAACCCCTTTCAATTTGTATGAATTTAATCGATCTAGAGTCATTCTTATCCAAACTCTTTTTCTTACCTAAAATTCATTTTCACAGTTCTCTCAGTAGTCTTTAATTTGTGGAATGTGGTGATAACTTGATCCAAGTTTTAAATTGGCTTCTACATAACCCTTACTACCAAAAGTAAGTCTCTTAAATTATAAATGCATTGTGATACTAGCCACATCATTTCAATATTATTTGCATTAGTTAAAGTCATGTAGATGTATTATCTTAAGCATATTGGAAATGGGATTTTATCTTTATTTTTCTCTTTGAATTTAATATTGACCTATCCCATTTTTTTGCATCCTTGATCAATACCATTTTATCATTTAAAAACTAGGGTGGTTTGAAAGGAATAACAATAAACCCACCAATCCATATATATGTAAATTTTGGGAATTATATGAAATAATTTTCATATTTCATAACCAAAGTAGTAACTTCAAGATAAATTCTCATTGAAATTTTCCCTTCCAATGTCCTTACTATCAGCATTGTGAAAGCATCAATCACCCTCCTAAAATGTTTATTACATTATTCTAGAAAATACTTGGGATAATACTCATAGATGGTTGTTGTAAATGTGAATGTTCCAATACTTATGTGTTTTGGACATTACTTCATGGTTAAAATGAAATACAAGTAATAAGTCATTTATAACTATTGAATTGAATCCAAATTTGTTAGTTGTTCATGAATATTATCATTGATAATCTAACCCCAATATATGAATTGCATCCCATCAAAAATTATATTGATGAATATACATATCAATTTTGTGTAATGTAATAGTTTCATTATGATCAATCACATTGTTTAAGATCATTGTGATATTAGATATTTCATTTCATAAATTAGACATATACAAGGTTTTAGGAATTTTGGATCATCCTTTCTTTTTGTATTTCAACTATGATTTAACTATTACTAACTTGTGAGTGTTTTTATTTTATTCAAAATGAACTTCTCCAATTTCATTTATCATTTCAAAATATTCTTCCCTTTATGGAATCTTGAAGACAACATTTATTGTTTGATTATCTAGTTTTATAACCACTTCATCTTTAAAAGACCTTACTTCTTTGGTTTTCTCATTATAATATTTAACACAAATAATAACTAGGTTGTGAGGCCACTCTCTAAGGTCCTTTGATTAATGAGGGTTTTATTGTCATTTTGTATCCTCTGCCAAAATTCAATCATGTATATATGCCCAAGCTTTGATGAATTTCTATGAGGTTATTTTATAGGAAATAAATTTTTGCATATCCTTGATAAAAAAATCATCTTTTTCATGACTATTCTTATTTTTTGTGTTTTATGGGATTCTAAAAATCACTATCAATGTTATAAAGTATGTCTATGTATGTTTTATGTCATGGTATAACTATATCTTCTTTGGTTTACCTTTATACTCAATGACAAAGACAATAGAATTGATTATTTATAGGTTTGAGTGGCTTGAGGCATGACTCAGCCACATAATGCCAGAGTTGAGTGCATTGAGATATGACTCAACCATGTATTGATGGATACTTATTTGAAAAATGGGTGCTAAATAACTAAAAAGATAGCTACCAACCCATGAACTAGATCAGTCGATAACCAACCCTCAAAACTATAAGTATAATCATTTGGACTACTAATAAAGAACTTAAATGGAGTTGTGGTTAATGAGGGGTTTGTTGATCAAGAGGATGTTATTGTGATGAAGATGTTATTTATTTATATTAATGGATGTAGGATCTAAGATTTAGATACCTGAGAGAACTATGGATGAGTTACAATAGTGGGAGAGACAAAATTACTTAGACATAAGAGAAAACTTTATAAGGTATAGATAAAAAGGGGGTTAGGAATTAATCTAAGATCCTTAGGAAGGATTTGAGGATACCTTGTTTCATGGGTATGAGTTCAAATAAAATAGGATACAATATTTATCTCCCCTCTTAGTCTAGTGTTAGATTACAAAGAGGATTAGTTCAAACATTAGTCATGAAAAATCACAAAAAAATGCATAAGAATTGACAATCTAAGCCAACCTATTCTATAGGGTTTGCTAATGATAATGAAGAATAAATCAAATAAATCAAATACATATTACCTTCCAAAGTGATTCCATCATGCAAGAGTGACTCTAAGCATGTTTTTTCCCTTGATCTAATGTTCTTGTCTTTGTCAACAATCGATGCCAAGCTCCTCCATCATCTCAAGACCATTATGTATAACCTGGGCTCAAGATAATAAATCTATATTCTATGCCTATCAAATGAAGCTTATAAATAAAACACAATTATCAACAGAAATTTTTGTGGAGACAAATATGCATTATAAGTTTACAATAATTTAGCTTAAAAATGATGTTTTATGCCCTTCTATTTATATATTTTATAAATGGGATAACATCAACCATGACCATCCATATCAAGATTGAGATATGTTGCCATGAATTAATCTAATATTTTCAATTAAATCCATAAATATCCTCATAATTATTTGGGAGGAAGGGGTATTAATGAGGCATGGGATCCCATAAACTTGATATTTTTTGCATTTATGGCTTATGGATGCCAACCCATAGTTCATGTCACTAGGTGATGAAAATATTGAGAATCAATTTCTAATAATGAAATAATCAATAAGATCCATGGAAAATCAACTTAATATCTTGATTTTAATTAATTATCTTTTACAAGATTAATCAATTTTAGTGCAATTCTTTGGAAATTGGTGCACAGTTAATTAAAATGGTCAAATAGTCATATTAATAGGTCATAATTTGACTCAAGAAGAATTGGAAGGCAATGTTAAATGTGTACAGACCATGATCCCATTTAGTATGTTTTCAACACATAAAAATAAATCTATGTGATTTGTACTAATGAGTTAGAAGAAAAGAGTGATCCAGAGCACCAAAATACAAAATTATCATTTTAACTCAATGATTTAAGAAAATTTAGGAATAACATAAAATACATTACCCCATTTAGGTATACATTGGCCTAAATCAACACTTGTATATAAAAATATTGAACCATTTAACACATTTTTAGTGATTTTGGCCTAAATTGGGCATTTGAGTATAATTCGAGTAAGATTGACAATTTCAACACAAATAGTGTTAGGAATTGGATGTCTACATTTTGATCCTATTTGAGAAGGTGTAGCAAGATATTCAGGTGAAGCAATGTATTTTTAAATAAAAGAGTTATCAATAAGAAATTGGAAATGACCTATGATTCCCCCTTAAGAGGAATATTAGGATGAAAGAGAAGGCTGGACTCTCAAAAAGAGAGAGTTAGTGAGAGAATAACCCATGGAATAGATCATATCTAGATGCAATAATGTTTGCATGTGTTGATTCCATCAATGATAAAAATATAATATGAATATAATGGACCCCAAAGATAGGGGGAATGGGAAGGATTCATTCCAAACATATAAACAACACACTTTGAATACACCTAATTTGAGAGTGCAAGCTACGTGCTTATGGCATTGATCAATCCTGAGACAAGTTGCACACTAAAACCTTGCCATTATGGGTAGTAGTGTGGAGATATTAGAATTAAAGGAAAAAAGAGAATGTGGTCTCTAAAAAGATGATAATAAGAAGTGCCTTTGTAGGGTAGATTCGATCATAATAAGATAATTGTGGCCCAATAGGGATAATTTTGATCATTGATAAAGAATAAATAATGGTTATACCTATGTAAGGCTGATTTAGATTTGTGACTTGGTTTAAATGTCGTGCCCCATCATGGGAAAATTGGTAAGAAATAGCTCAAGGAGATAACCTATTACATAGATTAAAGATGACGAGGTGCAAACATTGATGTGATGGTGGAATGACTTTGAAAAGGCCAAAAAAACCAAGCATGCAATAATGCACAAAGTGATAAAAGAGATAAAAATAAAATCAAAGATGGCTAAGCTAACCTAAGATACATCATGTATCCAAGCACTACCTACATAGTCCAAATGGACTTCAAGCCAATGTAGTTCACCCAAAAGTGGGAGAGAATGGAATGAGGGATGATGAAAACTAAGTAGTGATTGATTAGACCCTTTATGTATGTGAAGAGATGTACTTTTAAGCATAGAGTTAGGTGTTAAACCTATTGATCTTTGTTTATGCATAGTGATCTTGAGAACTATTCATCGGAGTTGTGTTGACATTAAGAATTGAATCTAAAGCACAAAGTGCTTACTATTGCAAAATAAATCAGGCATTATAAGTATGAAGAACTCATAATAACATTTCATTTCAATTGTGTGGAGTTGGTTAAAATGTGAATACCTATAATTAAGGACAATTGTAGAACAATAACCAAAACTGGAGTTATAACTATTTACATTTAAACAAAAAAGAAAAGATAAAGAAAATAAAAACATAAATTAACCCAACTTAAAATCAAGATATCAATAATAAAGACTTGAGTAGGAATAAGAATGTATAAAAAGAAAGAAAGAATAACTTGATAACATGAGATCAAGATATGAATAATAAAGATCCATGTGGACCAATAAGATGTACTTGAAAAATAAACAAAGCAAGACCAAATAGGAACTCAAAAGACCAAAAAAATAAACAATTTTTTTTTGAAAATTTCAAAGTATCTCAACTCGATTGAGAATTAAGAGATATAGAACAATCCATCTCATGAAACAATAAGAGTGCACCAACTTAAAATGCTCATAAGATGGTGAGAGCATAATAAAAATAGGGACTAAGTTAAGCTCAATGTGAATTGAGCACAACCTACATAATTTTTTTATGACCTCAAGTCATAGTAATTTTACCTACACAAAAGATGATGAAAAATTGACCAGGTCATAACAAGTTTGCAAATAAAGGTGAATGACAAGGTAAATGATAATAGTAATGACCAGATGATGCAAAAATACATGATAAAAAGGCATTGTACCTAATTTATCCATAGGTTATTATAATTAATAAACAACATCATAACTCTAATTTACCTAAAGGTAATTATAATTAGGGGTATCAAATACAATATTGATTTGCCCATAGGTGGTTATAATCAGTGATAATAGATAAGATGATACATAAAAGATAACTTACCAAATCAAATGTCACACTACTTCCATAGATTATCATTCAATATGACATTCTAAAACTATTGAAACTAGATCAAATCCCCTTATGAAAGGTGAAATAATAACTAAAGGAATGCAGATCAAAATGGGATAAGTAGGATAGCTAAAAAATCCTTGGTTAATAGTAAAGACATGGTATAATAAAGTGGTATAAGAAAAATGATTAGAAGATAAATGGCTATAGTGGCAACAAATTTTCCCCCAAGTGATGAGTGGCTTAGTATGCTTGAAAAATAGTGAGAGCGTGGCTTAGGTTGCTCAAAAAATGGAGAGAGCATTTAACACTTAAAAATTGCTCACAAAATGGTGAGAGCATGATAAAGGGGTCACTGAGCTGACCTTAATATAAATTGAGCACTACCTACATAGTCCCAAAATACCTTAAGTCAATGTAGTTCAAATAGCATGATAAATGGATCACAATGGTATAATACTACCTATAATGAAATGGTCCATAGTGTTTTGCCTAAGAGACAAGGCATGGTAATGGAAAATGATAAATAGTGAAATTAAAAATGGTTCTGCTACTCCTGCTGACATGAAGATGCATGTCGTATTCAACATGTGAAATAAAAAAAATGATCAGTTATAAAAATTACTACCCAATTCCCATTCAAAAAATTTCCTCTATCAATAACTTGTTATATATCTAGATATTAATAATGTGTTCATGATCTCCCTTGGTCATTGAATTTGATTCCTTCAAACATTAAGACAAGATGTCTTTGTAGCCTCTGTAAATGAAAGTGTTGTCATAGATGGTAAATAATGTTAAGATTAATGATATAATTTGGTAATGAATAGGTGGATGATAATGGAAGGTATAATGAATGGGAAATAAATGGATATTAGGACTTTCAGTCACAAGTAATGTTACTAATTCTAGATTCAACATAATTTTAGTTGTGGTAGAGTTGAAGGCCTTTAAAGATGATCTCAATATGACCACCAGATTTTTTTGTAATTTGATGCTAAGAGTATCTACCATCTGATTATGTTGTAGATTAGAATATATAAGGATTTATTATCTGATAACATCTTCATCAAGTAGTGAATAACTTTTATGCTTAATTTTTGGTGCCTCAATGAGGTTTTCTCTGATGAATTTATCCTGATTATCCCATAATTCCTCTGAGAAGGTTTTATGAAGAGATGTTAACATTTGAATTTTATTGTCTTCTAGTGCCTTCAAAAAGGTTTCACTAAAAGATTCTAAGTTTGAACTTTAATCATCCCCTAGCACCTCTAAAAATGTTTCACGAGAAGATTGTTCTTCTGCATGAATGTGGTCTTGGTCACCCTGATATTCTACAAATGGTATGTCACCATAGATATAGTTTAACAAAGTGTGATTTTGTTAGTCTCAATCAATTATTTTGAGAGGTAGAATGTCAATAAAATGGATATGTTGGTTGGGGATAATGAAATGATGAATGGCAGCACAATCCTCATAGAAGATACTAGGATGATTTGTGTTAATGTTGAAGTAATCATTATCAAAAACTATAGAAGGATCACAAATATATTCAAATTGATCAACAAGGAAATTATAACCAATTTTATAATAGTCACGATTGTACTATATTTTTGAAGCTAAGTCCAAGTCAAGGGACTTTAAATCTAATATTATTTTTGATAGTGATTCTACTTCTAATGCTAAATCTAATGTTAGTATAGAAATGGAGCCTAATTTTAATGTTATTTCTTTATTTGATGTGGTTTCTTTTATAATGATGTTCTATTGAATGCTTAATATCGAATAAGTAATGGCCTATGATGTCATAATGGGATCAATAAAAAATGATTCATCTAGGAAGGGTTCAACATAGACTGGCTCATATAAGTGAAGCCCCTCAAAGAGAGGGTATCACTCAAGGGATGACTCAATAGAATATTTTATATCAAAAGAAGACTCCTCAATGAGTGGTAAAATATCAAGAGATAACTTTTCAGAGATTAGCTTGTCAAGGAGATGAAGCTCTTTAAAAATAGGTAAAAATATGAATGGGTAACTCATCACACGTTGACTTGTCAAAAATGAGTGTTTCAACAATAACATCATGGTTTTGGTTCATAATTTCTTACAAAATATCAATTTTGAACACATTATGGTCCTCATAAGATGGTTCCTAAAGAGGCCAAGGTTCACTTTGTTTTGGCTTGAAGATTAGCACATAATTTCTAAAGTGGGGAACATTTTGTTTAGTGATAATAATGGTCTATGGCTCAATAATGGGATCTCCAAAAATTAGACTATTAAATAAGGGATCAATAAAATTAGGTTCATCAAATGGATGTTCTTCAACAATAGGCTTAATAAATATAGGCAATGAACCTAGAATGGTATTGAGTAGATGATGTGTAGTTTGGTTACTTGCATAAAACAAAGGGGGAGGTCCTAAAATGGTAACCTTCACACATTGCAAAATTGGATTGCTCACACAAGTTGAGGGAGAATAGCCTAAAATGGTAACCTTCATATGTTGTGGAGCTTGATCACTTACAAAATATGAAGGGGGATAACCTAAAATGGTAACCTTTGAGTGTGGTGTGAAAATTGCAGGATTAGTAACCTTCAAGTGTGGAATACAAATTTAATGGGAAGGATGAGGATGATGCACAAAAATAGGAATGGATAAGATTGTTTTTCAATAAATAGGCTCAAAAAGGGTGACATCCTCAAACAAGATAGAGTGTTCATGTATGCCATAAAATTATCTACCTCACAACTAAAGCCACAAAAGACCCTACTACAAGTGTACCTTATCATCATGTCTAAAAGGTTGTTATTTACATTTTCCAAAGATTTTGGAAATGTTTTACAAATGCTTAAATAAGGTATGTGTTTTGATATTTTCCAAACAAGATGATAAGGTCCCAAAGATACTAAAATAATGAGGGTGGTGTAGTACCACACACAATCATAATAATGATGTTCATGAATTTACTCAACCTTGGGTAGGTTTGAAATCATATGAATCAAAAAAGGGTATGATAACTCAAAAATCCAAGGTAGAAATTAGTATACCAAAACCTAAATTTAGAGATATGTCAATACCATAAAATCTAGTCCAACTTTGACAAGTTGTTACTAAAAAACTAGAAAAAATCCTTTTGAATTAGGAAGGAGATAATACAAATCAAGAAACTCATGATGTGGAAACATGAAAGAATTCTTATGTATAAAACTATAACTAAATGGGTGGCATAATGCTAGCACATGGTAATAGGAAAGGTAATATAAGATATGTTCTATAACTTGGAGTGTGAGAAATACACTTGATGACCCAAGTTCAAAATGGTGAGATAGATGAGGAGTTAAAAAATGGCCTTCAATACAAATTATAAATTGAACCCAAGTTACCTCAAGTCAAGTGAAAATGGCTAACCCAATTTAACACATCCACCTTATGAACTTAGAAAAGTACAATTTTGAATTTAAACTACCAATGAATGGCTAAAGAAAAATTGGTAAGTGGTTTAGACTCAAATGGGTAGCATAACTGCACTAATTAGATGATATGACACAATGTTTAAGATGACAAATTTGAACAAGGAAAATATTGATTTTAAATTGGACAACGAATGCCTTCTTATTAAAGAAATTGGTGGATAATGTGTTTGGTTTTGACACTTGTTTATAAGAAATTTTTACTCCAATCAATGACCAAGTAAGCTAAGACCAAAATACAAATACAACTAAGTAATCTTTCTAGATCATATCAAGGTGTGGAAAGTGGGGTTGACTAAAACTTACAAATTTCAACTATCTAGATTGATCTCATGTGTACTAACTTTCACATCAACACACAATATAAATAACATGTCAATTAGATCCACGTCAAATGTCTTATTTTGAAAAAGTCTTGTCCTTTTCACAACCACTACATCCATCATTTGGTCAGTGTAGTGTGATGTCTGAAGCCTCAGGTCAAAGCTTCCCTATAGAACCCATAGGAGGTAATGAATTATACCTCACAAGATAAAATACATAAAATAAAATATAAGTAAAAAGGATTTATAGGTTATTTTTAGATCACCCAAACCATGCAGGTTTTGGGGAGAGCCTAGACAACTTCCTTTTTACACATTTGGACTAAGGCACAATTTTCAATGAAAGTGGCACTTTTAATCCCACAAGTTCCCTATAGGGGATGGGGGAGAGCATACATACATAAATTCCTTTTTTCTCAAATAATTTTAACCAAACAATGATAGATGACTTATACAAAACAAAAAATTTAAGTGAGTTTGGTATTAAAACACTGAATTAAAGTGTTTGGTGATGTTCTTTGGACCCTTGGCCCTAAGTTGTAAATTTTTTTGAAAAAAAATCATAAAACATTCAATATAAACATGCAATTTTTCCTTTTAAAGCACTAAAGTACAGTTCCTAGTTATTTTTAAGCACCTAAAGGAGGTTAAAAATATTTAATTAAACTCAAAATGATCACTTTCCATGTAGATCTTGCATAAAAAAATAGATAAACTTGTTTAGCTTTGAAGTTATTTTCACTTTGAGACAAGCAAACTTAGTTTTAGTGTTCTCAAGTCTATGTTTTTTGAAAATGTAGTGATCATCGATAGTCACTTTTTGACCATTGTCAATTCTTGTAAGGCCATAATCGATTGAGTTTTAACCAACCATGGCCAGTGAAAACCTAATCACCGATGGTTACTTGTAGACCTAAAGGCATAAAAATATTTGGACAAAAAGAACTTGTTAGCCTTGTTAGCATAAAATCTCTAAAATGAAAACCTTCTTGATCACAAAATGTATTAATACCAAAGACTTAAATATTCATATTATCTAATTAACCTTAAATAAAGCTCAAAACATTTTTATGCAAGAAATAATTTCATCAAAAAAAATAGCAAGCTTATGATAGGATAAAAACTCCAAAAGACACCTTTTGGACAATGACTTGGTTCAAACCAAAAACTTAAAAAACTCAAATTATTATCAACAAACTTGATAAATTTATCAAAATCCAAATTTTTAAATAGATTTTCTCCTGCTATCCAACCATAGCTAGATATCCCTAACCATCAGCAGTCCCTATGTAACCTGTGTGTGCATAAAAAATGTTAAAAACATGGGAAAATGAGCTAAAAAAAATATTTTTAAGGACTTTTCAATGACTAAAATGAAAATGTAAAATTTTCACAATGTCTTCCTTACTTCAATGGATGATATGGTCCCACCGAGTGTGCCAAAATGTAGTGTTGGATTACAAATATGATTAATTTAAACATTAGTCATGAAAAATCATAAAAGAATGCATAATAATTGACAATATAAGCCAACCTATTCTATGGGGTTTTCTAATTATAATGAATAATAATTGAAAGAAAGTAAATATCTATTACCTTCTCAAGTGATTCTACCATCCAAGAGTGGCTCCAAACGTGTGTTTCCCTTGATCTAGTGTTATTGTATTTATAAACAATGGATGTTAGCTCCTCCATCATCTCAAGACCACTATGTAAAACCTAGGTGAAATATAATAAATCTCTATTCTATGCCTATCAAATTAATCTTGTAAATAAAACACAATGATCAACACAAAAATTTGTGAAGACAATTCTACATTATAAGTTTACAATAATTTAACTTAAAATGATGTTTTATGCCCTCCTATTTATATATTTTCCAAATGGGATAGGATCAACCATGACTTCCCATCTCAAGATTGAGATGTGTGTCCATGAATTATTCTAATATTTGCAGTTAAATCTATAAATATCCTCATAATTATTTGGGAGGAAGGGTCATTAATGAGGCATGGGTGCCCATAATCCTAATATTTAGTGCATTTATGGCTTATGGATGCCACACCATAGATCATGTCACTAGGTGATACAAATATTGAAAATCAATTTCTAATAATGAAATAATCAATAACTTCCATGTAAAATCCACTTAAGCTCTTGATTTGAATTCATTAGCTTTAAACAAGATTAATCACTTTTAGTGCAATTCTTTGGAAATTAGTACACAATTAATCAAAATTCATATTACTAGGTCATAATTTGACTCGATAAGAATTAGAAGGCGATGTTAGATGCATTGGGACCATTATCCTATTTAGGATGTTGCCAATATAAAATAACAAAGGTATGTGATGTGTACTAATGAATTAGAAGAAAAGAGTGATCTAAAGCACAAAAAATCAAAATCATCATTTTGACTCAAAATGAATTGATCAAAGTTAGGAATCACATAAAATGCATTTCCCCATTTAGGGATACATTGGCCTAAATAATAACTTTTATATGATAAGCTTGAACCATTTAACACATTTTTAGTGATTTTGGCCTAAATTGGGCATTTGAGTGCAAATCGAGTAAGATTGACAATTTAAACACAAATGATGTTAGGAATTAGATGTCTACACTTGGGAAAACATAGAAAAATAAATGATTGTAAGCATCAAATTATAGGAGATATAAGTATTAAGTAAAAATTGGAAGACATTGAATCTTTATGATACGTGTCAATTTATTGTAGATTTTTATAAACTAAGTCATCCCTTTGATTTATTATATTCATTGATAGTTCTAATTAGTGACATATTGCATGGTTGTAATAAAATTTAATATGTCTTACATGTACTTTTGGTTGACTATATTTAATAAATATTCATGACATGATCATGCAAAGTCACATTTAAAAATGAGTTGGTTAGCTTATAATTTTAAACATAGATGTGTGCGACTTCAATAAGACACGTTGAGTCCTTTCACATAGTCGCATCATCATATTAATTTATAATTTATCCTCTTGTACCCTTATCTACAATCATATGAGAATAAAACATGCAATCCAAAGCAACATGATATATAGAAGCTTCTCACAGCATCGTAAGGCTGGATATGTCTCATGCATCATAGTGTGAATGCTACATAAGAGGTGTGAATATCATTTTTAAAATAAGATCCTAAAAAACTTAGATCAAAAGAGATCAAACAATCAACTTCAATTACTTATTATATTAACAAATAGATGTGAGTGTTTAATTATGAATTCAATGGTAAAATTAAATTCATTATACACATAGAATAATTAGGTTAGCTTTTTTACATAAAATAAATTCAATTTTAGAAGAAAAATTCATTTATCTAATTAAACCATTACTAGCTCATCATAAATTTAAACATTTTTTTATAAAATGATCATGATAAATAAAACTTACTAGCTCATCATAAATTTAAACATTTTTTTATAAAATGATCATGATAAATAAAACTTAGGCTTGAATATAATCACAAATCTTAAAATTATCAAATAGATAGAGATAAAAAGATAAATTTTGAGAAACAAATGGGTTTCCATTTTAACTTTGAGAATGGGGCATGTTGGTCATAATTTTTTTTAGCTCTTTTCAACCATCTAAGACCTTTTATCTAGAATGACATAAAGAGTTATGAAAAAACTTTTATTGTATATTATTCAACTAATAAACTTATTCTAATGATCAAAACCACATGATTTTATATTTTAGACAAACAAGTGGATCTCCGTTTTAATTTTTTTTAAATGGGGATGTTATGGTCACAACAATAATAATATAGGACATGTTTCTCATATTATTAATACCTTATTTATAACTGACATGGGCCCATTCTATAAAATATATAAATATTATCAACTATCAGAGGCCAATGTGATGTGCCCATTCTACATAATGTGGGAACATTATCAATTGTCAGATGCCAATGCAGATGTACACATTTCACACAAGATAAGATTATTGGATTCTTAATTGATAATATAATCAACATGGCATGTATTCTTAACTTTTATAGTCTACATAAGATAATATTATAGGCCTATAATGTTCATATTATTCCTATACTTTTTAGAATGGGTATGTGCCAATTCTACACAAGTATAAGTATATGAATATTTTTAATAGTGGCCAATATATATGTTTATGTTCTTTTATCAATCCTATGAGAATTTTCTACTTTGAATATTGATAGCCATCCTTTAAAATTTAGGATATAGTGACATGTGTATCTAAATGGTTTGTTTTTATATGGTTTAAAAATATGATCTCAATATATATTTAATCTTTGACATCATAATCCAATATTTAAAAACATGATCTCAACTATTATGATGAAGGAAACATCCCCCCTAAGGTGTATAGTATCATCCACATGAAAGGTACTAATTCAACTTAAAACTATTATCCCCTCATACATGTAGCCCCTCAACTCGATGAGCTAAATCCTAATTCTATAGATTCACATTCATTTCAAGGTAATGAGATGTAATTATGTTTATTTGGCTTTGGTGGGCATTCTCTCCCATTCAAGCCTTAGCTATTTAGACTGATTCTAGAACTATCAGCTCCTCCTCTCCATCCATACACTTATAATAACCATGGGTAGTGACAAAGAATGATTAGATCCCACATCTTGTAAAGAGGTCTGAGAACAAAAGAAGGTATAGAATAAAATCAAGAAGGGGGGATTACAGAGTTTATGGAACACATTACTGAACATAATTCTATGGTGGTCTGTGACTTTATCACTGCATGGACAAAAAGGAAGGTCACCATGCGGGGAATATCCATAAATGTTTTAGAGGAGTTTATTAGCAATGCCATAGGCATGTCCTACAATGGTGATAAATAATTCAAAGACCAATCTAAGAAATAATAATATCTACAATAATTCTTTATAATGAATGACTTCATTCAAATAGGTAAGAAAGGCTTTCCTCACACAAACCTACCACACTACTAGCCTAATGTATGCCTTCAGGTCATGAAGTACATGACTCTAGAAAGTAAGTATACCCTTATTGTTTCACACTATTTCCTTATTTTTAATCACTTAATTAGGTTTAAAATTAGTCTCTTTTATTTCCTTCTCAAGTCTTTAGAAATTACTATTCTACTCCATCAGGTTAACGACACTAACCCCATCCTCCATTAAGGTCTTATCCTTCTACTTGTAAAACATAGCCAAACCCTCTTAAGTTGGAATGTTCCCCTAAAAGGATCCTCTTCCAAGGAAGACTCTCAAGAGGACCCTATAGAGGGATTCCACCCACCCCCTGAATGCTCCCCCAAAAATAGCTTATCACAATCCCCCTTGATGACCTACCCTTTAATATACTATTCATCCCCAAACCCAAACCCATTGAAATTGGGACTCCTATGACCTATGATTTGAAGGGTAAGGCCATTGGAACAAATGAATTTCAGAAGAATAAACAAATTTTGGAAAGATTCAATTCAAAGGTTCAGTAGGTAGGATTTGGTCTAACAAAACTAATCCAAGACTGGAATGAGCTTCATCAAGTGGCAAAGGCTATTATTCAGACTTTTTTACATTATACCTATCCACCTCTCCAATCCCCTATTATAAAATCCTCCAAGGTCCCAAAATCCCCCTGGGCTCCCCTTGGGTGGTCCCCCCCTAAATAAACCCCTTTGTAGGGAACAGGTAAGAAGTGGCTCAGGATGATATTTCTTGGGGAAGGGGTTGAAGGCCTCAAGAATCATACCCAAGCAAAGGTTTCAAAATACAAACCCACTATTTTATTTAAGGATATTTCTATTATTTAAGACACTCAGGAAGGTCCCTCCACTTAAATCTGCTTTAATTTTCTATTTCCTATTTTCACTCTAGATAGTAGTTTTCTTTTTGCTTGTTCAGCCCTTGAGGACCTATTAAAACTATTGTATTTCACTCTAGTGGTTTAAAAGTCCCTATAAAACCTATTTTTACCCTATAAAATTATAAAAAATCTAATCAAATAATTGTGACTAATTATAATGAATTATTTACAATAATAAATAATGACTCTTATGGGCAGTGTTCCCTATCAGGGTATTTCATTTGAAGAAGGTGTATGAGATTGGGAGAAAATATATGAGGAGTGGTTTGTTAAAATATATGAGGAGTGGTTTGTTAAAATATATTTTCCATATGACTATCATAATGACCTTTGGTTTTTTTATTCCATATTAGGGGAATATCAAGTGGTTGGGATAATTTTAAACATGAAATGCATTTTAGATGATGTATTAAGTATTCAAGTTTATAAAATAAACAAAAATGTGCTTGCATGTCAAATTATTCAAATTGGGTTGGATTTTATATTATATATAAAAATTGGCATGGTTTATTTGGTAAAACATCAAAAATATTCTTGATATTCTTATGGTCAAAAATTATAACCATATACAGATGGAAACATTGCTAGAGAGGAAACTAGTCAAAGTATTTTCCATGGAATTACAATAGCATTCATAAGAATATATCAATATTATTTCACTTCATATTTTTCCCACCACTTGAATATGGATAATTAATTTGAAAAAAAAACTTTTCATTTAGTAATGAAAACCGATATGAGGAGGAATATATTATCCAAGCTAAAAAAAACTTTAGTATCACACTTCCAAAATTTAAGGGCATATACAAGGGAAAAAATTATATTGAAGCAAGTGAAAAATGAGTTTAATAAAAATTAATGTTAAACATATCAAGAGATTCAAATTTTCATATTTAATGAAAAATAATCCAATATTGGAGTTGAATGCTACCACCAAGCTCCTTCTAAATACCAGTACCAATCCCTCAATTCCATTATTGTTGATATGGTGGTTATCTCTATGTTGTGTAATCATGTTCCTCTTCAAATTTTCATATTTAATGAAAAATAATCCAATATTGGAGTTGAATGCTACCACCAAGCTCCTTCTAAATACCAGTACCAATCCCTCAATTCCATTATTGTTGATATGGTGGTTATCTCTATGTTGTGTAATCATGTTCCTCTTCAAAGACGAAATAATTCTTCTCTTTAAAAAAATAAATGGTGATATCTTTGAAACTAATTTTGAGCATAATTTTTAACTCATAAAATTATCCTAACAAACCATGAGTTTGTTTCTTTTCATGATAGAATAAAATAAAGGTCTACTTGTATTATTTATACTAAAGCCACAATAAATAAATAATAAATATCTAAAAATAATAAAATATGGCCAACAAAACATAGGTTCCAATCAATATTATTGACCATTTGTACAAATCCAAGGTGACGTGGATCATGAAAAAAATACCACAATGTTTTGGTTTTGGCCATGATAAGTAGATAAATAGAAGGTACTTGAAATATTTAATTCATTTTACTAATGAAGAAACAAATAAAAATAAAATATTCATTTAATTACATGTCTTTTTAATGTATATTATTTTTATGTTTGCATATAAGCATTTGAACAATAGATTTTAAATATTTTTAAAAAATAAATATTGGACAACCTTACTGATAAGGTGTCATTGAATTCCTTCTTCCTAAAAAATCTAGGAAAAATGGGTTCTAATTTTTTATCTCTACACAAATGATGGGCTACCTTGTTTCCCTAAGAAATACAATGACTAGGATTTCAAGGAAAACTCATTGGATCATCTTAAAATAGGTTTATTCAAAGGTATAAGGGGTATGTATTTATAATAATTATATGTACTTGAAAATAGAGTTATGAGTGGATAATTTTGGCTACAAATGAATCTTAAACCTAATGTGAAGATAAAAACTTTAAGTGCCTATTGAAAAAGAGTTAAGGAGAAAAGAGTCTCAAGTGTGAAAATAATGGACTATTTGAATTTAAGGGTTCTTAAATAAGTTGCCATGATGGGATGTGCTACATAAAATGCGATCAAACATTTTAGCATGCATAAAACTCACATTATTCGACTCTGTGAGAAATTTAGACATGAAAAGAAAAAAATAAAAATAAAAACTATTCAAATATGGCAAGGAATTCAAATAAGAACAAAATATAATATGGTAATATCAAATTATTCCATCAACCACCTAAAATTTTATGTATCATTAGTTACATATATAGGAATATTTAGTAACTATGGATGGTTTTCCTCCTATCATTAGTTACTAAACATTCTCAACCAAGAGAGAAATATATATGAGCTCACATGCCAATGTGTTTTTCTTTTTATATTGAGGAGAACATTGGAAGTAATATAGAACCATCTTTCTCCTTTTAGTCTAGAGGTGGTTATTTCCTATTTTTGTAACATTGCCATTGATATCACAAAAATGGATATTATAGATTTGTTCTTATGTATTGGATCTAGCATAATTAATAGTGTGTGCATCTTTCTTATTCTAGTGCTCAAAACTTAATTGTTTCATTATTTTGTATGAATGTACATGGAAAATTCTAAATATAAGAATGAAATCATTTACAAATGATTTTATAGGATTTTCAACAAGGAAGGTGGGTTTGACATATTGTTCGTGATCTTTATCATTTATGGTGTCCATAACTTAAAAGATAGGCTCAATGAAGAAGTAAGAATATAATTTTACTAGTTACACACCAAGTCCTTGGATATTGTAAGGCCAACCAATATTTGGATTTTCTTATCAAAACATCCATTCAAGTATGAGAGATATATAAATTTTTGGAGCATATTTTAACAAGTTGTAACATAGACTCATCCCTTATTTTAATACTTTATGGAGGCTCAAATGTGATATAAGTTTCCATAATTTTAAAGATGACTTCATTGATATGAATAGTGGAAAATCAAAAGTATGAGATGATTATTAAATATTACTAAAAATATATCACTACACCTATGGGTATGTACATTGTTTTATAATATCATAAAGTTTGTGTAATACACTAAATTATTTTCATTTTTAAATTGAATACTTTGGATTGTGACATATATTACATTGAATTATCTACATTGCACTATTTCTTAGAATGGACAACCCCATAATCTTATATAATAGACATCCATGCATTTAAGAATGGGTAACCACTTATTCTAAATAATTTTAAATTCTCATTCTAAACTTGTGTGTTTTATGTTGGTATAAATTGTTAAGCCATTATAAATAATGATGAATGTAGATGATGAATTAAATGATGAGGTATAATTAAATTAATGCTCAGCTTCAACTCAAGGGGAGATAGTTAAACAACTAGATGATACATGTAATTGGTAAGATGAATTTCAATAGAACATGTAATTGGTTGTGGTAAACACAACTACATCAAATCATGTACCATTAATTATAATACTTGGATTGTAAACATATATTAATTATTACTTATCAATTATTAAAAACTTCATTACTTCTCAATATTGGTTTATTTCTATTTTTCAAGTATTAAATAATTATAATTTTAAATTATTGTGTATATTTGATTAGAGATGATTTATAATCTATGTAAATCCCTAGGAATGTAGGTAAAATATTAACTAGAATATTACTATTACATTCAAAAATAAAATCAATGTAAATCTGAATCTCAATATTATTATTTTTTTAAATACCTCCAAATAACATTTTCTTGTTTTGAATTTAGAAGGATTGTCAATTCAAAAAAAATCTTCAAAAAATAACAACACTCCAAGTCAACAATGAGCACATATGACCAAGAGGATATTTCACCCAATTTTTAATAGTTGTGTTAAAACAGTTTTAAATCAAATTTTGGTCTACATCTGATATAGATGTAAACGTAGAAAATAATACAATGAAACTACTACTAACAACTGAAATGGAGTATTATCCTTTGTTTTTTGGGGTTATGAGCATTATGAAAAAGTGGATAAATAATTATTAAGAATTTGGACACAATTTGGAAAGAATTTGAAATTTATTTTTAAGTTAAAAGTACTATTGTATTCAACCTACTAAATAAAGGTAAATTTGAAGAAAATTTTATCATTTCAACATAGGTTTTTTTAGAAGAATATTTTAGAAATGGAAAATGGGTTATGGTGACATTTTTTACACAACTAGCCTTGATTGGAGATGCAGATAATGTAAGGATTTTATTTGAAAATTTTTTATTTTTCTATGCCAAGTGTTGAACAAGGAAATAAATGAAATTTACATTACTTATATAAAATAATTTTTTGAAACATTTTTCAAATTGTATTACCATCTAATTTTATTGATAGTTACATGTTTTCATTCATATTTTTTAACTTCTGAAATATATTTATAGTTTAAATTTAAATAAAAATAGTTTTTGTAATTTTCCATTAATTTTTTTGACAAATTTAAGTTTTTCTAATTAATCATGATTTTTTGATAAATAGGTATTTTTTTAAAAAAATTAAAATAATTTTACTACTATGAATTTCTCCACATTCATTTTTATTACTATGAGTTTATCAGAAACAACTTAATATTTAAATTTCATTATAAGTTAGTATTTAACATAAAATATCACAATGGTGGTAAGAAATTATTTTTTATAAAATATTAGTAACTCCCCTTATTGAAAAATAATTCTTGTATTGGTTGACTATTTCATATATCATTCCACTTAGAAGGAAGAATGTTGGTATTGAGAGTAGGAGTGTTTTTCATAGTTTTAGGGATTACTAAATTTAGATCATTGACCAAACATCCATATTTTTTATATTCATGTTACTAATACTTCAATCATTCATTTAGCCTTGACTTGTTTTACATGGGGTATATCATAGTGAAAAATTAGCGATAAATTATTTAGATCAAAAAAATGAAATATTGTGTTAGTATACATTAAATACATGTAAAAGGTTCTAGACAAGTATACACACTTGTATGAAAAAAAAAGGTGTTCATAGGTGAGAAAACATGTGTTTTTTATCAGAAAAAATGAAGGTCATTTTATTTGGATTGCCTCCTAGCTGAAAATTTGATGGCAGACTACATTTTAATATGAAAATATTCACACACTTATGTGCATTGTTACATCATGTGTGGGTGCACTTAAATATGTGTTGCTTTTTATAAACATACAAAATAATAATTAGTGACTTTAATTGAGTTATATTGGTAGTATTACATTGTATTTATGATAATAATTTATATAATTAAAGGTAATTTGGTTAATTTTTATAGTGACAATTAGAACTATTTTTGTGTAATAATTGATTATTTCTAAAATATTTCTCTTGTATCTTTAAATGAAGATGATTATTTTTTCAGTCAGTTCAAATTATTTTATTTATTATACAACTAATTTTATATATATATTTTAGATGTGGGGTCTCTTACCCTTAATATATTATTAAAATAATATTACAAAATTTGACGATGACATTATATGAAACACAATGCATTGATAATAAATTTTATACCTGCATTTCATAATTACCATTATTTTTAAAAAAATAGGTGATTTTAAGATATTATTTTAGTTTATTGTTAATTATTTAATTATAATCATTATCTTAATACTCAAATATTATTATTTTTTAAATTATACAATGAATTATGATCGATAATTATCCAATGTTTTCCTCCATGAGATGTCATGGCAAATGTTGTAGTTTTGTTATGCCACACTATGATTTTAATTTTACATAGTTTCTTTTATGTTCATATGAATAATATCATCAATGTTATCTAAAAACTTAACCTTTATCTCATACTCAAGACAAAAAAAATGAATTTTCCTGCAATGTTATGTACATACCTAGCTATAAAAAAATTCAAGCTTTGTGGTTATCTTGGTCTAGAAATATTTCCACTCTGTAAGTATCCTCTACCACTTTCATTCTATAAGGTAAAACTACAATAATTATGTAAGTAATTAATTTTATTATGAAAAATTGTTTAAAATTTACTGTAAAATTTTAATTTTTTTCCCAAGCATAAAATCACATGTATTGATGGAAAAAACTGATGCTCATTGATACTGTGTAAAACCAAACAAAATTTTAAAAAGTCAAAATAAAAAATTTATTTAGAAAATAATTATCATCAAAGTTTTGACACTAAAAAATGTCACTTAATTTTTTATCAACCTAAAAATATAAAAAATTCAATTAAAATGTCATAATTTTAAAGCCAAAATTGACTCTAATACTAATGTTAATGGGGGAAATGTACTAGCAATTTTCTATGGTTTCATTGAAAAAATATCTACTTAAATTAATCCTTCCACAACATGAGATATTATAAAATAATATCATATAATTCACATAATGAACCCAAGGTTGGTCTCCAACCATGGATTTTGCTCATGGAGTAATTCATATTTTATAGTTCCATAGGAATTTCACAAGTTTAGTGTAAGGCAAGAAAGAAAGATCATAAAGAGGACTAAATCTAAGATGTGGATTTGTTTTCAACACCATATAATGTGTGTGTGTGTGTGTGTGTGTGTGTGTGTGTGTGTGTGTGTGTGTGTGTGTGTGTGTGTGTGTGTGTGTGTGTGTGTGTGTGTGTGTGTGTGTGTGTGTGTGTGTGTGTGTGTGTGTGTCTGAGTGTGTGTTTTACATGATACATGTATAACATATACAATGTCACTAAATATGGACTCATAAAAAATATGAGTAACAAAACCAAACTACCTAAAAATGAGGACAAACCCTAGATTACAAAAAACCAAGCCAAAGAAAGGTAATTGAAGCTATAAACAAAAAACTAGCAAGAAGGTAGCCACACTAAAGATGACTATATCCTACAACCATTACAACCACATTCCTCCAAAAGGCATCATTTCTAATCAGGAAAAAACATCATCATCATTATCCCTGAAATGGACCAACATCACACTTGATCAAGGAGTAGAATTATCACTACCCCAATAACCAACAACAGACTTGACAATTCCCCTATTGCCACCACAATTCTAAATCAATAGTTTATCCATGGAAACCAAATTATTAGACACACACTTCTCCAATATCCTATGTAAAAAATCCAAAGGAGAGCATACACTTACCATATCAAAGGAAGGGAAAAAAACCCTAGAGGAATACTCCACCTAGAATTGTGTCAATAAATTGTCCAAATAGGTAGGCATGGACATTAAGTGATATTTAAGTTATCATAAGATTGAAATGGGAATGAGATTAAATGACTCATAAATGAACAACAAAAGACACTTGGGTTTATCCAAAACCACCACATCCAATCCCACTTTAAGCCTAAGGTAAAATTAGGGTTGTACAAAATTCTCAACAACCTTATGCATGAGGAGCTTGACTTTCAAATCCTGAATCTGATTTCTCATGAATATAGTGTAAATATTCAAGTTTAATTTTCATCTAATCTTAGAACACATAAAATATTGGCCAATGGTAGCTCAAATAACCTCTAAAATTTACCCTAATTGAATCTATAAGATTGTGTTTAGCCTTCCATTCGAGATCCTATAATTAAAATTCATTTCCTACTTTTCCACCTTTAAGTGGAACAAAGGTTAAATATTATCAATCATTTCAATTTGATCCATATATAAAATATGTTCTACCAACTACCCAAGAAGACTATGCAATAAAAATAAGTTATTAAGGATGATTAGAGTAACAAGATATACTACACAAGACACCATACCACATGATCAAACACATAGAAAATAAATGTTTAGATTAATGCATATTACTTATTCACGCATGCCAAGGGATAAAAACTAGTCATAAATAACCAACACAATTGATTGACAAATAAATGCTCAGCTAAAACTGCATTACTTATTCCCACACACCAAGGGAGAACATCCAATTAGAAATAACCAACATGATTGATTAACACTCTCTTCAATCAAAAATCACACCATGAAATGATGGTGTGGAAGTAATTAGGGAAAGAGTGGTGGTTAAACTCCAAAAAGGGATCCAAAATGCAATTATACAAAAGCCTATAAGAATAAGAATCCAATATTCTTATATTATGTATAATGGGCACATGTCCATTCTACACAAGATAATAATATATTTAATTATTTAATAGATTACAAAAAAAATTGAATTATTTCAATAGATTACATTCTATAATTTAGTTGCTTAACATTAAATTCCATAAACTATTGGAGTATTGTCAGTGATGTCATGGAGATATCCTAGTGAGTGGAAGAAGTGATTTGATAATCTATGTGATAATGACAAAGTGTGCAATGTTCTTGTTCTTGTATGTTTTATGTATGGTTGTTTGATCCTCAGTATTTACATGGTTAGAGATGTTCAAGGTTGAGTATGGTGATTATAACATGTGCAAGAGGTCCCTAAGATTTTATTTATGCTTTGGAAGCTTATGTATACAAGCAGAATTCATCTGGTTGATCATAGTTTTCATCTCGACATTTTGGGTCCAGTAGTAGAAAATCTAAGTTGGAAGTTTGATGACATCACCATTGCCATGTGGGAATGAATCAAGAGGAGTTGGTCATATGGTTGTGATTGTTTCAAACTATTTTCACTTTTCTACATTCAAAGGAAGTAAGAAACTTAAAAGAAATGGTCTAGGGTTAGATGATACCCGGATGAGGTCTGTGCACCGTTATCCAGACGTTGAGGGAACTCCTCTTTGGTTGTGGAGGATGACACCTACAGAAGAAAGAGACTTAAACAAAAAGGTTGTTAGATGGTTTTAAGGTGGACTGCCAAGTAATGCTTGATCCCAGAAGTGCAAAGACTTCTTGGAAGGGTATCAGTCCACTGATTAATAAAGAAATGTCTGATAAAAAGAAATAAATGGAAGACTAAGCAAAGGAAACAAAGATATGCGTACCTATATGCTGTTGTCGGTCTTCCACAGTCACTGACATCAGTTATACTACTGGCATCAGTTGGTCAAGGATGCTAATGTCAGTTATGCTGCCAACGTCGGTGGGGGCAGTAGTCTATGGATGGGTCTCAGAGAAAGTCTGTGGTCGACAAAAGGGGTCTGTGGCAGTCTGGGAGTCTGTGTAAGATTGTTGGTCGATGGATAGGGTCTTAAGAGGGAGTCAGGTTGAGGACAGGGTGTCAAGAGGGGTCTGGTTAAGAGGAGGGCTTTTCAACCTCTCCAAGAAGAGTGTCTGATTGGTTTGGTTGATAGCCGGGTCTGATTGATAGTCGGGCTAGTCTAGGCTACAGTACTTAAAAGTAGCAAACAGAGACTGAATATAAATACATTCTAAAATATAGAAATGGAACAAAAGAGGAATACTTACCTGTTGCTTATTGAAGGAGGAGTGTAGAAGACTGGTTGCTGATGTTGTTGGTGTAGAAGACTTCTTGCAATGTACCTATAGCCTGTGGTGCTTGTTGTACATCTAGGAGAGAGAGGGAGAGAGGTCGAAGTCTGGGTGCAAGAGGATTTTTGCATTTGGGGAAGAGAGATTGAGAGAGGTTGAAAGATTGGCCCATCTGCATTCCAAATGCAGAACGCAGTTTTGAAGGAAACCGACGTCGGTAATACCACCGACATTGACCGACTACTGACTGACGTCGGTAGCCAAAGAATAGGAAAAAGGGCTAAAAATAGCCTTTTGTCCATTCTTTCTTCTGCCGAGGTTAGCTGGTCATGGTAAGAAATGGTTGAAGGTGGTTTAATAGGCATGGGAAATGGGTGGAAGGGTTGAAATGGGGTCTTAGGGCATTTAAGACTTAGCATGGGGTGATGGAGGAATCCAAGGAGAGGCATCCAAAGAGAGGTGAGGTGTCAAGGGAGAGAAAGATAATTATTAATTTAAAATAGATGATTGTTTTAAATTAATAAGACATAGGTTAGGCATGGTTAAAATTTAGAAAGGGACCAAGGGGGAGTCGACCAAGGGAGTAGACACGATTTTGGTGTCTACATTTTCCCCTTTTTGTCTTGTTGGTTGTTCTGGATGAACTGCAAGATAAAAATAGGAGTTGATTGCCCCAGGTATGGGATGAGGTCTTTTTCATCTTGTTGGTTGTTCTGATGAACTACAAGACAAAAATGAATGAAGGTTACCCCGATTATGGGATGAGGTATTCCCCCTCAAAGCAAGAGTCAAGGGAAGGGAACCTAGAATCGGGTGTTGATTTGATAGATAGTTGATGGATATGGTGAAGGTTGAGGTGAATGCTGAGATTGTGCGCATACCACTTCATGAGATGGTCATGTCAAATTGTCATAGGTCAAGGTCGAGGAGTGCCAAAATCAAAATAACTGGGTGCCAGCATTTAGTCATAGCTGATTGGGTTATTCGATCCAAGCTGTAGCTCCAATGGTCATCGTGCTCCAAGTATCCTGGGCTCAGGAAGTGCTCTTGGAAACACAAAAATGTCACAAGTAGTGGGGATCAACATGCTCATGATCCTAGTACTTGTGAGGGCCAAAATATGGGTTGTGGACAATTCTGCTAACCATTCGTGAGGTAGCATTCATGCAAAAACAACCAAGGGAAAGTTGTCTTGGAAGTGGTCGAGGTCGAAGGAGATAGTCACGATCTCCAAGGTCATTGGTGGAGGATGGACTGAGATATAAGTGATCTCAAGTGACGGGTGTCGATAGATGGTCCATTAGATGGATGGATGAAGGAAATGGCCGAGCTAACCTCAGAAGACCCCATGTCAACTGAGTGATACCTACATAGCCCCTGTCGTTAGGGCCTTAGGCTGATGTAGTTCTCCTTGAAAAGGGAGGAAGAGGGTCGGCTATGGACTGGTCATTAGATGAGATTAAGTCATGGTCAAAGGTTAAAATGGTTTGTCCATTAGATAGATGAACAAACGGATGTGGTCGAGCTAACCCCAGAAGGCATCCTGTCATCTGAGTGCTGCCTACATAGCCCCTATTGTTAGGGCCTCAGACCAATGTAGTTCAGACTAAGAGGCAAAATGGTTGATGATTGATTTGGTCGGGTTAAATGATGAGGGTATGATGATGTTACAGCCTTTTCCATGTGATGGTGTATTCTGTAACATTGGTTAAGTGGTCTTTCATCCCTAGCAATTTTCCATATTAGTGATGGTGTTAGCTAAAGAATGAATTGAGTCTATTTATGCTTCAACAAGTAATGGTTTATGCTTGACATAAATTGTGTTTGGTCGATAGTTTCCATGTGTATTGTTGTCCATAGAAACTATGTGAAATGGACTATGTCATGTGAGTGGTCTGAAAATGTTTGGTTTGGTTTGGGTATGGCTGAGAAAATGATTTGGTTGGATGTGACCAAGATGTATAATAAGTGAAAGGCACATTGCTCTTTCATTGAAAAGGACCATAATGATGGCATGGATAGGGGGTTTTTAGAAACAAAATCCCCGTTCATGCATTACGTCGTTGACTAGTGGTGATGTTAGAGAAGTAGTCGAATCACTTGACATTAAGTGAGCTCAAAATCCCTTGAGTCTGTTGGGGTGATAGGTGTCATATGTGATATGGATGGATGGGGGATCCCCTTTTTGGTAGGAACAACTTTGCCCCTTTTATAGGTGACCCCGAGAATGACTATAGACAAGTCCATGACTTTATAGTTTGTCAGTCAATTTTTTTTTTTTTTAGGGCAGACTGATCGATGTGGGAAGTCTGCGAGGGGATGTCATTATGCTTTGTGGTCATGTTGTGAAGCTGATCAATGCGGGAAGCTTCTGAGATAATGCTGTGTATGTAGCAAGATTTAGGCATAGCCATCCTTTGAGGGAGTGGTCTATATTCTACTTTGTATGCTTAAAAGTCTTTGAATAGTTGTCCTTCAAGGGAGCAGTCTATCAATTACAGCAAGTATGATGCAGCTGTCCTTCGAGGGAGTAGTCTACATTTATAGTTTTATGACCTTGGAATATGCATCCCACTTTTATATTTTTTTGATTTTTTTGTTGACTAGACTTTTGGTCATGGACTTGACTATAGAGGTTTAGAGGGTTTCCCTTTTATTCGGACAAAGCAGTCTTGCTTGACAAAAGGGGTGACTAATGTTTATAGGGGTGAGGGTTGAGGGAGATAATAATGATGATGACGGGGAGTTGCTCAAGGGATCAAGCTCAAGTTAAACGTCAAGTGATTGAGAACATGACTAACAATAGACTGGTCGAAGAGGTAAGGCATAAAGGGGCTCAGGTTCTGATAAGTCCCTGACCCATGCTTGTGTTATGATGCAAGGTCTGAGTCAATTAGGAGAAAACTTGCCCCATTTTCTTCATTCTAAATTGGTCACATGTTGGAGATGAGTAAGAAGTTGGTTGATGTTTGGCCGAGGCTTGGTCGATATTTGGTCAATGTTTGGTCAAGACTTGGTCGAGGTCGATGATTAAAAGGTTGGTTGATGTTTGGTCAAGTTTTGGTCGAGGCTTGGTTGAGGTCATGATTAAAATGTTGGTTGATGTTTGGTTAAGGTTTGGTCGAGGCTTGGTTGAGGTCGATGTTTGGTCAAGGTTTGGTCGAGGCTTGGTTGAGGTTGATGTTTGGTCAATGGTTATGATACTCAGGATAGGGTCGAATTCCCCCAGTTGCTAGGGAGAATGCTTGATAGATTTAGTTTGAGAGAGCGAGATCCTAATCTACCAGGTTGGAGGCAAGAATCTCAAAATCATAGATGGTGACAAAGGAAATGGTTGGTAATGATTTGATTAAAGTGGCTAATGGTTGGGGGTCATCAGGCTGGACCTCCATCGATTGTAAGGCTTAGATCAAAGTTTGATGATGCTGTGGAGAGTTTTGTATGAGATCATACAAAGACATCTTCACAAGAGTCATGTGGTGAGGTTGTTTCACCATGGAGTCAGGGATTGTCTTTGAGGATGCTGGTCGAGATGTGCCCAAGACAGTGATCTTGGGTTTTGGTTGTGGTGAAGGCTTGACAGATGGGGATATCCAAGGGATAGAAACATGTCTTTTCCCTTTATCCTTTTGGGTTGGTGGGCTAGTGGTCAAGTTGATAGTGTTGATTTCAAATAATGGGGTTAAAGGCGGTGGAGGGACCATAGTCTGGTGTTGAGATCTCGATTTAGGTGATGATGTTTGAGAGGCATGTGATGGTATCAAAGATTTGGCAAAGGGGAAGTCAAGAGGATCCTTGATGAGAAGGGTATCCTTTTTCCAGTGTTGACGAATGATGGCTTAAGAGTGCAACAACGCTCAATGTCATGTCCTAGTGTATGATGATAGTGACAAAATTTAGTGTTGTCAATCCAAGATGGTCTTGATCCGAGAGTTGATGAGTGTGAAGGTGAGGAGGTATGGGAAGCATGGGATGGTTTGTTGATAATATGGTCAAGAAGAAGGGTGTCTTTCTTCAAGCATTGGCGAATGACAACCTTGAGGGCACAATAATGCTCAGTGTCATGTCCTGGCGTGCGATGATAGTGACAAAATTTAGTGTTGTCAAACTAGGGCAGTTTTGGTCCGAGAGACTGGTATGGTTTAAGAGGTGGAAGACTGATGCGAGAGGACTGCAATAATTGTTGTAACAGCAAGGCATAAGAACCTACCAGTGGGTCTACATGTTTTGTTGTAGTAGGGGTTGATGACTTTTGTTTTGGAGGCATAGGAGGCATTGGTCATTTTGGAAGAAATATATGTTTAATGGGTAAAGAGGATAATGGAGGCAATTTGCCTCTGTGAGGTGTTGGAGTAGGAAGCACTCCTATTAAGGTGGACGGATGTGGGCCCAAAATAGAGGGCAATGATGAAGGTGGGGGAGAAATTCTCCGATGTGGTTTAGTGGCCTTCTTTGGTTTGGTTTGAGGGCCACTATTGTGTGAGGCAAGATTAGATATGGGGCGATCACCAAGAGATTTAATCTCTTTTGGCATGGTGGATGCCTGCATGGGTTTGGGTTCAGATGTGGATGGAGGTGAGTGAGATGTAGTGATATCAAGCAAAAGGTAAGAGAAAACCGTCAGGGTCTTCCTCGATCGAAGTGGGTGAAGAGACAGGTTCTTCTCTTGGTGAAGAATAAATTGGAGAAAGTGACTCCTCAAGAGGATAGAGGGTAGGGATGATGGTGCCTTCTACTTGTGGTTGAGGAGTAGGAAGGGTATGGTCCTCCATTGGTAGGAGGAAGGATGAAGGTGGGGATAATGGTGTTGGTATGGTCGAAGCATCCTCTAATATAAGAGAGGTCGATGGAGAACTAATAGGAGAAGAAAGCTCTTCTACCTGTAGAGGAGGTTGGTCAGGGACAAGAGGCGAGACCGTGTTGACCATGCGTATATCATGCTCTTGGGAGCTATCGGCCATGGTTTGGACATTGTTTTAGCTAGGAGGATGGTTAGGAAAAGGTTGTTTGAAGATATCGATGTTTTGATTAGGCAGTGCATTTAGGTTATCTAAAACAAGATCTCCCTTATCTATCATGTCTTGGACAATGTTCTTGAAGGTTCGGCAGTTGTTGATGTCATGGCCTTGGACACGGTGATAATGACAGAAGTCATTTTCCCTATACCATGTAGGGATGGCTTTTGAAGGGTCGAATTGAGGTGGTCGAATTGGAGGGAGATTGAGGACCCCCTGCTTAACGAGTTTTTCCAAAATAGAAGCGTATGATTCTCCAATTGGAGTGTATTGACACTGTATATACCATTGTTGGAATCATTTGGTGATGCTTTGTGATGTTGAAGGTTGAGGTTGGTCGATCATTGTCGAGGATGGTGATCTAACGACCACAGTGTTTTCCACTCCTTTGGACTTGGAGTGGGAAGAAGAAGGTCTGGAAGAAGAAGGGTCATTGGTTTTTGTGTTGGTATTACGCAATTTGACCCTATTTTCTTCAATAGCATAGAGTTCAAGCTTTCGGGCCATGGTGAAAGCTTCATCAAAAGTGTAGAATGTTTGAACTTGTAAGGTGGATGAGATGTGTATGGCATATGCTCAAGAGAAGAGCTCAATGAGCTCAGGTTGAGGTAAAGGGAAGGAGAGTTGGTTGATTAGGCCTCTCCAATGGGCAATAAAATTGGCTAAAGATTCGTCGTTGAATTGTTTGATAGAGTATAAGTCCGTGATTGAGACCTTTTTGGTGATATTGATAAAAAAGTGGTCAAGGAAAAGTTGGGCTAGTTGAGTGAATGTGAAGAGAGAGTGACTGGGAATAGAGTTATACCAGTCAAGGGCAGGGCCAGAAAGCGACATGGGAAACGTGCGTAGCAATAATGCATCATCATGGGCTATGAGATAACAAGCATGTTTGAATGCTCGTATATGTTTCTATGGGTCTTCCTTACTTTGAAAGTGAGTAAACTTAGGAATCTCCCACTGACTTGGATACGGTCGGATTAGGACAGAGGGATGGATGGGTTTGTTGCAAATGTGGTCATATGAAAGGACATTGCTTGAACCAAAAATGGAAGCCTCAAGATTAGACATTTTGTCCATCAGCATCTTGATGAGATCGGCTGATGAATTGGCAGATGGGGTGCCCCCTAGGTTGTAAGGCACTTGGAAGGTGCTAGAAGAGGCGTATGACGTAGTCGGTTGCGCTTGTATAGGCACAACGTATTGATGGCTAGTCATAGGGACAAAAGTGGAAGCCAAGGGCGGTTGTGTCATGAAGGTAGAAGGCATAAGTTGACTAGATACCGCCAAAGGTGGTTGCATGGCAGCATTGGCAAAAGGGGAGGTAGACACTCCTGCATTTATAGGCATAAGAGTGAGTGGAGTCAAGACAATCAAGTTCTGGTATGATGTAGAACTTGGTTGAATTACGTGTGGTTGAGGGGGTAATGAAACCCCGATAGAGGTCGGTCCAAAAATAGATGGGGAGGCCAAACTTTGCATATTGGCCATGGTAGGGTTAATGGTTGAGGCAATAGTCTGAGTCATAAAAGGCTGGGTAGTGGATGGTGTTGATGTCATCGCCACTTCACCTGAAAGGTCTCGCATTTGGTTTCTTGCGAGATAGTGTTGGAGAGCCTTGATGTTGTGGTCAAGGATTCTCTCAAAGTTTGGGTCCCCTTCAGGGACAATTGAAGGTTGATTGGGAGTTGGTCGGGTAGGAGTTTGTTCAGTCTCTGAATGATACTCCATTAGAGGACTGGTTATGGACGGCGAAGGTGGGAGCGGTTGATGCCTTGCATGGTTAAGAAGAGCCTTGGTTTGATTGCGTGTCAAGACCATTCAAGGCAAGAGGGGTCAAGTTCCAAAAACTGTGTTTTTTTAGTCTCAAAAAACTAGGATGGGTGTTGGACAGCAAGAAAGCTGGGTTTTAAGCTTGTTGTTTAGGAAAGAAAGATTTGGACAGTGACCAACATTGGTTGAAAAATTGATGTCAGTGAGAAAGTCTACCGATGTCAGTCAGATAACTGATGCCGGTGAAGGAAGGTTGCCAACGTCAGTGGTAAAACTGATGTCGATTACTGTGTTTTCCAGAAACTCAAAAAAATTGAAAGTTTTTAGAAAAAAAGGAAGAAAACGTCCTCACTAGCTCAAAAAACTAGATAAAGACAGAAAAGAAGATGAAGACAAACAGACCCTAAGCGTCAAATCCTAAGAATAATTTTTAGAATCCTATTGGCGTATGCCTTAGATGAATGTGTTTGGGAGGTTGGCTTATAGAGCGGGTCCTAGAAGAAGTAGTCTATGGTTGGTTTCATATTAGTTTCGGTGCCCAATGTCTGTAGGTTTTGTATGTGGCCTGGTGTTAAGGAGCAAGCTCCCCTCACTTCACGAGCCCAATGATAAGCTGGTCTCGCTTAGCCAGTATATATGTCCCCTAGAGATTACCCTCTGCCAAAGAATAGAGTGGGCTTTCCCCTTGGTGGTGAAGTCCAAGTAGGATTGCTAGGGAGGGGTAAGGTATTTGCTAGGTGATGAAATCCTAGCCGGACCTTGTCTCAAGTAAGTTAAGATGTTTGATTTGTGCAAGTGGTTTGGTCATGTAACATAAGTGTGCTACGATTAATTCATGATGTGGTTTTAAGTTACTAGATGTGAGAGCTAAGTATGCATTCAAGAAGAAATGAAATGCAATGTATTTTAAGCCCAAATTGAAATGTGAGTTCGGATGAAGACAAGTATAGAAAAGGTTGAAGAGTATGACTTTGACTAGTCTAAGATGCAAAAAAGAAAGAAAAAGAAGGATTCTTTTTAACTTTGCTGATAGTGTCTTTCGGAAGAGTTAGAAGAAAAAGATGCAAGGAGAGACCTAATGCACCTATATGAAAAGTATGCTTTGAAGAAAAAGGTATGAACCCAAGGAGAATTCCTAGGGTCCCACCGGGCGTGCCAAAATGTTTCAAATTGTTTTCACTTTTCTACATTCAAAGGAAGTAAGAAACTTAAAAGAAATGGTCTAGGGTTAGATGATACCCAGATGAGGTCTGCGCACCGTTATCCAGACGTTGAGGGAACTCCTCTTTGGTTGTGGAGGATGACACCTGCAGAAGAAAGAGACTTAAACAAAAAGGTTGTTAGATGGATGTAAGGTGGACTGCCAATCAATGCTTGATCCCAAAAGTGCAAAGACTTCTTGGAAGGGTATCAGTCCACTAATTAATAAAGAAATGTCTGATAAAAAGAAAAAAATGGAAGACTAAGCAAAGGAAATAAAGATATGTGTACCTGTATGTTGTTGTCGGTATTCCACAGTCACCGATGTCGATTATACTTCTGGCATCGATTGGTCAAGGATTCCAACGTCGGTTATGCTGCCGACGTCAGTGGAGGTAGTAGTCTGTGGATGGGTCTTAGAGAAAGTCTGTGGTCGACAAAAGGGGTCTGTGGCAGTCTGGGAGTCTGTGCAAGATTTTTGGTCGATGGACAAGGTCTTAGGAGGGAGTCAGGTTGAGGATAGGTTGTCAAGAGGGGTCTAGTTAAGAGGAGGGATTTTCAGCCTCTCCAAGAAGAGTGTATGATTGGTTTGGTTGATAGCCAGGTCTGATTGATAGTCAGGCTAGTCTGGGCTATAGTACTTAAAAGTAGCAAATAGAGACTGAATATAAATACATTCTGAAATATAGAAATGGAACAAAAGAGGAATAATTACCTGTTGCTTGCTGAAGGAGTGTAGAAGACTAGTTGCTGATGTTGATGGTGTAGAAGACTTCCTGCAATGTACCTATAGCCTGTGGTGCTTGTTGTACGTCCAGGAGAGAGAGGGAGAGAGGTCAAAGTTTGGGCGCAAGAGGATTTTTGCATTCGGGGAAGAGAGATTGAGAGAGGTTGAAAGATTGGCCCATCTGCATTCTAGATGCAGAACGCAGTTTTGAAGGAAACCAATGCTGGCAATACCGCCGACATCAGCTAACTACTGATCGACGTCGGTAGTAAAAGAATAGGAAAAAGGGCTAAAAATAGCCTTTTGTCTATTCTTTCTTTTGCCGAGGTCAGCTGGTCATGGTAAGAAACGATCGAAGGTGGTTTAATAGGCGTGGGAAATGGGTGGAAAGGTTGAAATGGGGTCTTAGGGCATTTAAGACTTGGCATGGGGTGATGGAGGAATCTAAGGAGAGGCATCCAAAGAGAGGTGAGGTGTCAAGGGAGAGGTGAGGCATTTATTGACTTGGCTAAAAATAGCCTTTTGTCCGTTCTTTCTTCTGTCGAGGTCAGCTGGCCATGGTAAGAAATGATCGAAGGTGGTTTAATAGGCATGGGAAATGGGTGGAAGGGTTGAAATGGGCTCTTAGGGCATTTAAAACTTGGCATGGGGTGATGGAAGAATCCAAGGAGAGGCATCCAAAGAGAGGTGAGGTGTCAAGGGAGAGAAAGATAATTATTAATTTAAAATAGATGATTATTTTAAATTAATAAGACATAGGTTAGGCATGGTTAGAAGTTAGAAAGGGACCAAGGGGGAGTTGACCAAGGGAGTAGACACGATTTCGGTGTCTACAGTGATCATAGTAGTCCCTAGTTTTTATGCACCAAATCTCAAGTCATGTGTCAAAGTATGGTCAAATATATGAGGGTGCAAATTTGGCTTCTCAATCAGAATTCATTATTTTCCCATACTTAGCCAAATTTGCAATATGGCTAGAAAGAGATGAGTAAGTATGTTGATGAGGTCAAAAATTACACACATGAAGGTGTCTAGGACAAAATGATCATATGGGGTTTTTCATTTTTATGCCTAGTTCATTTGCACTAATTTTTAGATCATGCAATATAGCACATCAAAAGATATGCATATGCAAAATTGGGCTCCTAGGGAGTTTGACTATGTTTTCCTATAGCTAATTTTGTAGTGTGGTAGAAAGAGTTGAGTGAGCATTTTGATGATGTTATATCTTACACATGTGAACGTGTCAATAGAAATTGATCATATGGGTTTGTTTAATTTTGAGCATAGTTGATTTACACTAAATTATATATCATGTACTAAAGCATGGAAAAAGTTATGAATGCTAAAATTTGGCATCTCAGGTAGATTTTGACATAGTTAGCTCTATGATAGAAGTTTTTGAGAAGACATTTTAATGGCTTTATATCTTGCACGCGTGAGGGTTCCAGGAGTAGTGTGTCATATGGTTGGATTTTCCTATGTGAAGAAATCATCTAGTCCAAATTTGAGATCTTACATTAAAGTGTAGAAGAAGTTATTAAGGTGTAAAAATGGCTACTCAAACATATTGAAAGGGTTCCCATAGTCATTTTTGACAGAGTTAAAGCTTGAGAAAGATCAATGGTGTGCATTAATCAAAAGAGTCATGAAATAGAAAGATGTGGATAGGGGCATGATGTTTAATGATTTATCAAGGGTATAAGATAATTATCCAAAGGTGGGTGGGAATTCATATAGATTGATTGAACAGTGAATTTTGATTGTTAATGACATGGTTGATCTATAGAGATCGATGGAATGTGTTAAGTCAAAATTTAAAGATTGCATAGATGAGGTCAACGTGATTGAATTTTAACATTTTAACATTGAAACATATGCATTAAAGATCGAAAGAGATTGATGGTGTGTATTGGATATAAGCTAAGAGGACACAATATTTGAGCATTATGTTTGAAGTTTAATTTTGATCATTTGAATTCAAATATTTGAATTTAACATAGAAAAAACTAGAGCTTTGTATTTCATCCATATATTTTGATAGAATTTGAATTTTTTGGTGATGTAAAAATAAAATATGAATAATATTCCATGGTGCATCTAATGAACCTAATTTAAATATTTGAAAGTGAGTACAATCAAAGATATTAATCCCATAAGTTAACTGTGTTCATGCTTGTTTTGCAAGTGACCCGAGAAGGATGTTTGAGCTTGTATTGATGATGTTTTGATGTCTCACAATGAATTAACTATTGAAACATGTTGACTCCTTGAATATTCTATGTGTGTATTTTGGATGTGTGATCAATCTATATTGAGTATGAACAATGCTTAAGAAGTTGACTATGTATTCGTTCATGGTGACTGTGTGCACCAAGTCTATTGACCATACATAAAGGTGAGCTAAGTTGATTATGATCATTTGAGGATGTCAAAGGGGACATAAAGAGTGGACCCATGTATTTAAAAATGGTCATATGTTTTTTTTTGCTCAAGAGTGAGCTAAATGGGTGAATAGGTCTCCATAAGACCTATAAGGGCTACAAGGTCCTTATTAAATGGTGTAGTTCCTTAAGGGTGACCCATAAATTCTATGGCCAACCTATGAATATTATATTGAGCCATGTATTCATGTGAGATATGCCTTAAGGGATAAGGCATGCTTAATGGCTGACCAGGTTAGTGATTATCAACATTGCTCTATATATAGTGAAACCAAATGTGATGGTTTCTAGAATTATAAGACTTGGATGTGGGAGTGAAAATTTAGAGATAATTGAAGGAGATAACCTTTGAAAGAGAAGGTATAGGTTAGTGAGGACTAGTAGAGAATGAAGAGAATTAGACATGTTAGTCTGAGAAAGGTGTTGAATATGATCACATAGGTCATTGGACCTAATAAGCCTAGAAGAGGTAGAATGGGTGAGTATGCTCAAGAGGCTATTTGAGAGAGGCTTGTGTGTGAATTCTGGAGAAAAATAGGGGTAGAGTGCCCTATCGATGATTTGATGAGAAGATCAGTTTGAGGACTATTTTTATGACCTATTGGTCATAATTCTATTGATAAAATAGTGATCTTTCTATTTAAGTGTAAGCTAAGGCAAGGTGAAGACTATGTAATATTGGTGTTTAATTTGAGAGGTAGATTAGTATGTGGAATATGTGTATGATCATCTATTCATTTTGTTGAAGCTATCACAAATTTGTTTCTATGAAGGATGCATTAAGTGTGTGGAGTTGAAGAGTGGGCTTAGTTGGGATATGTAATGTGTTATAATTAATCTTTGTGTATGGTTCAAGTATGTAATGTGCTTTGTCTAACAGGGAGTATTGTGTGATCCCAAATGTGGATTTAGATACATTGAGATATTGATAATTAGATTTCTATCATTAGGTGTTGTTAACATCAGTTCAAAGTTGGATGTGTTCATAGGTGTTGTTATGGTAGGTTAGAATCTAAGGTGGTTCCATCCTCCTTGCAAGGTGAAACTTGATAAAAGGTTTGGTTGTTATTGCAGCTCAACTAGACATGTGTATCATCACTTTGTGGGATTAAAGTATCACTAAATATGGATTGTATTTCCTTGATTATTTGTAGATGGTATAAATTGGATCTTGTTATTATAGTACAATAGTCCAATTTCAAGTTCCAATAAGTTTTAATCCCCAAGAGGGTTTCCCATGTATGACATGTGTTATGTACTTGATCTTGCATTGTCTTTCTTGTTCATTGTTATGAATGATGTATGAATCATGAAATTATGCATTGAATGATTAATATTTTGAAGGAATTGGAATTGAAGTTAAGATTATCTGGGCTCATTGATTCACCCCCCTCTCAGTGATTGTACCTCTAACATAAACCTTTAAATAAGAATCCATAAAATATGATATCTAATTCCAATATACTCTAAATTTGAATTTGATAATAGTAAAACTAGATTCAAATATTTTTAAATAATTGATACTATAAAAATCAAATATTAATAATTTTAGGTTTTAATTTAGACTAGAATATGTCCAAATGTAATGAAATGATAATTCTAAATATAAAACCAGATGACTTGGCTTGTTATATGTTTGAGACATTTTTGGTAATTTCCTTTACATGCCATTAAGTTGGTGTTGTATTTTTGGTGTATACATCTAAATTTACTCACCCTAACTATTTCACTAATCCCATTATTTATCATAATTAATCTTTTAACCATAGTCATAATTAAATCCCATTACCCATTATATATTTCCTACATCATGCTAACCTTTCTATACACCCCATGTATTATTAATCCTTTGATTATCCTGATAACACCCTATTAAACCCCTAATCCCACCTCATTTACAAACCACTTTACCCACTTACTAACTTAAAATTCAAATATATTCTACCTACCCCCCTAGCCAACCAATCCATATCCTTTCCTACACACCTAGATCATTAAATCTCCCTAAAACCTTTAAACTAATCTCTATGATTAAATATAGAAGTCTCTAAAATCTAGAGCCTTATCTAACTCTCAAGAATGCTCTAAAACTAGAGGGTTTTAATGAATTTAAAATTCATTATAATCCTCTCCCACCACCCTTTAAATAACCAAGCATGGAGCTTGGTTAAACTAATTTAAAATATTTAACTTGCATGCATATACCATATCTCTTAGACTTTATACACTCTTGCATCCATATACCCTTACATCCAAGAAGCCATTAATCCATTCATGATCACTTGAATTATTGAAGCCACCATTATCAATAAATCCAACAAGTAAGTCAATAATCCTTGAAGAATCCATTTGAATATCTTGGAGGGAAGACAAGAGAAGCAAGGTGATGGTAATAGCTTTCTTATAATTTTTGATAGCTTTCATATTCTCTCCCTTTGATGTTTTTGTAAGTTTTATGTTAATTTAATATATATAGTATATTGAATCCATACCTCACATTTTCAAGCATATATTGGTGACCATATTTTGATCCCTCCTTTAAACTAACCCTTGTATGTGTAAGATGTGTTAAATCATCTTGTCGGATAGGTTAGAGAAAGATTAGGCTCCAAAATCTTGAAATTTTCACATTCCAAAAGGATTATAGATTTTCACTGTGAATTGTTGTTTTTTACAAGAAATTTTTATAGATCCTAGCTGTGATTTTGAAAAATATATAGACCTAATTGCTAGCTATTAACCTCTTTGGCAATTTTCTAGCCTCTTTCGAAATTGCTTCTTGATAGTTGCAATTTTGAAAATCATCTATAGTTTTGCCTAACATAGTCACCATTTTGATTTAAGTATTGAACTAAGGTCAAAATTAGACATTTTGAATTATTTTTGGCATCCATAACACTGTACTAATATTTTTGTCTTATAGGGATAGAAATATTTTTTTGTCACTTTCAAATCAATAGATCCTTTTTTATGCAAAATCACTTCTTGTCACTTGTATTTTTGATTTCCATCCATAGTTTTTCTTCTACAAATCATTGTTTTAATTTGGGCATAAGATCACTAACTAAAACTTGTGTTTTTTTATCCCTGTCAATTTTGTTGTCTCTATATGGTTATGATCTAATTATAGGGAAGGGTAGACTTTGCTCAGACAAAATTATTACCTCTAAAATAACCTTTTTGACTATATTATGCAATATCACTTATCTATAGTAGTGATTTTGATTCCTGCCTATAGTTTTAAAAGTTACAGAAGTAATTTTGACAAGTAGCTAGATTATAATTGCTATCATTCTAGTTTCTGATCTTTAGTCATAATTATTTAGATTTTTGTAGATACTTAGGTTTTATTCTCATAAGTAATCTCATTATATCTCTACACATTTTGTATATACTATAAATTTTGATTTGTGTAAAAACGCTTCTCGATAGAAGTGATAATGATTCCCATACATGATTTTAAATTTGGATAAGTGATTTTGAATAATATTTAGAGGTGGGTGTTGTTATTTAGTAATCTAATTTTCTTAGTAAATAGCTTAAATTTTAATCATCCTCAACCTTAGCTAATTTTAGCATTTTCATTAATTTGTATATACATACTTTAATTTACCTAGAATCAAAATCACTTCTTTATAGTAGTGATATTGATTTCTAGAGGCAATTTTGAGACCTAATCTATGGTTTTGACTTGAGTCAATTTTTATAAATGTTTACCTGGTAATATCTGATATAAACTAGCTTTAAATAAAATAATATCTCTTTTTGGCATTCTAAAAATATAATTTTGTAAATTGCTTCAAATTTTATTATATTTCCTATAAGTTGAAAAATCACTTATCCATATCTATGGTTTTGTCCTATCAGTAGTGGTTTTGACTAACCACAAGTGAAATTTTCTAATTGCATAGTTATTGTTAGCTAATTATCTTCAAAATTGTAGGTCGATTAGTTATAGTTTTGTCTTGCTAGTTGAGATTTTGACTCTCTGGAATCAATTTTGAAAATATAATTGTGTAGCAATAGTTTTACAAGGGGAAAAAGTGATTTTGAATTTTATTAAAGACTACTAATATTTTATGTGGGACACCTAAGTAAGAATCCCTACATCATATTGTTAACTTGTTTATTCACAGGATCAGGGCTTCATTTAGAATTTATATTTTAAATTTGCTATATATCTCTTTAATTATTTGTGTTTTTCATCTCACATAATTAAATAATTAGTTAAATCAATTTTTTTGCCTATTTTTTACTTCAAATTTTGCTTTTATAACATGCAATGTGATGCGGAATTCATCCCCATGCACTTGCCTAGTCTTTTGGGGGTTGGTGACATAGATTTCATCACCATACACTCAACCACACTCCATGTTTTGATAGAGTATAAATATCAAGGACAATTATCATTAGGCTAAGTGTTTGAACCCATGCAAGTCTTCCATGAAGGAAAAGAGTTAATTCTCTGACCCAAGTATTAAATAGCACCCTATACAAATTTGGTCCCCATGTACCATGTGTATATCAAGGATGTCATTAGAAACCTTGTTTAAACCTAGCCTAAGACCTTTCAACCTTAATAGGTGACTTGTTGCTAGAGTTAGTATCAACTCCCAAGTGACTATCAAGTATAGATAGGGTTGAGAGTGTTTGGAAAATTTTGTAATGGGTCACTAACCTATACCCTCACCTATGAATATGTTAGACAGTGTACTCATTGGGTTACATACCTTTATGGTTTACTAAATATTAGGGCTTGTGTTTGGTGTGATTGTGAGAGTGTCTTTCTAGACCCATATTGTTTGTGAATGAAGTCAGCCTTTTCTCTTTCTCACAAAACACCTAGAAAACCCTTTCGACACATTATATTTTAGGGATAAAACTAAATCATTTTCATCTTCATCCCATCCCCCACAATCTTGAGTATTAGATTTCATCTTGAAAACTAATCTATAATGGTTACCCATCCCTTCTAAAAAGTCTTGAAATCATCCTATTTATCACCTTCAAACATACTACCTTGATTAAATATTACCAAAATCTATAAATCTTTGGGTTTCATCTAGCATAATCCTATCTTATCATCCCACCTATTCATAACCAACCTCTATCCAATCATCATCATGCTAGTGTGAATTAAGGCATTTATTCATCTCATCCTTTAGTCTCATTTTTAGGTTAAAAACTTCATAGGGTTGTCATATTGGTAATACTTGATCATCATGGTCCTTAATCATAAAATCCAAATTTTATCATGTCCTAACCATTATAGTCTAAAAATCAAGATAATTTTTGTTCTCAAGGTTAATTTTATTACCATATTATATCAAAACAAAACATTCATCTTTATATCACCACACAATATCCACCATGTCAATCAAGACACATTCCCAAGATTGGGACAAAGATCAAACTGAGAAGATGATGTCCTAAGGACACTAGGTGAACAAAGTAGGGATAATTAATAAAATCAAAGTGACATGAATACTCTTGGAGAATATGAAAGACTCACTAATGACTTATTCAATAGTGATGAAGTTAGAGCCTAATTTGACCAATAAATATATGATAATCATGATCAAATCCTAGCCTAAGTTATTGGAATGGAGAAAAAATTACCCTATATTTAACCTTGATCTCCTAAAACATCTCATTTTACCACCATCTAGACCCAACACTCCTCTCACACATGTCACTAACCAAGAAGCATGGAACCCTAAACTTGTAGATCATGAACAAGAGCTAGATTAAGAAGAAGAAACTCCTTAAAACAATTGCATTGAAGATGACAGTAGGAGATCCACCTTGGAGGATTTCTTAGACCAGCTTACCCAACTAATAAATTCACTTGCATCCCAAATCCATTCTAAAAATAAAATGCCCTCATCACCTAAAAGGATAATTAGAAACACTAATCTTGACCTGTTAAAACTAAAATCAAGCCAAACTCATAATTTCAATCCCTTAATAGATCCCTCATTTAACCAAGAGTGGAAGATGATAAAGGAAACTCTTCATTAAATTGACCCGTGTATTCAGGTAATTAAATATAGATATGTAGACTTTTATACATCCCCATTATACATGATAATTCTATATATACCTTTCCTAGCACATTTTAAAGTTTTGAAATTTGATAAATATAAGGGGAGAGGGGACCCTCGTAGCCGTGTTCAGGAATTCTATGTAGCATGCCATGAGGTCACATATAATTATGCTTACCTACTATGAATCTTTACCAAAAGTCTCACAAGACTAGTTCTTGAATGGTTCAGGTATTTACCTAAGGGGTTTATTACTAATTTTGAGGAATTAACAAAAAAAAATTGATACATTTCTCTTTTAATATAGAACATGACATTTCTATAATTGATCTCTATAACACCAAACAAAGGAATGGAAAGATTATAGCATCATTATTTTATAAATGGTAATTAGGATCAAATTATCAATCACAAAAACATATCTTATTCATTGAAAAACTTTTACATATATAGTGTAATATTCCCTCAATACATAAGAGTCAACACATATCTCTATGCCTATTATTATCTCCTAGTATCTCTCTCTTATCCCTATCTCCTATTGAGTTGTTTTATATGAATAACGACTCTTTTATTTTTTCTTAATTACATATAATCAGTTTTTATGACAACTCTTTTATTATAATTTATTTATTTCTAGAACTAACACACTAAACTTATCATTCCCCCCATTAGTACTGAAATAAGGTGAGAAAAAACTAATAGAGATAATCTTCATCACTTTCATGAGCCATTTATTCATTATCTGAGGGTGAAATATTTGCCTCTAGATCACTTTCCTTTATTTCCATTAATTTTTCATTCACCTTTCTATTGAGAATGTCATGTACTCTTTGTTTGTAATTCAGAACTACATGGCTTGGTTTTTTACAATAAAAACATGTATATTTACTTTTTTTGATCACATGTTTATATTTTTTGGAAGAAGTGTTGGACTTGATTTGTGTGAGAATTACTTCTTACTTTGAAAATTTGCATCCTTCAGCAATCAATGTGGATATAACATTTGACAAACTTGAATTTAGCTCTCTTAAGGTGAACACTACATGTGACATACTGCTAGGCATACTATTGAGTAATATGGATTTTCCATCATTTTCTTTGATAACTTATTTTATTCTTGCCAATTGGTTTATAAATAAATGGAACTTGATGATGTTGGATATTATATATCATCCTTCCACTTTCAAACCATATAATTTTTTCTTCATGTTTATTTTTGTACTATCAACTTGAAAACCAAATAGTGTGTTTAGTGATTCAAAAATTTCCTTGGAGGATTTTTTGAAATCCACATGACGTAGATATGGCTTTGACAAGCTAAGACCAATAAGGGCCAAATATTTCTTATCTTTTATTTTTAATTTTTGGTGCTCACTTGTATCTGTCAGTTCTACTTCTATGCCATCAACATTGTCCCAAATATCTCTCTCAATTAACAGCAGTTATATCTAGATTTGCCATGTATGAAAATCATGCCCATTGAATTTCTCAATTTGATTTATCTTTTCCATTTTACCCCCCTTAATTTTGACTTAGTGGATGTTAGTTTCAACTAATAATGCATCCTTACAATGATTATTTTAATTTTTGACAATAATAAAAAAACTTGACACTTTCGACAAAAGACTATGACAAGATTTTTATGATATTGACACAGGATAATTGGCCTAAAAACATTATTTCATTTTTTTAATAATAAAAAATATATGAGCAATTTTTAATGCAACTATTAGAGACTAGACTTATTAAGATACACATATGAGATATATTAGATGAGACAACACTTATAAGACTCAAAGCTATCAATTAGAGATTAAATCAGCTTTTATAAAAGTTAATTTTAATTAATAAATACCTAAACTTTATAAATATATATATATATATATATATATATATATATATATATAAACCCAAATTCTAAATCATAAGATTACTAAACTAAAATGCAAACCTAAAATACTAAATAACTAATAATTAAAACATGAACCCCCAAAAATTTTAGACCTCATCTTATTTTGAGACATAGATGGTAGTGACAGAAATGAGAGAGAGCTTGCCATGAGGAGATTGCAGAGGTGGAAGATGTTTGATTTGTGGGTTGATCAAGAGATAGACCTAATTTAATGGTGAGCTTTGAACTTGATGTAGAAGTTGATGTCGATGCTAAAACATCGATCAAATGTGGATAAAATATTATTACCACCAAAAATGTTAGATTCCAAGTCAGATAGGGTATGCTCGAGCTTGAGGTGATTATAGGGTGAGTTGACTAAATGTCAAATATACCTTGTGCATCAGATCTTCTATGAAAATATTTTCATGGGATAGCATTAGATAATAATTAGATTTCTTTCTTCATATAAACCCTTATCTATATAATGTGTGGTCTTTGTAAGTCTGTTAGAACATTTATTCCTTCTATGGTAACCTCCAATAATATATTGGGTTGATAAAATGAGCCCAATTCTGAATGCCAAACAAATACAATGACTATTGTTATGTTTTCAAGGATCATGTTTATTTTTATGACCTCTGTCTAATTGCTCTGAAACTATATAAAATAGATTTTATGTCTTGCACATAAAAATACATGACCTATTATATATTTTTATTTATATAAAATTGAGGATCAGATAGAAAATTTAACATTCAAACCCTTGTTGATTCCATCAAATGCATCCAATGAAGAGACATTGGAAGAAACATGTATTTTATACTATAGCTTCAATGTTATAATGAATTTACAATGGATGGCCTTTCAAATGAAAAGACTTTATCACATGGTCTTCACTACTTGGTCTCAATATGTTTGAGGCCAAAGAGGTGCATAAAGTTCCCAATGAAGAACCTACTCTGATACCAGATAATGAGGATCAAATTTTCTATCACAAAAAAATATCTTATTCATTGAAAAACTATTACATATATGGTGGAATATTCCCCTAATACATAGGATTTAACACATATATCTATGCCTATTATTATCTCCTAATATCTCTCTCTGATCCATGTCTCCTCTTGAGTTATTTTTTATGAATAACAACTCTTTTATTTTTTATTAATTACATATAATATGAAAACTCTTTTATTATAAGTTATTTATTTATTTTCAGCACTAACACACTAATACTTATTATATGGAGGATCCTATCCATAAATTTTCTATGCATGGTCCCTATAAAAAACGTTGAGATCTTCATTGATAATCTAAATGCTAAATTGAAATACCAATTAAAATTAAAATGTGCCAAATCATTTAATTATATTATATAAAAGGGTATCTATATAGAAAAGGCACTTATTAAAAGGGTAAAAATCAAGTTATATACCCAAAATAAACAAAGCCAAAGTCAAGATAATGATTTTTTAGGTAATACAAAAGTCTTCAATAAGAATAATAATGTAGTATGGGATGGTGTTATTGATTAAAAACATGTGAAAATTTTACAAAAATATTCCCCTACTACCAAAATTCAAAATATATCCATCATAATTATTCCAAAAGCAAAATCAAGGCCTAGAGCGAGGAAACATCATCTTACTAGTCTTCGTGTACCCATTGAAAAGGTTTGAAAATTTTAATTACTACCAATATGATAACTCTCCTAGAGATTGGACGCTTGGATGATAGTAAACCATGCCCTAACTAGTATTGTGAAGATGATTTTTATCATTATCATCAATTTAAAGGGCATGATACCAAAAAATTCATGCAATTAAGACATTTCATCCAAGACTTGATAGAAAAGGGAGATATAGAAGTCAAAGGTGAAAGTCAAAAAAGCCAATCTAAAAATTAGTAATTGCGTATGTATTATGACCCTCTACCAAAGCATGATAATAAATAAAATAAACCACTAAGGGATTAAGTTCAAGCCTCCATCTCCAAAAAAAATTATTACCACTCCATCCCATATCACTATATTATCACCATCAAAATCAAAGGCCCTCAAGATTCTATAAATTTACCATCCCCAATCCTCAAAATCAATAGGGCCACTGTTGATTGTGTAGTCACTACAAGACATGTAAAAATAATAATTCCTAGGGTACTTATAAAATATCCACCTACCTCTTTGTCTCAAAAAATACTATCCCTAAGAAAGCTTCATGTTCTCCTAATAAGACATGATATTATTTAGTAGCTCAAAGAGACCCCAACACAAATATCCCTTATGGATCTTCTCAAAACTTCATATATACATAGGGAGATATTAAATCAATTCTTGCATGAATTAAAACTAGGGATATTGACATGAATCAATTTTAAGCCTTGGTGGGTCACTTATCTCCATCACAACAGATCACCTTCATTTCCCAAGACATGCCACCAATAATCCCTTATCCTAATTATCCCTTATTTGTTTAAATATCTATTGAAAATCACAAAATCCCATGGGTTCTTATATATGAAGGATATGCCCCAAATTTTTACAATATTGAGTTTAATAAAAAGTTGAAATATTTAGAATCTTCACTAGGGCCTACTCTAATAATGATAAAGGCTTATGATGATAAGGAAAGTCCATCCTCTATAATGTTGATGTTTATAGTAGTGGAAGATATTTTTATCCATCAAATTCAAATAATATTAATGTTAAAATATCTCTAGCTGACTTGTTATTTTATTATTAAAGTCATATCCTTTGGTGAAGAGAGGCAACCCTTCATAAAGAGACATCTCAATGTGTATATATACAAGATATTTTTACCTAATTTGGTAATCTGATTGAAGTAAGAAGAATTTGCACTTCAAGGAGGAGATTTACCACCTCTAATAGATTGAAATTTTGCATCAAGTAAATTATTATCAAGGAGAAACCATATTATTTATATATTTTTGCCTAGGAAAGGCACTACCTTTCATTACTATGAATCATTATTGTGTTTGGGCCATATTGTAAAGTAGATTTCTGCTCCCATTCATAAAATATATAAGAGATATATTTTGTTGGGTTTTTATCCCTAGAGAAGGAGGGTTTTCCTAGGGTATCTATTGTGTTCATTACTCTGTGTTGTAATTCTACTTAATTCATTTTTTATCATAAAATTAACATGGTATCAAAGCAGGTTTAAGTAAGATCATGATCATATTTGAGTAAGCAGTGAAGTTATTTACTCATCTTCTCATTCCAAGGGAGTCTATCCAAGACTCAAAAATGGTAAATGGTCTCAATGTTGAAGATAGACTTGATGATGCATCACACTTCACCTCTTGGAAATTTAGAGTCCTTATTGCACTAGAAGAAAATGATCTTCTGGAATTCATGGAGAATGATGTGCCTGAGCCAACTGATGATGTTGAGAAGACTCAATGGAGGAAGAATGGTACTAAGGCAATAAATATCTTGATATATTCCATGAAGGACCACCTTGTGCCTATCATATCTATGTTGAATATGGCCAAAGCCATGTTCAAGACTTTATAAGACATGTATGAGATTAATAACACCAACAGAGCTCTTGCATTGAGGCAACAGCTTCATCACATCAAAATGGCTAAAGGATAATCTATCATATCCTTCTTCATAAAGATCAGTAAGTTTAAGGATCAACTATGTGCCATTGGAGATATGATCAAAAATCAAGATCTATTTATATTGGCTTTGAATGGCCTTCCTCAATCTTGGGAGCCCTTCATTCAAAGTATAAATAGAAGATCCAAATTGCCCAAGTTTGATCACCTTTATGTAGATTGTATTCAAGAGTAATCTAAGCTATTGGCAACAAGAAATGGGTGAAGTTATATCAATGAAGAGAATCAAGTTCTTGCTGCTCAAACCTCAAAGAGGAAAGGAAGAGAAGGGAGAAAAGGAAATTTCAAGCGGAACAGAAACAAGAAATTAGATGTTGCTCCTAAATCAAAGAAGGATCTCTCCTATATGTAATGCTTCAGATGTGACAAGTATGGTCACTATATGAGAGATTGTGCAATAAGACCAAATAAAAATGTTGCTACTACAGATGTGGTGATGTCTCTCCTCAGAAGGAATCAATAGATAATTCAATTGGATTTCTATTTATCTAAGTCATATCAAGCAATGTCCCAATCAATAGCAACACATGGTTGATTGATAGTCGCTCTTCTTGTCACATTAAAAGATATAAAGAGCATCTTTCAAAATTAATGGAGAGAGAAACCAACTTTCAAGTAATAATTAGAGATGATGCTTGATACTTAGTGAAAGGTGTTGAAGCCTCTTCACTTGACTTAGATTCTGGCATCTCTCTTCATTTGAGTGATTTCTTTTTCATTCCAAGTATCAAGAGGAATCTTGTATCAATTTTAGCCTTGGAGGACAAAGGATATCAAGTTGCATTTTCTAAAGGGAAAGTTCTTGCTTGGCGAAATAACTCTAGCATCAAGATAGCCTGAGTGATTGGTGTTTGGCAAGAGAGTTTTTATAGACTTTCCACTAATTTAGTTCAAGCATTAATGCATGATTCCTCTAATTCATGTCAGCTATGGCATAGGAGACTTTCTCATCTACACTTTAGATCTCTTCCATCCATGGAGAAGATGGTCATTAGACTTTAAAAGCTCAGTCAGGAGCATGATGATACTTGTAAAGGATGTGCATTGGGTAAGAATACTAAGGGTCCTTTTTATAGTAGTGAAAGAAGATCAAAATGTATTTTAAATCTTATTCATTTTGATTTGTGTGGCCCAATGTCTATGGCATACTTGAGTGGTTTTTGGTATTATGTAATTTTCATTGATGACTACTATAGAAAGACTTGGATTTTTTTTTTTTTAATTCTAAGGAATCTAAAGTAGTGCTTGAAAAAATCAAAGAATTTAAGGCTCAAGTAGAAAATTTGTTTGGGAAAAGAATCAAGGTTCTAAGATCTGATAACAGAGGAGAATACACTTTTGGAGACTTTTGTCACTTCTATATTTAGGTAGGGATTAAGAGGGAGTTTTGTGTTCCTTACAATCCATAGAAAAATGGAGTTGTAGAAAGGAAGAATAGATATATACTTGAGGTAGCCAAAGCTATGATCCATGATCAAGACTTACAAATCTTCCTTTGGGTAGAAGCATCTAGAACTATAGTAAATGTTCAGAATCAGAGCCCTCATTATATTTTGGAGAATATGACTCCTAAAGAAGCCTTCATAGGTGTGAATCTTGATGTTAGTCATTTGTGAATATTTGGTTGTCTTGTTTATATTAATGTACCTAAATATAAGAGAACTAAGTTATAACCATCTAGTAAGAAAGAAATATTTATGGGTTATAGTGAATCATCAAAAGCCTATAGGATCTACATTCTAGGATAGAAACAAATAGAGATTAGTAGGGATGTCTCCTTTAAATAAGATGTTGCATTAAAAAGATATAAATGTTCATTTATGGAGATAGATAATGAAGACCAAGAGACTCCTTAGGACATGGATATTGATCATACTCTTGAGATTCAGAGGGAGTTTACTAAACCAGGAGATTATATTGATCTAGTTGAGCCTTTGGAAACTACTGATGGGCCAAGAGATATTGGCATAGGTCAAAATAGACCTCTATGGGCTAATAAAATAATGCAGGAGGAAAAAAAAGTTTATAGCTCCTAGAGGCACATTTAGAAAAATTAAAATACCATAGAAGTTTCAAGGATATGTAGCATTAATGAGTCATATCATTGACTCTAAACCTTACAATGTTGAGGAAGCATCTAGTCAACAAGTATGGAGAGATTCTATAGTTGAATAATATCAATCTATCATCAAGAATGATGTTTGGGACATTATACCAAGACTTGAAGGAAAATTAGTTGTATCTTCTTAATGGATTTTTAATATCAAGCATGCAACTGATGGAAGTATTGAAAAGTATAAAGCTAGATTTTTTTCCATAAGATTCTCTCAAAAAGAGAATAGATTATGAAAAAACTTTTTCTCTAGTTGCTTGTTTTACATCCATTAGAACTATTATTGCTATTATAACAACTAAGGGATGGAAGCTACATCAAATGGATGTGAAGACAACATTCCTTAATGGTGTAATTAAAGAAGAAGTATACATTGAACAACCTGATGGTTTTTTTATTCATGGAAAGGAGTCTCATGTTTGTAAATTGAAGAAGGCCTTGTATGGTCTTAAGCAGGCTCCTCATGGTTATAATGAGAGGATTGATCGATACTTGATAAGTTTGAGTTTCTCCAAGAATGATGTTGATTCAAATATTTACATCAAGATAGTTGATGGTGAGGCCTTAATATTGGTTCTTTATGTTGATGATCTATTTCTCATTGGAGTAGAATATCTCATTATCAAATGCAAGAAGGAGTTAGCTTCTGAATTTGAGATGAAGGATCTAGGTTTATGCATTACTTTCTAGGATTGGAAGTGTGGCAAAGACCCAATGAGATTATTTTGAGTCAAGGAAAATACACCATAGACATATTGAAGAGATTTGGGATGATGGATTATAAATCCATGTCTACTCTAATGGAAACTAATTTGAAGAAATTAAGTGAGTCTACAAATAGTTCAGGTCTGGTAGATCCTACTATGTATAGGTAGTTGATTAGATCATTGATTTATCTAGTTAATATTAGACCAGATATTTGTTATGTAATGAGTTCTCTCAGTTAGTTCATGTGTGAACCTAGGCAGATTCATCTAATTACGTCTAAGCATATCTTGAGATACTTGTGTGGCATAGTTGGATATGGCTTGAGATATACTTCCAATACAAATCTAAATTTGCAAGATTATTCTAATTTTGACTGGGTAGGGAGTGTAGCTAATTAGAAAAGTACCTCTAGATGTTGCTTTAGTTTAAGGTCTATAATGATTTCTTGGTGTATCATAAAGTAGTCTTTAGTGGCACTAAGCACTACAGAGGTAGAATATATTACAGCTCAAGAAGTAGTGTGGCTTCAAAATCTCCTTACAAGATTGTTTGGAAAATTATTGGAGCCAACCATTATTCATTGTGAGAATCAAAGTTTTTGAAGCTATCTATCAATCCAGTGTTTCATGACAAAATAAAACATGTTGAAATCAAATATCATTACATCAGAGATATGGTACTAAGGAAAGCTATTCAGTTGAGATACATTTGGACTGATGATCAGATGGATGATATTATCACTAATCATCTCTCCAGAGTGAAGTTTTTGCATTTTTGAGATAATTTTGGAGTTGTGGAGAATGAAGCCCTTGTTGAGAAGAATACTCAACATCAGTAATCTATTATAACTTGAGATAATGCATCTTTCTCTGTGATAGAGAAATTTGAGGTGAAAGCCCTTGTTAATGCATCTTTCTTTATGATAGATAAATTTGAGGTGAAATCCCTTTTTCCCCCTTTGGGAGTAGCCATGGTGGATGTCATGTTGAGTTACTTAATGAAAACATCATGTTGAGAGACTATGTGATTATTTCCTTGTACTTGTATCTATCCATCCTTTAGGAGCAACCATGGTGGATGTCATGATGAGATGACAACATCACGTTGAGTGACTTTATGATGGGAACTTGTGCACATGTTCTTTCCATAAATGGGAGTATCCATGATGGATGATATCACATTGTGAACTCTTGTACATCTCTAAGATGAGGATTATTGGAAAAAATACCTCCCTAGCTAAGAGGGAGTGTTGATGTTTATAGCAGTGAGAGATATTTTTCTTCATAAAATTCAAATAATATTAATGTTAAAATATCTCTAGCTAACATGCAATTTTATTATTAAAGTCATATCCTTTGGTGAAGAGAGTTTAGCCTTCATGAAGAGACATCCCAATATGTATGTATATAAGGCATTTTCACCTCATTTGGTAATTTGATTGAAGCAAGAATAATTTTCAATTCAAGGAAGAGATCAATCACCTACAACAGATTGACATTTTTAATCAAGTAAATTATTATCAAGGATAAACCATATTATTTATATATTCATGCTTAAGAAAGGTACTGCCTTTCATTACTGTGAATCAATCTTGTGTTTGGGCCATATTGTAAAGTAAATTTCTACTCTTATTCCTAAAATATATAAGAGATATATTTTTCTAGGTTTTTCTCCCTAGAGGAGGGTTTTCCCAAGGTATATATTGTGTTCATTGCTCTATGTTGTTGTAATTTTGCTTAATTGATTTCTGATCATAAACTAACATAGAATAATATATCTTCCTATAGCTATAGGGCCTGTAGTCGACCAAATGATAATCCATGTAATGTATGTATATATCCCTTATAATATGATTTTGGGATGCCCTTGGATTCATGAAATAAGAGTGGTACCCTCCACCCTTCATCAATGTCTCAAATTCCCACATTTAGGCATAGAGGTCACCATCCTAGGTGAAATCAAACACTTTTTTAGCTATCAAATAGAACAATAAAATCATGATGTTTATTTTCCAAGTACCCAAAGATCATTTTATAACTATAAATCTATGAAATATGTATACCTTGATAATCTATCACCTGTATCATCTGAATCACTAGAAATCACTCGCATAAAAATTATCTCCAAGTGAGGAATATGAGTATAAAAATATTTGAGTAGGATACCTTCCACTATCCCCACATGGTTATGGGTCCCCATATATGAGGAAATATAAACCTATTATCTATTAGTCTAGGTTGATTTCCTTCACAAGCAAAAGGATGTTATCAAAAGAATAGTTTGAAGAGTTTGATGATTCCTAGATTATTTATGAAGATACAGCCCTAGATTTTCAAAATCAAAAATATTCCCAACTAAATAAAATGTTTCAAAATATGAACTATAAGGGTAGAGTACTAGTTCAAGAGGAATAAGGAATGTTAAAGCCTATTGGTATTTAATAACATCCAAGATGAGTTGGTCTAGGGTACAAACCACTAGGCATTGACCTTAACTCTATTACCATGGATACTTCTTCAATTCCTAAAGAGTATACCTCTAATTAAGAGTCAAGATAAGGTCTATTTATAGCCTCTATGAATACCTAGTTACCACAAACCTATTCTCTGATACTACCATTTCCATTATATACATCTCCTTCCATTACCTTACACTGATAAACTAGGATCAAAATGAAAGAGCCATCATTTGATGTATTTCAAAATGATGATGCTATTATTGAATACTTAGGAGCTCAAAGTTTTATGTCATAAAGGGATAAAAAAAATGGATTCACTATTAGCTTAAATGAGTCCTCCTACTTTAGAGAATATCATGAGTTGTTAAATCAAGTGGAAGAGGAATAATATGATAAAGCTAAACCCTTTCTAGATATAAAATAAATCTAGCTAAACCCTAATGAACAAGATCTTTATCAAGAGCTAGGTATGGAGCTCCCTACTGAGTTTGATTTAGGAGAAGATCTACCACCACCTCTAATATATATTCAAGATCAGTTACCTTACCTAATTTAGGATGATATATAAATTGATATTGGAATTGATGAAAATTTTAAGATAATCAAACTAGAGGAAATTCTCACCTCTGAGGAACAAAAAATCCTTATAGAGATTTTCAAATAATTTATTAACATATTTGTGTGGAGATACTCTACCATTCTTAGATTATATCCTAATTTAGAAGTGCATCACTTAGTAGTGCATCCAAATTCTAAACCAATTAAATAGAAGCTCTAAAATGTGCACCCTAAAGTAGCAGTATTAGTCAAGGAAGAGTTAAACAATTCTTGGAAATAACATTAATTTGATGAATATATTATTTTGAAATGGATCTCTAATATCATCCCCATTGAAAAACCACAAGGAGAGATATGCATTTGTACTAACTTTTGAAATATAAATAAAGCATGTTCAAAGGATGAATTTATTTTACCAATTATCGACATGATCATGGACTCCATTGTAGGAAACAAAATGCTCTCCCACATGGATGATTTTTTGGGTATAATTAAATCAAAATTTCTCTATAAGATCAACATAAGACTACATTCATTACTCCATAGGGTAGTTTATTCTATCAGGTGATGCCCTTTGGACTAAAAAATTCTAGAACAACCTACCAAAGGGCCATGATAGTCATTTTCCATAACATGATGCATGATATTATGGAATATTATTTGGATGACATCATTATAAAGTCTAAGCTTAGATAATAACATCCAACAATCCTTAGGATCCTTGAGAGGCTTAGTGAGTATAAAGTTGGACTAAACCCCAAGAAATGTGTGTTTGGGGTCACTTCAAGTAAACTTTTGGGGCTTATAGTATCTCGGTGAGGCATTAAGGTAGATCCCACTAAAGTAAAAGATATTATTGAAATGCCTCCACCAAAAAATGTGACTAAACTATGAAGCCTTCAATTAAAATTACATGCCATTCATTGACTCATTTCTCAATTGGTAGATAAATTCCATCCATTTACTCACCTATTAAATAAAGGAGATCCTTTTGATTGGAATCTATAATTTTAAAAGGTATTTGATAAGTTGAATCAGTATCTAGTAAAGCCTCCAATAATCTCACCACCTCTATCAAGAAGGTCATTACTCTTGTATACATCCACTATGTCATGTGTTATAGGGGATTTTTTAGTTAGACATAATGATGAAGGAAAGGAACAAGATATATATTACCTAATAAGAACACTTATCTAATATAATCTCAATTATACCCCTATAGAGACAATATGCTTGGTTGTGGTCTTTACTTCACAAAAACTCAGACATTATATTTTAAATAACCAAGTCAAGCTAATTTCAAATTTTGATCCACTTAAATAATTTTTATCTAAGTCTACCCTAATAGGAAGAATGGCTAAATGTATTATGTTGTTAAGTGAGTTTGACATAGATTATTTAAATCAAAAGGCCATTGAGGGGAAAATTATAGTGGATCAATTAGTAGAAACACTTGTAGTGGACATAAAACCATTGACAACAACCTTCCCTGATGAATCCATATTGGAAACTAAAGAATCACCCAAATGGAAATTATATTTTGATGGATCCTTTACCATACATGGTTTAGGAGTGGTAATCCTTTTGGTATCACCACAAGGAGACCAAATCTCTAAAGCTTTCTGAATATATTTTTCATACACAAATAACATCATGTAATATTAGGCATTAATTTTTGGGTTACAACTTGCCATTCAATGAAATATTTAGCATATTTAGGTCCTCAAGGATTCTCAATTGATTATTAAATAATTCAATGAAGAGTTACAAACTAAGTATGAGAATTTAATTCCATACAAATAAATGGTTGATCAATTAAAGAAAAAAAATTCAATTTATAACTTTTGAGAAAGTGCCAAGAGGAATTAATAAATTTTTAGATGTAATGGCCACTATTAGGTATTTAATAGATCTCCTAGAAGACATCCTTGAAGGAAATTTTTTGGTTGAATAATTATTATTCCCCACACACCAAGAATTGTCTCATTATCAAATATGTTCAATCCCTAATCCTAGTCAACCCTGCTACCATGACAATTATACCCACCTCATAGACAATACCCTTCCACCATATCTCAATTGTCATCAATGTAAATATTTTATCCAATGCACATCCAATTACACCATCCTTAGCAACATCCTCTATTGGAAAGGCTATGACAAGACCCTGTTAATATGCATGACCTCAGAGGAGGATCTTCACACAATCAAGGTGGTTTTTGATGATATTTGTGGAGGCCATATTAGTGGAATGACCCTAGACAAGAAGTTAATCTGAACTGAATATTATTGGATAATTATGGATCATGACACTTTTTATTATGTGCATAAGTGTTTAGCTTGTCAAAAACATGGGAATATCATACATGCCCCAGCTTAAGAGATGTAACCTATTATGAGCCCATGGCCTTTTTAAATATGGGTATTAGATCTTATTGGTAAGATTAATACTATCTCATCAGATGGACATAATTTCATTATTACATCCATAGAGTATTTATGAAATGGGTGGAATTTATGCCACTCATATACACCATATGCCTATAGATATCTAAGTTTATTTTGAATCAAATCATTTACCACTTTGGAATCCCCTCCAAAATCATATCAGATAATGGTAAATCTTGTAAGAATCAATAAGTGGAAGACCTATGTAATTGGTATCATATTGAACACCATTTCTCCACCCCTATTACCCCTAGGGGAATGGACAAGTAGAAGCAACAAACAAAATTCTTATAAAAATTATCAAAAATATTATTAATGACACTAGAAGAAACTAGCATCTACAACTATATCTTGCACTTTGGTCATTTATAAAAAACATCCAAATGCCTACTAGGGCTACCCCATACTCTATGGTATATCGAATAAAATCAATCTTGCCAATCAAAGTTGAAATCCCCTCATTATGTATATCTTTGTAGGGCATGATAACAGATAATGAGTATAGAGATGAATGGATACAAGAATTAGAGTTATTGGATGAGAAACATCATAAGTCTTTTGATCACTTCATGGCATATCAAAATAAGCTCAAAGGCCAATATTATAAGAAAATCCACTCATGAGATTTTGAAGTTGGTGACTTAGTCCTTAAGGAAAATTTAAAAACACCAATTTTGAACATGAAAAGAAGGGAAAATTTTAAGCAAATTGGCTTGGGCCTTATGTTATTATTGCCAAATTTTGATCAAGGGAATATAAATTGGCCACTATAGATCGATAAAAACTTGATAAGCCTATGAATATTATACATCTTAAATGGTTTTATACATAGAAGGCCAAAAAGATCCTATGTCTATAAGATCCCATACTTGGGGTCACTCATATCCATCACCACTTCACTACCCATCATTCTTTCTCCTCTCCTATCATTCCATACATCCCATATTACATGATTGCCTCTCATATGACCCTGATCCCAATGGTGGGTGTAAGATATATTCTTTGAAAATAAGGAGATATAGGTCTCAAAATGGAGTAAATTGATGCTAAAAGTATGAAGGGGACAATTGTGATAGAGTCATTTGAAACATCTAATACACTCTAAAACTAATATTTCCTTCTAATATCCACATCCAAATGAAAATTGATTATCCCAGATAGCTCTTCTCCCTACTAACCTCAATCACACCAAATTTTACTCATCCCTATTCATTATCATAGGAATACACCTACCCATGACCACTAATTTCTTTATTAGAGAAGGGTCATTAATTATTCCTCCTCTAGGATGTATAATACATTTTGTAAAACACATAATCCTAAAAAATTTATCTAGTTCTTAAGATTACACTCTACCTAGTGTGATCTAGTCTCGATCATCCCTAGTCACTATAGTATATCTGGATTACTCCTATAAATATTATTGGTATATTAAGTAATCTTATAAATATTCATCTCTTTCACAAAAATATTTGTGTAAAAACTTTTTAGGTCATCATTATCCTTATATATTTCATTTTAGGGTTTTAACCCACCTTGTAAATAATCATCATTGTTCCTTTTACTTACATAGTTTAATTATTTTATACATAATAGTCAAAACCAATATAATTAGGTTCAAGTCTAGTTTATGTTATTTATCCTTTCTATAAATACATTTTAATTCATTTAAACTTGTAAATACTTTATACATCCTTTTAAGTTATGTTTTTGAAACTTTTATCTTTTCAATATATAAATTTAGTCTTTTATCCACACAAAAAACTTTTTATTATGTCATTTTTTAAGTTTTCTTGTCAATATTTATGTTGTGTAAATATTTATTGTAATCTTTTTATGTTAAGTTATTATAATCCATTTCCATCATTGTAATTATTTTGTCTTGTATTAATTAATTATGATGTATTAATTTGTCATTTTAATATTGTATTTTGTAAATATTTGGTTTGTGTCTCTTTTTCCTAGGAATGAGGATGGCCATAAATGAATACCCATTATGAAATTGGTAATGTCATTAATAGAGTCCCCTCTTAAATTCCTCATGCATTATAAATCAATGTGACCTTGAATATCTAAATGTCGTGGGTACATGTTCAACTAAGTACAATAGTAAAATTGGATTTCTAACATTTCAAGTGGCTTCAAGACACCCCACAACCCATAATCCCTTAATCATTTAATTGTCCCATTTGACCACCCTAACTTACTAATTAAGTCATCCACCTCCTTGGTGTAGGAGGGTTTTACCCATTATTAATTGGTGAGACATATGATTATATCCACTAAAGGACTACCTATCTAAATCTTAGCACATGTCACAAACATATCACATTATATCATTTTATCCAGTTAATCTAACATAAAAATTAAAACATAACATCACATCATTTATCCAAAAACCATGTCATCCACATCATCATATACATCAAATTAAAGAACATCCATAAAACACATAATCATACATCATTTCTATATGTGTAATTAAATCCTAATAATCACATGGATATAACAAACATCTAATCATCTCATGCATATAATAAATAAAATCCAATATCTAACCTCACCAATACATCACAATCACATAACTAGAATACATAAAAAAAGTCATATACCATAATAAATCCCATGTAATCACATAAATGCCCATGAATATTGTCAAAATATATATTCAATATAAGCATCATGGGAATCCATGTGGTAGGAATGAAATATACATGTCCAAAATATAAAAAATGTCTCATCTAGCTAGATCATGAGGGTCCTAGTGGTCTCCTAGGTGGCTAATGTATAGAATGAGAAGAGGTGTTGGCCCTATAATATGGAGTTGATTGGTTCGCTAGCACCACACCCCCATACAAACCCATATAATATTGGGCCTCTTTAGTCAAATGGGATATATGATGCATCACATCTCCCAAACCCTGTCTCTATAATAATGTAGCTCCCTCATCCCTGGTTTATTCACCCACCTTTAACTCTACCTCTCATTAGCTCAATTAGGTTTGAATCTAACCTATTTGACCCTATATGGTATTTTTTTATGTATCTCTATCATGAATCTGACCTATTTGGCCCTTTAAGATTACTATTTGTGCATCTTTGGCCCCAATTTGTCCCAACAAGGTTATAAGGTGAGCCAATACTAGGCCCATTTGGATGTCCCTCTATGATATATATCACTATAAATCTTCCACCTATAAGTGATATCTATCATACTCTATAGTAATATTAGCTACATCAACCACCCTAACCCTCACCTCCTATCAAATATTATCAATTTGTGTATGATCTACAGTACTAATAAGTGGCTTAGAAGGCCCCACAACATCCAAACCTATCTCCCTAACACCATGATCATCTCCACACACACCTTGATCACCCCCATTTTCTCCCTAATCATCCTTGGATATACCCTAATCATCCCCATCAATAACCATCAAAGCTTGATCAATCTTGTCATGCCTATCATCCCCATCATCTCTCCATGCCTATGGATATGGCATCTATGCCCATTGTCTCCTTAACTATGTCTAATCTTGCAAAATAATCTACACTACTCCTTTCCTCCTATCCCCCTATGTTGGTATTAATAGTATTCATGTTCATCTATATTTCCACCATCCTATATAAGTTATAGTCACTCCAACATCGGCTATAGCAATATATAAGTCCCATGTCATAGGAACTATATTGTCATAATCTACCTATGTTAATGCCTTATTAACTGTATGCCCCCACTAAGGCCTCTCTCTATCACTCTTGGTAAATAAATGTTCCTCTCTTGGGACATCCTATTAACATCTAAACTACGTTTTCACTTTATCAAGATGATATCTCTCTATGATATAATCTCATCATCCTATCTAATAATACTATGTCAACATATATTGAGTATAATCAAGATCCTATACCCACCCCCACTACACCTACCTTTATGGCATCCAAGTAATCTAATCCTTCCTCAAATTTTTCAATGTCTATCTATAAAATCTCATGTTGCCTACATGATCTCTTTGTAACCCAAAAATGATGCACCATCTAAACACTGGTGGATGATCTAGATCAAAAACTATTCACATGCCTAGTGTCCTCTCTATTACCACATGCTCCCAACACTAGACCTAAAATAATAGTGAGGGTTTGAAGCTCACCACCCATATATTACCCCATATTAATCTCCCTATATAGGTAGCCCAACATAGTAGGTCCACATGCAAACACTCAATAATCCTATACCATGTTTGCCACTATATCCCCTAACCCTAGATGAAACAACTAACTGCTCTTATTTAGCAATAATATTCCAATAACAAGAGACATAAATACTAAGGTCAACCTATCAATGGACCCATCCCTGAAGGCCTTATCAATTTCAATCCATGAATTATGGACCTCAACCTATAGATGTCCACATAGCCACTGTACAGACGCACTAATGCCCATGACCTCTATTAGATCACATCTCCTTTCATAGGTAGTTGAAAAATGCACCACATGTCCTCCAAAGTAATTGTCATCTCTCCTATGATGAATTGGAAAGTTCTCATCTCATAATTCCATTTCTCCAATAATGTAATGATAAACACCCAATCTTTCCTAATTAAAGGCATAGTGATATATAGTATAATCTAGTCATCTCCAACACTTCAATATTAGTTGGTCTTAGTTGATTCATCTCATGCAAAACTAGTGGTTACCATAGTCAAGACACCAACACACCTAAATCCTCCACCACAAAACCTATTATCCACTAATCACTACAAGCCTATACCCTAACCTAAATTTTTCATACACCATACCTATCCTACTTACCCTTATAATTATTTCATTACTTATCTACCTACCTAACTAACCCTAATATTTAACCTCATAAAATTGCTCCTAGATCCTAACCCCAACCTGTAATTTTGGTAAAATTTCTCATCATATCTTTTTTTTTTAAAAATTATAATTCATTTTTTATGTTTTTTAAAAATTGTAAGTCACCCTACTTGGTATTACAAAACCAAAATTTAGCCACTATGGTATTATGAAATCATGGTTTACCCATCACAGTTTTTCAAATCCATAATTTTTTATAAGGGAATTTTCAAAACCATGATTAATGAGTGCATTACCATGGGTTTCATGCATAAAAATACAACTAAGGGAAATTCCCCCAATAAATATTTTTCACTATTTATTTTTCCCCTAATAAATTCACATCAAATAACAAAATTACAAGCTAGGATGGGGTACTTACCACTGGTCCTACATCAGTTGGTTTCTAGAACTCATGAACTCTCTCTCTGTGGTGGGAAGCATGTGTAATGTGATCCATTCTCAATAGCTCTAGAGCACAAGATTTCACAATCCAAGAGTGAAAATGACTTATTTTACCCACCATTTTTCTATTTTACCCCCATAACCCTATTTTCCCCCCCTTCACCTTATTTCATCCACATTAACCTCACCCTTGTACCTAAATAACTAATTATGATTCTTGTGTCTATTTCTTCATCCTTTAATCACATTTACTCATATTTATAGTAATTATTCTCCATCCCATAAGACATTTTAATTAGGGATATGGTCTTCCATTTCCTCTCTCCCCATCTAACATCCTAAGTCAAAACTACATTGGCTTGAGGTATTTTTAGACTATGTAGGTAGCATTTGACCACTTTTTTAGTGCCCAAGGATATCTCAACCACTAAATTACCATCGTCTCCTAGTAACTCAAATATATTAAATTATTTTGAACTATGATCATCATATCAAATTTATCTATCATTTCAAATCACTTATCATCTATATTTTTATCAACCTATAGCTTTCCCTAACATGTGTCCTTGCCTTAGAAATGTTGATAGCTCGTGACCTTATTTATCTACCCATTTCCCAAACATATGTTGTTGTCTCAAGAATATTTGTCTTATCACATGAATCCACTCACCACTCTCCTTAGAATTGTTCTTTGCCTAAGACTCATCTTAAGAGGTTGTCATTATTGCTAAGGTGTGTTTCCCCTTGGGATTAGTCTTACACATGCAACCTTATTCCCTTGAATTTCTACTTGGGGAACTTTATCACTCATATCTCAACTAGAATTTGAGGAATACCAACCCTTCATTGTCTCCATTTTATACCCACCCTATGATCTCTTTTTGAGTGAGCATTCAATCCATTCCTCCCCACATGCCCCCTCAAGGGGGCATCATGCAACCTAATTTTTAATAATTCATCCACACATCAAAAAACCTTATTTTTATTAATTTATCCATGCATCATACAACCTCATTTTTACTAATTTATCCATACATCATGCAACCTCATTTTTACTAATTCATCCATTCATCATGCAACCTCATTTTTATTAACTCATCCATGTAATATTTTTTCTTTGAAAAACCATCACTCCCTACTTCATCACTCTTAATTCCATTTAAAATAAGGGGAAAATATATACATCTAAATATTATTTCCCTAACTATTCCACTAATCATGTTATTTATCATAATTAATCTCATAACCATAGTCATAATTAAATCCCATTCCCCATTATTTATTTCCTACATCATGCTAACCTTTCTACACACCCCATACCTTATTAATCCCTCTATTATCCCAATAACACCCTTTTAAACCATTAATCCCACCTCATTTACTAACCACTTGCCCTAATTTCCAATTTAAAATTCAAATATATTATACCTAACCCATAGCCAACCTATCCATAGACTCTCCTACACACCTCAATCCTTAAACCTCCCTAGAACCTCTAAACTAATCCCTATTAACTCCTAATCAAATCTATAAGTCTATAAAATCTAAAGCATTCTCTAACTCTCTAGAATGCTCTAAAACTAGAGGGTTCTAATGAATTCAAAATTCATTTTAATCCTCTCCCACTACCCTATAAATAACCAAGCATGGAACTTTGTTGAACTAACTTAAAATCTTTAACTTGTGTGCATATACCAATTCTATTAGCCTTCATACACTCTTGCATTCATATAGCTTTACATCTAAGAATCTATTAATCCATTCATACTCACTTGAATTCTTGAAGCCACCATTATCAAGCAAGTCAATAATCCCTGAATAATCCATTTGAAGATCTTGGAGGGAATATAAGAGAATCAAGATGATGATAAGAGCCTTATTATAATTTATGATTGCTTCTATATTCTCTCCCTTTGTTGTTTTTTTAAGTTTTGGGTTAAGTTACTATATATAATCTATTGAATCCATAGCTCAAATTTACAAGCATATAGTTGGATTAGTAGAGGCACCCCTATATGTAAGGTTAACATTAGTGTTTATATTAATTGGTGTTTTTGAATTATTGGCATTAGTATGTTAAACATGGCTTGTGTTTATATTGTCTCGAATATTAAAAGAGTGAATGTATGTATCCATTGAAGGCATATTTGTCTTTGTTTTGATAGGAAAAATAACATTGAGAATATAAGTATCCACTATAGGAGGTTTATGTGTTATAGGTAGAGGCCTAGGAATATTGGTGTCATGAAGATCACTATTCTCACCACCTAATGTATAAGGTATATAGTCATTAAATTGAGGTTTATAATATAAAGAGTTTTTTTCTAATAATTTATTGTATTTTTTAAAATTTTTACAATACTCTTTATACTTCTTGTGTTTTAATCAATTGTGGATTTAAATTGCTATATGGTTACTACCCTATGTGGATCAACTTATTCTTCATGGTCAAGATATTCATAGATTGTTTGTTATTGTCATTAGGTAGATCAATTCATATTTTAGTATCAAGGATTTATGTTAATTGTAGAAGGCTTAACATCATTTTTATTCATGGTCAATGTAAAGAGAGCTATAAGGTGAAAATTATATTTGAAATAAGATGGTCAAACCCTAGGTAACTTTTGAATAATGGCACATAAATGTAAATGGTAACTAGGGTTTGATCAAAGATATGAAGAAACATTGAATATATGAAATAATTAATGATACCATAAGAAAATGATGGTTTAGGAAAACTTAGGTTGTATATAATAATGTTTAAGGGTTCATCCTTTTATACCTTAATTATGTTTTTAATTAAAATTATCTCAAAAAAATCCCTAATGAATAGATCTAGCAAATATGATGGCAAAGTAAAAAAAATAGGTATAATTTTATCTATAAAAAAGGAACATATCTCAAGTGTAGCATAATAAAGATAATGACAATGAATCAAGATTAATTATCACATCTTAATAAATTTATAGAAATCTTAACCTAGATCTAGGTTGTGTAAACTATTTTCAACTATGTGAATCTGATCTATCTAAGTAAACTCATCGATGTGACTATGATTACCAAGTTTTCCTTGGGAATACTTTTCAATATGTATATTCATATGTCGAGTCTATCTGAGATCATTGATTATGACATATGTAGGTCTTTAGGATATGTGTCATTTATCACTACTTTTTTGTATGATGTTTTTATCCTATATGTTTGATTTTTTGTCTCACCACGTAGCATATCTAAATTTTTTTTGTTTCTTCCTCTTTAACCTAGTTAGTCACTCAAAATAAATAAAGGGTAATGGATTCAAGTATCCACCATGGTGGATTAGTACTACAAATACCACATGCTAGAATTAGACCTCTATATAGTTTCAAGTTTTATAAATGGATTATCTCGAGCAAGGGTTTTGAACTTCCTCTTCCCTAGAAGTGATGATGCAACTAAATTTAAATCTAAACCTTCATTTAGTACAAGAGGGTGAGAGATACCAATGTAGACAGAAATTTTATAATAATGTAATTTATGAATCATTGAGGATCAACTTGAATCATAAGGAATGATAAGTTTGGGGCTTAATTAATATCTTCTCTTTGTTCTTGTAATTTTCCTTCTTTGAATTTATGATTTTATAATTATGAAATGACTCAGTATGACTTTGTATAAATAGGGTGTTCTAGGACAAGTTATACACATGAACTAAGTTTAGGATTGATAATAATAAAATGTTAAAGCACATGATGTATGCCAAAGGGAAAAATTACCCATAAAATGGTCTTAGGTATAATTTTTAGACATAAAAATTTAACTATGGTAAACTTGTATGGCCTACGAGTTTAACTAGGGATGAATAGGGGATCTAATCTTGATTCACAACATGGAAAAGTGTGATATTCAACTTAGAATTTCTTATAGATATATTTTTACATGTGTCACACTAAACCTTAAAATATAAACCTTAATTTGGTATAAGAGAGTGATGAGAGACCAAGGTAGATAAGTTTGTTATAAGTGTATAAGAATTGAATCATTGAGGCTCAATATGAAGTGAAAGGAATGATGAAGCTTGAGACTTGACAAGGATATTCTCTTTTCTCTTATCCTTTTCCTTATTTGAAATTCTAATTTTCTAATTATGAAATGACTTGGTATGACTTCGTATAAATAGGGTGTTTTAGGAAAATTTGTGCATGTAGACAAATAGTAAGAGTGAGATACTCATTGTTTTGTTATATGATGTTTTTTTTAATCTTGTATGTTTGATTTTTTATTTCACCAGATATAATATCTAGGAAAATTGTTTATTCCTCTTTTTTAGTAGAGGTTCTTGGAAAACCCTTCATAACAAAATAATATAGGGGTAGCTTGTCCATGAAGTAGCAAAAATAAACATTTGATGGTAATTCAAGATAAATATATTCATTAAAAATCAAAAAATAGATGCACAAATCAATGTAGGCTTATTAGAATCTGAATAGTTAGTATAAACTCATATGATTAACATATTAAAGTAAAAAAAAGTAATCACTATGCATAGAAAAATCATAAAAAATACATATGAAAACCATTTAATAACAATATGTATTAATATATATCACATCGGAACCATATCCAAATATATTTGAGTGTTATATATAAAATTTTATAAAGCACTATATCTTCATATTCTAGAGTTTTTCGATGCCTAAATAAGTGACTCTTCACATTCTAACATCTATTACTATGCTTACAAAGGTTGAATACATAAAAATGTATTATGTAAAATAAAAAATAAGTGTAAATCGCACATGTGTCCATTAGATATACTTTACAATTTTGATAGCCTTGCTCTACACTCAACACTTTCTTAGACTTAAATATTTGTCTCATATTGAAACAAATTCATAACAAAAGATCTTGATTTGAAGCTCAAGTTAAGGAATTAAACTAGAAATAAGAGTCATGATTATTTATCCAAGTGTCATTTATTTTTTTTCACCCTTTGCATACTATTTATCCACCCTTTCAAGTTTTTAACTAAGTAGCATACTAGCCTACCGCCCTTTTAGGTTTTTAATCTACTAGTTTAACCAAGTGGCTACTCTTTAAGGGTTTTAAACTAGCCTATCCCTACTCTTAATGCTTAAGTCCATCCTAAAAAACTATGCAAAAAAGTTTTAGAAACTAAAAAATTAGAATTATGTAATACCTTTTGTGTAGGTCTGGCATGCTCTATGTTGGCTGCATAATAGGTTGTTGCGATGATGGATCTACTAGAGAAGTGGATGAAACGCTTAGTTTTGTAGAAATTACTAGTAGAGGTTATTGTGGTTTTTGGATAGCTAAATATGCACTTGTGGTAGTCTTATTATACTAAAGTATTTATTATAATTATTCAATGGGAATGAATTTTGGTTCATTACTAAGTTGTGCAATAGAGGTATCGAGCTAAGACATATCTTAGTTTAGCGTCTTCTAGTTAGACATCACTTCCTACATCATAATTAACAATGTGCATAGTGGGACTTGAGTCACCATCATGTTTTGAATGTATTTATATTCTATGGTGGTGATGAGTTCCCTAAAATTTGAATTTTTAATCTAGATGTCTTAGGATAACTCCTCCAACTAGTCTACATGGCTCTATGCCTAAATGCCTAAAAATTAGTTTGTAGAATCTCATTTTACCATGTATGTAGTTTTTAAATGGCCCCATCCCTTGAAACAAAAAACTAATTGAGTGTGTTGTTAATTATTTTAGGGGTATTTATATGATCTTACATCATTGCTTTGGTTTTTATACCTTGTCAAAGTTTTATTTAGATACAAAAAATCAATTTTTAAGTTGTTACTTCCAATTCAACATATCCTATACTATCCATTTTACTTAAAGCATGGTTGTGTCTAGAACCTATTCATACTCCTCCAATAGCTCACATGTAAACTTTGTTTTAGCTTTGATATTTTCCCTTGTTCTCATAGCATTTGTATCTTTTATGTAACAAACCAATATTTTGTGATTTGTACTAATAAATCTAAGAATTGCTTTTCTTTAGACATAACCTAGTCACCTAAGACTTAGGTCACTAATGTAGGGAAACTAGTTTAAATGATATACCATTCATTGGTGAATTTAAGGCTCATATCTATATTGTCCTCTCATATCTATAATACTTATTTCTCTAAGGTCAAAGCCTTCTATGTAATTGATTCCTGGAAAACAACTGCACCTTAAATTTTTTTTATTAGTGGTGGCTAAGAAACATCTAAAGATGTTTCTTGAAAAATCATAGCTAGAGCCATATATATTACTACCATTATTTTAGGGGTCATCATAAACTATTTCAAAGGAAGAGAAAAGGTATTGCACCATGTAGATTATGTGGGAACATACCATATCCATCGGCTAGTTATTTTTGGTGTAGGCTAAGAAGCTTCCTCCTGCACAACTCCTTGTATCACAAGTGCTAGATGCATTGTACTCTTTGCTTGATATTTATATTTTACCTCTACTTCCTACTTAGATTCAGCTTTGGATTCAGCCTTAGCCTTGGCTTCATCCTTAGTTTTAGCTTTGGCTTCCACTTTAGCTTTAGCTTTGGCTTATGCCTTAGCTTTAGCTTTGGATTATGCCTTAGCTTTAGCTTTGGATTATGCCTTAGCTTTAGCTTTGGTTTCTACTTCAGCCTTAGCCTTACCTTCTACTATGTCCTTGGCTTTATATTTGGTTTCCATCTCTTTATCTTCATATTTATTATTTTTCTCCTCTTGAGACTTTACAATTTCCACTACTTTCTATTTATTCTATTATGCAGCCTATGCTTCTTTTTATTTTTTATATCTTCTTCTTGTTCTTTTTTCTTTGCCTCTAATTCTTTGGCTCTTTTATTTTGAGCACATCATTTTTTAACTATCTTATTTTTAGCCTGTATTTCTTCATCTCTTTTCTTTTGAGCCTCTTCTTCTTTAGCTTTATGCCCATGTTCTTCCTCCATAACCTATTGTTTGCACTACTCTTCATATTCCAAAGCCTTACACTTTGCCTCTCACTTATTTTTATTTTTCTCTTCCTTCTCCTTCCTTACAGCCTCATTTTATGTGTTTAATATATCTTATTATTCCTACACAGTTTCATGTTGTGTATTCATCTATGTAAATCTAGTTTCTTTAGGTGCATACATAGGGGTGTATGAATACAGCACTATAATTTAATCTAAATATTTTGAAGAGGATGAATATAGAACATTACCCCTTCACATGGTTATCTTTTTTCTAGAAGTTGGAGGTGGCATGAGGCTCTCCTTTTGCCTCTTCATAGGCTAAACCTAAGTTTATGGCTATGATTCATGTGCTTGTTATGTTTTACTCTCCTTTATTGGGTATACAAATTACATCATTTTATATTTGATTATTGTATATGTTCAAGTTGTAGTGTGTGTTTGTGGTCTACACATCAAAGGTGGTGTTGGACTTTCTTGTGTTGTTAAGTTTACTTACTACATAATAGAGGATCATGTAGCTATATTTGCTTGAAAAATTTTAGCCTAAAAAATTTGTTGAGATACTTCTATCCTATAATATCAATAATAATAGAATAAGGAGGTTGGATTATGTCCACCCATAGGTCTTGTCTAACTTGACTCTTAACCTGATAGGTACACACTACTTTCTAAAAGAATAATTATTTATCATCTTCCTACTCATAAACATTATTTTTTATATCTATGAGCATGGACTATAAAACTTCTTGCTCTCTAACTCCTAGATCCACCAAGTTGTATTCAACTGATATCTTTAGAACTTGTTTATTATCGAGCTAGGAATTTGTGTGACATATCCTCTTTTTAGGCAATGGATATGAGGCTCATCACGTTGGTGTTTTCCTCTTTCCCTTTTCAACCTATGATGGAGTTTTTATTTATTTTAATGTTAATTCTACTTGATCTTGTAGATGGGGTTGAAGTTGTACCTGAGGTTACATAGGTCATTATGACCCTGAAGACATGGAACATAAAGGTTGTATTGATCTTATTGATAGATATTTATGTCTCAAAACTTATGTCTATGCATCCAACATGGTGATGAAAAATGGAAGTGGAGTTTTGGTTACATTGGGAAACTCATGTGCTTTGATTTTTATGAAATTATGCAACTTGGTCACTGATACATATTATCCCAAATACTACATCACGTCTTATGGTACCCTGGGGTGTAAATTAATCATGGATTGGATCTATAGCCACCACACATTGAACCTTCCTAATTGCTCATAATATTTCCCTATTTTTGTCATGTAATGTTGGTGAAGATAGCAACATTCCAAAAATATTTAACATGGTTGATTGGTCCTTTCATTGATTTCTATTATGTGAAGAAGAGTAGTAAGACCAAAAATTGGTACTAAAATGTCTGGGTAGTGCCAGTGAGGATCTTCTTAATGTTTTTTATGAGATCAAAGGTTAAAAATTAGGCCAAGTAAAATACTTGTGTAGGCATATCATGCAATACATAATGTCCACCACTCCTTTAGTTCCCTACTTTACCTACTTCATTGTCTACCAAAATATTTTGGTTATGAATTTAGCTAGGATGTGCATTAAATCATCTTTAATAGCATCAAATGGAATTCCTCTACATGCTTTTATGTTCCTTTATTTGGTGTTAAATTAAATAGGTGGCATTGTGAATTTGTGATGCAAAAGAGACTTCCCTCATTTTGGAAGCCCTATTGCTCTTGCCATAGTTACAAGGTGGATGACTATAGTCACATACTATGATAAATTATTGGCACCTTCATTATATTAGTAGAGAAAAGTATGCATTACCTCATATAACTACCCAAAATTATGTGGCATGATCATTTGATCAACATCATATCCTCATAATAGATGTTGAATTACTAGTGGTCTTACTTGTGTTGCTCTTTATGGGTCATAAGCAAACATAGTAGTTTTGGTTGAATTAATGAAATAAAATGGGTTTGGTTCATGATATCTATTTTGTCTAAGGCCTAGACCTATCCCCATTTCCTCTTTTTTTGTATTTATGAGTAGGATCAATAATTTTTCCCTATCTATGGTTGTTGTTGTGGACTACATTGAACACTTTATTCTCTTAGTCTAGTACTATGAAATTTATAGACAAGAAGCTATTTTGGATGTAAATCATAAATTTTTATTAGATATAGGAGTATTTAATGTATTTTTATTGTCCATGCCCTCCATTATATAATGTTTTCTACTTAAATCCATCAAGTCATCAATTTAAAATTCATTATGTTGGTTACACATGAGTGTGTCTCTAAAATTTATGTCAATCAACTATTTTTTGACATTATGGTTAATATTATACCTCTAAATTATTTGATCCATCCATTGGTGGGTAGCTTATGTGATGTGTCATCCTTTCATTTATCTAATTTCTTTTATGGGTCATCATGTTAACCTTCCATGTGATCTACTTTAAGAAATATATAATTTCTCAAGTACATAACCATTAATAGTTTTAAATGACCACTCACCATCCTTTATTTGTACCTTTCATGTCAACACACCATTCTCTAAATTCATTAATGACTATAGTGTTCAAGTTTCTAGCTATCTTTCCTTCAAGCTAACTCTACATATCAATCACACGCTATGATGTTGATTATCCAAACTTCATTATGATGTGATGCGATCTAAGTATTTTATTGTACAAACATAATGACCTTAAAAAAATAACATTAAATAAAATTCATAATTACATGGTGTTACTCATCACCCTCCCTCATTTACAATGATGCATGATAGAGATTAATGATAATAAGGCTTAATCATATAGCCATTGATATGCCCTAGTAAAATGGTTTCCTATAAATATTTTAAAATAATTTTACCCTATTATGAAACATCATGAATAATATATGTTCATTTCCTTCTGAGGCATATATTTACTAGAAATGCTTTGAATTTGCTATCATATAATAATATTACTTGCTAGGGATAGAATTCCTTAGATCATAAGTTGTGATCATGTCATGATTTTTTACTTAAATTTTTGATCTCCTACATCCATTATGTTATTTATATAATTTCATCCAACTTGACCAAATCCATTAATATTTGTTTTAGGGAGTCTTGATCACCTAATTTCATAATCAATGCAATGTATTTACTAGGAATAATGTATTTGATAGGCATAATTACCTTAAGGCCTTAAATTAGAAAAAATATAATGAAGCATGTCCATGTTTATAATTTTTTTTTAATTCCCAAAGAATCATAAGAATATTATCCTCCCAATCATCCCTTTGAACATTGCATATCTTCATCAACATTTTACCTAATATTTTGTTTGAAGCTTTAGCTTTCCCATTTACTTGTAGATGATAGGCCATGCTCTTGTGGTGTGATATCATAAACTCCTTACGAAGAAACTTGATTATGTTATTAATGAATTAGATGCCTCTATCGTTAACTAATTTTATCGAACATCCAAATCTTTTTATGATATTCTCATACAAAAATTTAGCAACATCCTTCACACCACAACTTAGTGTTTCAGCATCTTCCACCCATTTCATGAAATAGTTAATTACATTAATTATATATCATGCATGATTGCATCTTCTTGGGGGAGTTATAGGAATTAAAAAGTCAATGACCCATTATTCAAATGGTTTCTATGTTAGAATTAGGACCAAGGTCATCTCATCATGATGATTGGGTTTTCCCATTATTTGGTAAACATTACAATGTTTGGCCACCCTATGTGTATCTTGAGATAAATTCAACCACCAAAGATCACTTTGTAGTATCTTCCTCATAGTATCTTCTCCTGAGAAATGACCTCCTATGACTCCTTGATGTGATTCTTGAATAAGCTAGGGTCACTCATGTTATAAATCTACTATACACAACACATCATCCTTTTTGATTTTATACAAAAATTTATTAATGAGACTATAAGGAATGGATTGTGTGACCATTTGCTTTTTATTCATTTCAACATAATGCATAAGAAACATTCTTTATTATAAGAAATTTTGGATGTCCTCCATGTTTTTAGAGATCACAGAGGATCTAAATATGTGTGCATATATAGATTCATCATGTATTTCCTTTAGTTTTTCCCCATTTTAGAACCTATTCAAATGATATGGTCCCACATTATCTCAACCTAGCTCTAGATTAATTATAAATTGAAATTTTTGAAATAGCGTTATCCACCTAGAGATCCATCCACCCACCATCAGCTTGTTAACTAGGATTCATAATGCCTAGTAATTTTTGAAAAGATTAAATAGTGTGGCCAAAATATAATGTCTAAATTTTTTTAAGGAAAACACCATATCTAAGGCCTCTCTTTTTGTAGTCATATAGTTTTTATCTATTACTGATGGTTTCTTGTTGGCAAAGTATATGGGATGATCTAACCCACCATCCCCTAGTTTCACTAAGACAACTCCTACTACAATATTATAAGCATCCACATGTACATGGAATGGCTTCTTACAATCAATAAAAAATAAGATAGGCATTATTACTAACCTTTGATTGAAATCAATAAATGTTGTTTAGCATTTCAATGTGTACTCAAACTTTGTATCTATGTGCAATATATTTTATAGTGGTGTAAATATGGTTACGTATCCATTGATGAATTTTATATAATATCTTATATGACCTAGAAAGGTACACACTTATAAATAACTAGTTAGGGTGGCATCCCCATTTTTATTATAATTTTAGCTTGGTTTAATAGGATTTTATCACTACATAGGATGTGACCTAGAAGAACATTGAAAGGTGTGAAAAATAACCACTTCTTCAGATTCAAAACAATGCATAAGGATCAACACCATTATGGAATTAAATACATATTCATATATTCTCTTTAAACAAAGATAAAATAGCCTAATCATCCAAATAGACTTCCAAAAAGTCATGAATGAAATATTTAAATACAGTTACCATAGCCTTAGAGAAAACTACTAGAATATTCTTAATACCAAAGGTCATTATCATATGTGTGAATGACCCCCATTCCATTTCAAAGGTTTTTTTTACCTTGGTCTTCATCTACAATAATAATTTGATGGTATCCATTGAACCCATCTGTGAATGAGTACACCTCATGACCTATGACCAATTTGAGAACTTCATCTATAAATGGTATTGGAAATGGATCATTAATGTAGGCATAATTTAGTGTGTGGTAATCTCCATAGACATAAATCTCATCGGACTTCTTTATTTACACAACCATTTCAACTAGACAAATTATCCATGCTTCTTGAATGCAATCTAGCTCAGCCTTTACTTTCATCTTCATGTTGGGATTTAATCTATATGGGTACTTTTTAATGGGTCTAGCACACTCTTTCAATTTAATGTGCATCTCCCCCAATGATATATATACAACTTTAACTTATATTAACTTGGTTATAAATACATCTTGGTAATCTCTTAGCAGCTATAATGCCTCTGAAATCTCATTCTACACCCATTAGTCTCCTATGGTCACAATTTTAGGCACAGAATATGTCCTAATATTTTATTCATTATTATTTAGTGGTTCTTGATATAATTTGTTCAATACACTTGGTAGAGCCTCTCATAGAGGTCATTTCCCTTTCCATTCTATAATGTTTATGTTGTGTAGTCTTTCACCTTCAACTTGTTCTACACTTTAGACATTTGTTGACTTAGCTTCTCACCCTGGTCTGAAGAAACCTTCTAAATATATATCTCCATCACTATCATTGGATCCTATTAACTCATCTATAATTATATTAAAGGGTTTAATGATATATTGATCATGTTTACTAGCCTTGTAATTATGAAAATCTATATTCAAATCTTGAGTTGCTTTTTACCATGATGATGAATCTATCACAGTTCCCAAATATTCTACTCGACCATAACATAAAAAAGTTTTTAATTTTTCTAATGCATTATGTACCACTATAATTTTATATTCAAACATAAAAGTTTGAATGAATTCTTGTTATAATTATTCCCAATATTTAGTATCCCTTCTATGATCCTAATCCATATACCAGGTTGTTGGAAGTGGTGCTAACATGTGATTGAAAAAATTCACCCAATATCTTGTCTAAACTCCTTATCTGGACCATATACCTACAAATTTATGAATTTTTATCTCATGACATTGGCCTTATTAAAATAATGTCCGCTATGTTCTCATAGTGAGTGGTAACTAAAACTATGCTCACAAAAATTCACGCACTTCATCCATTATAACTTGTTTTATCTATGTACTTCCTACCAAGTCACAACAGTTCCTTTCAATGCATAGTTGAGTGCATTGACTCTTTGATCTACATCTGATACATGGTGCTCCAACCTAAAGACAAATGGATTGAGATCCTTTATCACAAAATATTGTGGTAATTATTATTATATTGTGAACACCATGCATAGAGGTCATATTTCATGATCTCCCCTATCCCTATTCAACATATGGGTGTTTAAGTCACCACTTATTAATGATGTTATTTCCTAAGGTAAGACACCCTCTAAACTAATTTTTGTATAAACAATTATTATTACACCTATATTATATAGTAAATTTACCTCAAACCTAGTTAGAGATCAAATAAATAGAGGGTTACATCCTTTAATTTGAAACTAGAGAGCTAGATATTTTGTTATTACTAGCTTGTAATTTGGATGTTTTATTATTTGTGTTTATATGATTTGTTCTAGATGTGGTTTCAAAAATTGGAACTCCATAGATTACAGAGCATTTTTATTTGTATCTATGCTAACTTTGAACCAACTATTATCACCATAGGCATAAGGTGACTTTGGTTCCTTTGGAATCATATAGGTCTTATGCTCTAATTTATTCAATGGTATGACAACCATATTGCCTCCTTGATGAGCCTCTAATTTATTTTGCACTATATTAATAGTCATTTGACCATCATAATCCTATTTCTTACCAATAAAGGTAAGATAATGGATCTCATTTTTTTGTCATGTCAATGACCTCAAAATCACCTTGCAAACTCAACTCGATAACTCGAATCTCCACATCTTCAAGGTGACCAATTGATTATACCCTCCCATAGTATGCAAGACTAAAAGTGATATAAATATAGCTCAAGTGCGGCCTACCAATAGTCTCCCACATAGATATAGGTTTCATATTGATATTACTTCCAAAATGAAATATTGTATTAGGAATTTCATATCTTGCAAGTTCAATGTCCATTCATGAGTCAACATCCTATAGTTTATTAGTTTTAATATACCAAACCACCTTATTAGTATGTTATTCTCATTGTATGCATTATATAATATTATTTAATATATATATATATATATATATATAATATTTTATGAGATATATTCACTTTGTAGAGTGTTGATTAGTTTTAACAAATATGTCAATATAGTCACAATACCTTCCTGCCTCATAATCTACACAATTTTCCTATACATTCATTCATTAATGGTTGTGGCATCTTCTTCTAAAAAACTCTATTTTTGTATGTCCTAAATGACCTATAAATATTTATACATAAATTTCTTCTTTGTCATGGGATCAAGATATTTATTTTGTTGCACACTCTTGATTTCATGATTTTGTAACATTTCTAATGGAGGAAGTCATTGCTCTATGCAGTATTATCTAGTAATTGCTTACATAAATGCATTTTCTTTAGGATGTGAATTAATCATGTTCACATGGCACACTATATTTTATTTCCTTTGCTTCTCTAATACTAAGCAATATGTAGTTTGATGTTTTCCTTAAACTCTAAAATACATGTAATATGTCTATCTCTTAGGATTAGTGGGGTAATTTCATGTAAAATTATTATACTCATCACACAGATAAAATTAGATGGGATAGATAGCTTTTCACTTATAAATATTTTGACCACCTTGATATCCTTGTATATATCCTCCTCTATATTACTAAAACCCCTAATTATGTGATTGTTTCCTATTGAATCCTCTTTGTTTCATTTTATATGCATTGTATTCATCATATTGATGTTGAGGTGATGTTGGTGCCTAATTTTATTATTTTTTATGAGGACTCATATTATTTCATGAGGATTGATATTGATATTGTGGTGATGATGGTGTTCAACTAGCTAGACCCTAGGGTTTATATTGATATTGAGGTAAATAAGGCATCCATATAGGACTACCTTGTGTCACACTAGTCATTTATACCTTTGGGCCTATAATTCCTTACTTCATTGAGGGTAACTATTATGCTATGATTATGAAGACATTTTTGGTTATATCTTATTTTAATTCTTATAAATCTCAATAGATCTTTTCATCATGATTGGTAGATTTACAAAATTTTAGTACAAACTCTAAGATTTTTTAATGTACTATTATAATAGATAAAATTTTGAGGTTGCATACCCTACTACTCTATAGAGTTCACAAAATTTTGTCTTGAGTTAACAATAATCATTCATATGATGCCCCTCTTGACCACATTCTATACACCATAAACCTAGTTTAGGTTTATCACTTTTTTGTAGCTCATCTATCATTTTTATGAAAGTATCTATTTTCATATCCAATTTGGATCTAGTTACTTCAGCATCATCCTTTATTAAGAATTAGGACTGCACAATAGAAAATTTAATTCTTGATCATAAACTTTATACAAACTAGACAACTTTGTCCTTATCCTCTATAAAAAAAGCAATCTTATTCATCACATATAAGAATTTGTGATCATAGTCCCATACAGATTATCCACTCCACTATTGAACCTACTTTAGGTCCTGAATAGTCTGACTTGTACACTTTTTCATTTTAAACTATGTAACTATCTATGTTTTAAATTATTGAAGATCTAGGGCATTAACATCTATTTTGAAAATTAATCCCAAAGATCAACTTGATAAGTCTCCTATGAGCTTGCACTTATTTACATCATCATAAGTTATTCCCTTAACCTACCATTTTATGTAAACCCATCATATTACATTAATTTAATAAACATGTCTAGATTCAATGCCATATTTGGCATTCTTATAATTTATAACACCAAATTTTGTGTACTATAAAATACAACTAAAGGTTATTGTGCACTGGTCAATGTGACTATGGGCTTCTACACACTAGTTTTTACTAACATCTTTAAACTAGTCTCAAAATCAAATCCAATCTTTTCTAGCCTCTTCTTATCTATGGACTTCTTAGTCTCTACACTAATTTTTCTAAATTTATCTATAAATTTCTCAAACTATATTCTACATGTCCCTTATTTTAAACTTGGTGTTTTTACTAATGATAAATTGGGTTGGGGGGATGCATACTCAATAAATGAATGATCTTTGTCCTTGACTTCTTCTGAGTGTGAACTTGAATCTATGATACTTATACACTTTTGAATAATCTCTTCCCATGAATATTATTTCATTGCTTTAAAAAACTTCCTCTTAATTGTGATCTACTCATAACTTTAAATTTCTCTACTTTTATCCTACTTTCCTCTTCCTCATCACCCTATTCCATTTTCTCACTAATTTTAACTGTACCTTCTTCCTCATTAAGCCCTTCTCTTTCCTACTCTACATACTCTCTACCTTATCTACTTCCTACATATTGTGAAGCCTCTTTTTGGGATCCCGTTTCTTCAACATATTTACCTTATTCCTAATCCTACTCATAGTTAAGTCTGGATTATTCAATTTGTTCCATCTTCTTTATTTTCATATTTCTCTTTTCAATCATAAAATCTTATTTTCACTTTGGTTCTTTTCATCCTTCATATTATGGGTTCATGTTCAAGTTTCTTTGCTTAGGTATGAATCATTCATTCCTACATCACATGCATTCCCATAACACCCAAATTGATTATTCCATATTGGAAGGAATAGGCACAATGGCCTTGCCCATAACCAACATCTTAATCTAAGTAGGTATTCATTGATGGAATTTTTTGTGGAATCCTCTGACAAATAGGTCTTACATAGCTTCAAAATATAAAGATCCTTGTATAGAAAATTTGGTGATATATTTGTCAATGGTAGTCTTGGTCTAGTAGTCTATTACATAGGTCCAATCAATATCTATATTCCATAGGCTTTCTAACTTTTATTTTGACCAATTTATGGATTTCATCATTTATGGCTAAAAATAATAATACTCCAATCTAGATAAACATGTATCTAATAACTCAAGTAATTCACACCAAAAGATTTCAAAGATTTCTTTGTAGATATACTCCTCAATACTTTCCTTCACACTCTCCCCTATCCTAAATTTTTTTTAATTATTTCATCGATCCATATCTCTATATCTCTTTTCCCTAGTAACCATCTCAACATGTTTCAACAAAAATTCCACACTCACTACTCTATTATTAGAAGAGGTTCCTAGAAAACAATTTAAAACATGCTAATATAAGAATAGCTTGTGCATTGAGTAATAAAAGTAAACATTTGATGAAAATTTAGGCCATATATTCATTAATAGTCAAAAAAAATAGATGCATAGATCAACGTAGGCTTATTAGAATTGGAAGAGTCGATATAAACTCATATGATTAATAGATTAAAGAAAACAAAGTACTCATTACACAAATAATAATGATAAAAGATACATACAAAAACCATTTTAGAACAATATGCATTAATATCTATCACATCAAAACCACATCTAAATATAATCAAGTGTTATATATAGAGTTTTAAAAATGTTGTCTCTTCATATTCTAGCCTTTTTTATGCCCAAAAAGAGTGAGTCTTCACATTCTCACATCTATTACTATGCTTAAAAAGGTTGAATACATACAAAAATATTATACAAAGACAAAATAATTTCAAATCATACATGTGTCCATTAGATATACTCTATAATTTTGATAACCATGTTCTACACTCAACACTCTTTAACCTAGTTAACCACTCAAAATAAACAAAGGGTTATATATTAACTAGTCACCAAGGTGGGTTAGTAAACTATGTATCTTTCATGATATAATCAGACCTCAACATAGTTTTGAGGTTTAAAAATGTATTATCTCAAGCAATAATTTTCATCCTATTCTTCCTTAGAAGTGATGGTGTGGATACATTCAAATATAAACCTTCATTTGGTACAAGAGGGTGATGAGAGACTAAGGTAGACAACTTTTTTTTAAGTGTGTAAGCTAAAAATCATTGAGGCTCAATTTGAAGTACAAGGAATGATTAATATTTAGGATTAACTATGCTCTTCTCTTTGCTCTTGTCCTTTTCCTTCTTTGAAGTTATTATTCATAATTATGAAAATGGCTTGGTGTGATTTTATATAAATAGGGTGGTTTAGGACAAGTTATGCACATAGAATAAGTCTAAGATAGATGATAGTAAAATAATAAGGCATGTAACATATGGCAAAGTGGGAAATGACACATAAAATGGTCTTAAGTAGAATTTTCATACCTATAAGTTTTATCATGGTAGACTCATATGGCCTGCAAGTTTGATTAGGGATGAATAAGGACTCTAGTCTCGATGCACAACATGGAAAATTGTGATATTCACCTTAGAATTTATTATAGATATATTCTAATGTGTGTCAAACATGTTTTTGATAATGAAGGTCCAAAATTAATATTAGTATGGGTAAGAATAAGTCCTAAAAATGGTAAATTAAGAAAAAGTAATTCAAGATTAATAAAATATGGGAAAGGCACTAAAGAGAAGGGTATTGTACCAAATTTAAGTGTCAACACACTAATATAATTTAATTATGTATTTAATGTTTCATTGTATATTATATTTAATTATAACTATAATAATATTATAATGGGTGATTTTTCATATAACATATCTTTCCTTTTTATATGCAACTTTCCTCAGTTGCACACAACTCTAATCTTACATAACTTTGACTTTGAAAAATTAATCTCAAAGATTCATCACAAGTCAAATTAATGGAGCTAATAATAAAAATCATTTACCAGTAATTATAAAAAATTGATAGAGCTAATAAAATTATTAGTTTTATGAAAAAAATTGAATATAATTCCTTTTTAGGTGTCTCTAATATTTTACAAGATGTGTGTCCCAAGATATTATATGATAAGCATTTAATGAAGAAAAAATATTTCAAATTAACATATATTTAAAATATAAATTATTGAATGAAGAAAAAATGGGATTCATTACACACTTTGGATGAATAAATAACTAAACCTAGACTATTTCAACTCATGCAAAGATAAAATTACCTTAAAAACTAGAAAACTACATAAAGGGAAGAGGCAAATCTCTTTGATCTTCTACTTAATTAATCTAATATATTAGTTGATCAATTAACCAACCCTTATTCCAATGAAGAGTTAGCCTTTTATAGGCAAGTCAAGCCCATCAAGCCATTAATCCACCCATAGACTAGTGGTTGTAGGAATTAATGGAATTGAGCCATTTGAAATTTGAATTCCTGAAGATATTGCCCAATCTAGAGACAATCAATAATTAATACCTTCTTGATTGATCTTGAATTCTATTTTAGGTAGCTGAAAGTCACTAAAATCTCCTTGGGATAATCTTTTGGCCATACTATATGTAGAGGTACCAATGCCTAATTAAGGTATTCTTATGTCTTTTATGTCATTAATCCCATGAAGTCAAGGTGCATGACAAGTCTAATTTTAATTCCACCAACACAAATAGAATTTTCTCTTACATTTCTTGATCAAATTACCATTAATAAGTTACCTCTATAATTTAGAGCTATAGGTGAGATTGGATGCATAGTCAATTTCCAAACTGGGACAGTTTGATGAGCCAATACAACCATAAATTTTAGGCTTCTAAGTTACTAATAATGACTTAACACATTGGTTATCTAGCCTTATCATGCCATTGGTTTCCACTTATCAGTCCCTCTTTGTTAGAACTTTTGTGACAAGATGTTATTGTTAGGGGAAATCCAGGTGGTATATGTTCACTTACTTATTTTTTGATCAAGGACCTAAATTTTGTTGGTCATATTTTATCCAAGAATCCCTAAGATATTGACATGTGGCCATATCCTAGGCATAAAAAACTCTATTGCCTATTGATAGTGTACCGACCACTTTGAAGGCTTGAGGAAACAATATTATGTTGTGTGGCATCATCCCAAACACTTAGAGGATTATTAGGTAATATTTATGTTCACCATGTCCTGAATTCTCTATATCCTTGAAATTTTGACATGTGGCCTCATCCCATGGATTTACTTGATATCCCATCCATCTAACTGCTCTGATTGACCTAGGGGCATGCAGAAGTGGGATGTTGCCACATGGAAACATCTCATTCACTTAGAGAGCATATTTCCTACTTTAACATGTATTGATCATAATGGGGGTTCAAGGAGATAGGATCATGCCATGTGTCATCATCTTATGAATATAGAGGAACCTTGAGTGAGATTTTTTGAAAATCAAAAATTGACTAAGTCTCAAAAGCACAAGGAAGTAAGTGAGTGACAAGTGGAATCACCTCACTCATCCAAGATTCACAGGAAAGGAAATGACTATTGTGATATGGAAAAAGAGAATAATTGTAAATTTTGAATATGAAATTTACCTTAAAATGACTAAGTAATAGACCAAAATAAGGGAACAAATAGTAAAATTAAATAAGGATAGGCATTTTTAATAACTTGAAGCTAATTTAGTCCATTTAAATGAAATGACTAAGTCATAAAACTAAAGTGATACAAACCCTTAGTCTATTTAACTCAAAAGAAAACAAAATTAGACCAAATAACTTAAGGAAAATACATTGGAACTCTGTAATATTCAAATAATTTGTATAAATATGAGGCAAAATGGTCTAAAAATAGAAATTTTAATGTAGTTCAAGACATGATCTAAAATAGACCAAGACTTATTAGATTCATGCAAATTCAGATATTTATATCAATGAGGTCCCAATTGCAAAATATTTTAGACTAAGTGCATATAATAGATATTTTAAGTTTAGACTTAATTCAATGAGTGAATCAAATATAAAATTATGACTACAACTTCTCAAGGAACTTTTCCAATCAAATCAACAAATAAGACAAGTACAATTCCCAAACATGGTCAAACCAAAAGCCTAAACTCTAAAACAAAAAAAGGTTCCATGATTTCAAGATGAAATTAGGGTGTGTTGTATAAGCAACAATAATGAAAATATTTAGTAAAAACTTAATGTAAAATATAATTATATACTTATATAACGTGTATGTTTACATCCATGAAATTATATAATTTAGATATATCTAATTGGTTGGTCTCAAGTAATAATGATAAATTTAACATACTTAAATAGGTTATATAAAATAAGTACAATAGGTTAAGGAATGATGAGACTTAATTATTATTCTAAAATTATAAACCCATAGAATGATTGTGTATACTATCTATAAAATGATCTTGAAATATAGGATTTTATAATTGTGTCAAATCATATATGTGTATGGTATGTTTTTGTCCTAAGTATACACATCCTACTTATAATTTCACTCACTAAGTATGCCCTTGTGTTGTCAATTTTTTCCTACATAGTGTTCTATAAACTAATTTTTATCACTATTATGTTATGTATTTTTTATGTTCATGTACATTTACTTCAAAATCTTCCTTTTTTTCCTATCCTAACACTTTAAAACAAACAAATAGTTATGGATTCAGGATACCACTAAAGTGACATTTCAAATTATGTATCTTGCACACTTAGAATTAGACCTTTGCATAGTTATATGAGTGTGTAGATGGAAGTATATTGAGTGAGGGGTTTGAACCTCCTCTTTCATATAAGTGATAAATGTATGCAAGAAAATACCCTCCATTGGTAAAAGGGGAATGATGAGAGACCAAGAAGAATAACTCCATCATAAGTGTATAAGATGTGACTTAACGAAGCTCAACTTTAAGTAGGAATAAAAATATTTAATGTTTATCTCTAGGCTTGACCTTTAATATTTATATTTGATATGTATTATCTAGGTCTTAGTAATTTTTCTAATAGATTTACATGACCTTGTATATATAGGTTGATTTCGGACAAGTTATGCATGTTAGCTGACTTTAGAATTGATAAGGGATGATGTTAAAGGGACATAATAAAAGACTGGGAAAAAATTCCATAATGTTAAAATGGATAAACATATTCAAGGTATGTATCTAACCTATAAATAATATTACTTGGAGATATTTAAAAAAGGATTTCTTTAGGAAAAAACTGATAAACATTTATGTATATTCCAATGATGCTAACAAATAAATTTTTGATAAGTGTTTGACAGTGATTTTTAGGCTCAAGGGTTAAATAGGGACCTTAGCAAGATTGGGATGGAACAAGCAACAAGACACTATGTACAAATATTCTAAATATAATAAATTTTTTATAATACAATGGGAACAAGGTCTTGTGCCAAATTTAGGTGTCTGCACATAGTTACTCCTCATCTAATAATTTATCTCTATTCTTGAAAAATAATAACTAGCTTCAATGTAAATAAAAATAACACACTTCTCTGACATATTTTTATTCATAAAGCTAGAGTTTAGTACTCTATTTATTATAATTTATGGTCAAACCATAATTCCATTTCACCACTCTTATTCTCGTGCATAAACTTATTCACATTTTTTGACAATATGTTTAGTAGAATCCTTTGAAAAAGTAACCCATTCCAAATTTAGGTTATCACAAGGATTTTTCCATGATCTCAACCATTATAGGAACATTTTCACTACCTTAATATCATTTTATTCTTCATGTGTTTAATAATGAAGTGCTTTAAGAGTGAAAAATAAATAGTAAATTAATTATAATGCACTTTACCCTAAAAGTCATTACTATAATGACATTTCAATTATTGGATTTTTTTTAAAATAATTTTCAAGGATGAATTTAGATATGTTTTATACTTCTCCATGCTTATAAATCCATTTTTTTGGGTCTAATTTTAATTATTCCATATTTTTTATGGCCCATAAATTATTTTTAAAATTAACTAAATTTTGTTTTGAATTTCTAGACAAATGTATGTCTTTTATAAACCCTTTCATTGATCATGGATTTTTCACCTTAAATTTAATCACATGTTATATTGGATTTCATCCATGATTATATATTCACATGATCATTTATAACATGCACCACCAATATCCAAAACATCTTTTTGTATTGACATTGTATAAACATATTTGTTTTAAAAATGTATTTATTGAAGTTTCAATGACTATGGTTTGTCATTCATGGTGGTCTCATGTTCACTATTTTAGATTGAAAAATATTTTTCACATACTTATCATTTATATCTAAACTTTTCAATAGTCTAGCACAGTATACACATTGCTTGGGCTCATACTAGTTAAATAAATGTCCATTTTTGTTGGATTGCTCTGCATTCCTATTTTGTAATAAAATTTGTCAATAATTTTTCAATCTATGTGCAGTATTGATATGTATTTATCACCCTCTTTCACATGATATTTATCTTTCTAATCACTATAACTTACTTATGTTTATTCAAAAACTTCTTCACGATGTCGTCTCTTCATGGCAATGATCAATCACAATTTTAGCTTTGATACCAAAATGTGATGGAATACATTAAGATTCATGAAAAGACAAATTTAAATAACCTAGAGCTTACACTATATAATCCTTAAAAAGTTAAATCATTTAGTGAACCTGACATACTTCGAATATTGCCTAAAGACATAGACCTAGATGTTATTAGGGTTTCTATCCTTTTATTTTTTATGCTTAAAATTTAATTATAGAATTTTAAATATAATTTATTATCTTATTTTAGTAATATTCCATAGATTAAATTTCTTAAAAGGTTTAAAATATACTACATTTTCTCCTACTTTAAAGCATACAATGATATAATTCAATAACTGGTTCAATGAGACCGATAAGAGATAATTTCAAGATTTCATTTCCAAAGATTCAAATATGCAAGATGATCTTATCAATATTATCCATGAAGAGATTCAAAAATCTAATAATGGTCAATATTTTACTCCCCTAGATAACAATATTATTACACCTACTTTGGGGGCAACTCATAAAGTAAAATAACTTGTTTTAACTTGGCAACAAACAATGGAAATACCTCCTATGGATAATTCCTCCTTTCTAGATGAATAATTCCTTATGCATGGGATCTATGATCTATAGACCAAGGCGTTACATTTACAGCAAGGTGATATTAGGCCATCTCATGTATTGGATTCTCATGTTCTTTTACATATACCTTTGGCACAACACATATCAACAACTCCTTTTCCATCTAGATTTGTGGCACCTAAGCTTATTTTGTATGATGGTAAGGGTAACCCAGAGCACCATCTATAATATTTACACATAAGATGTTTGGACTATGTGTCTAATGATTTTAGCCTTACTAAGTTATACCCTCATAATATAAAGGATTATGCACTACAATGGTTTTATGATCTTCTTAATCAATTTATCATATCATTCAATCCATTAGTAGATATTTTTCTAGCACATTTTCAATCAACGTCAGTGATAAAGTTTCCTATGCTCAAATATCACAACTCAAACAAAATTCCAATGATCTAATAGTTAAATATGTCTTGCGATATAAAACCATATTAGCAAATATTACTAGCCCCATGATAGATAAATAACTCTAAGACATTCAAGTCGAGTTTGTTACTGGCATTATATGATGCTATCCTATTCAATAAGTTTCCATCATTCATAGATATTTTTCATATAGTAAAGGAATAAGAAGTCAATCTTCTCTCCATGGGATAGCTAAATTATGTGACTAGATTATATTCAGCTACTAAGAGTTTCAATAAGCCCCCATACAAGTTAAATCCCAATGAGAACAATAATGATTCAAAAATGACAGTTAATGCAACTTCAAAGCCACATCCTCACTTCATTTTATTATCTCCTCCAAGTATAATTTTCATGACTCTTCCTTAGTCTCTATTATAGGCTCTACATTAGCTATTGAAATTAAATGTCATATCTCTCCCTCCCATCAAAGAGGTTGATACAACTAGGCCTCTTCTAAATAACTATGTTTCTAATGTATTTTATGACTATCATAGGGCACCAAGCCATGCTAAAAATAGATGCATTAACTTACAACATAAGATACAAGATTTAATAGAAGCTAATATCATTGATATCATCACTCCTACATAGGCTCCTAGACCAAAACAAATAGAATCAAAATTATTGAAAAAAAATTAGATCTATTTGTAAAACATACAACTAATGAGATAATAGACATTTTAAGTATTCACTATAATTATCAAGCACATCCACCACTAGAATCCTACCATACTCAAATGATGGACACATACCCTATAAATAATATCATTGGGGTGTATCATACTCAGTACTAGTTAGACCTCTTATCACTTTTTCAAAGTAGGAGATAATTGACATTGACATAGATTTCTATGCACTCTTTGTCCGAGCCTACATTGATCATTATCCTATTCATAGTGTCATGGATGATAATAGGTCAAGTGTCAACATGTGTAATATCACACTTATACATCACTTGGGTTATCCACAATAGGACATTTCTCATATAGACATAGTTATTCATAGCTTTAGTGGCCATGTTTAAAGCTCCATTGGGGAGATAGTATTATCATTACAGGTTAGGCCCACACATGTGGCCACTAGATTCATAATGGTACCTAGTTCTGACACATTTGATATGTTATTGGGTAGGCCTTGTATATAAAATCTTTAGTCTATCCCATCCACTATACACAAATATCTTAAATATATACATGCCAATCAAGTGGTTATAGTTGAGGGCCTTCCATATGATTATCTTTCACCTATTATATAGCCATTTATATAATAGACACCAGTTCTCATTCATCATACAGAGTCTATTAACACACATATAATATCAGTTAATCCACCAGTGCAAGTGAGGTCTACTCTTACAGTAGTACCAAGTATGTATACTCTCTCATGGAAATTTTTAGACCCTTGCATCAGAGACATGTTATGGATTCTAGAGGGCCTCCCTCTCCACCACCATATAGATTGGTGTTACAATATAGATCATTCACTCTAGTTACATCTTATTCTACCAAATGGATCCATAAGAACCCTATAGTTCATATGCTAATTTGGTCAGCTTCATACATTCAAAGCACCATAAATCATAGGCCAATTTAGTTAGCTTCTCATATATATATATATATATATATATATATATATATATATATATATATATATATATATATATCCCTACTCCATATGTAGTTTTAGGTATAGATCATTTAGTGCATCTGATTCTCAAATCCTAGATACCTCATCACATAATGTTCATGATCATTAACCCTCTATTTTATAGAAGATATGTTGATTGTGAGTCTCTTGTGAGACTCATCAGTTAATAGAATCTCTCCTCTTACCTTGATCCTTGTATATAGTTTCATTTTCATGATTGCTTGTACATAGCTTGTATACTCAAAAAACATAAAAACATTCGAATATTGATCAAAAAAACAAATTTAGATTGTTTTCATATCTATGTTTACATTCTTTATATACTTCCCAGGTACTACATATGCTAGTTATCTTAGTATAGTCATTTTTTATCAGACATGCGTGTTTCACTTATTTTTTTGAGTGTTCATAGATTCTTACAAGACTCAGGTACATCACACAGATATAGATTTGCTACTATCTACCCATTAGGTGCACATACACAAATTCAACATTGATACATTCACTCATTGAGGGAATCCCATACAAATATTATGGTTTACCAGGTTACATCTTTCTATACTCTATTTCATAGATTTAGCATTGATTATATCCTGATATTGATCATCCCATATTACTCATATTTTTGGTCAACTACTACTACTACTACTACTACTACTACTACTAATACTACTACTACTACTACTACTACTACTACTACTACTATAGACTCAGTTTATGTACATCTTTGATATTATATGGATTTGTACCACATGTTCATGCATACTTTCATTTCTAAATTTTCTAGTTTAGATTTGATTGTATCTATTTGCTTCTACATCTATTTAAGGGCATTTGAATATGTCATTTTTCTACATATCTACACCACTTCCTTTCATTATGTGTATGCTTTGGACATGTGCCCATGCCCTTGTGTGTGCCTTCTTGATTGTGTATGTAGATATTTGAACATGTCCTTCTATGTGGCTCTAAGCCAACATATTTTATTTTTATGTATATGGACATTTAAACATGTCCTTGTATGTATTGCTTTCTCATATTTAGTGATATATGTCCATATTCCTTATAGTGTGGTCCCTTTTCCTTATTTGCATGTCTCATGTGTTTTTATGTGTATTTTCATGTATGTGTCATGGCCATGACACTTGTCTCTTAATTATTACACACACCTAATTTTTTATACCATGAGTTCCCTTATGCATCTACCCTTCCTTTTTGGTAGCCTTGATGGACATCATGCCCCGTCCCCCTAGGTAGATTACATAGATTATTACTTAGATTATACATTTCATACACATGCTTACATTTTTATATCTATCTTGATAACATTGTGAATGCTATATATAACATGCATCATATATTACCAACTTATGTTAAGATTATCTTACATTCCAATGTCATGTATATACATTATATTAGTTTACTACACTTATATCATATGTTTTCATCTTAACATACATCATGTAAAGTTTTTATTTTGAGGATATTTATTGCATAGGTAATATAACTCCCCTCAAAAGAGGGGGCATTCATAGTGGTTTATCATAGAGATTTGACCATCTAACTGGACTCAGAGAATAATTTTTAACACAGCCATAAAATACAGAGCATAGAATTAGGTAAACATAGAAAAATAGTTAGTGATAAATTAGTTTTCATTTGTAAATAAAAAACATAGAAGTAAATTACTGTTGAAAGTAGGACACTAGTGCCCCAGCGCTACTATCCAAGTTATAATACTACTATCTAGTGCCCCAAAATTAGGAAAAATCTATATTTGATAGAATGACACAATAGTTATAACCCATAAAGGTTATTAGATTTGATCATTTTATGCTCAATTTTACACATAATCTTACTAATTTTACTTAGATTAGGGGTATTGATAAAACATACAGAACAAATGTATACGAGCTATGGATCTAGATATGAGATCAAGATCAAAGACATATATGAAACTAACATAAGATATATGTGGGAAAACCTATAAAAGGTAAAAAACCCACAAATATTATTCATTATTTGAGAAACTCAATGTACCCAATACAAGCTTTCTTTTCTCAATTCTGCTTCACAATTCTTTAGAAACTAAGATGGATAGATTGGAAGGCATAAGCATCCTCACTAGATTTTACAATGTAAAATCTCTATAATATAGGAAAATCCATATGACCATTATAATACAACCATTGGAAAAGTGGGACCATTTCCAATAGTCAGATTACATGGGTCTGACTTTGTCCCCTTGGTCACATGGGTTGGCATCTTTGACCATAGGTCATGATTCCAACCTAGACCAATAATTCCAACATTAATAATAATAATAATAATAATATGTTTTATTATTGTATGAGCATGACCTCATAAATAATAAAGTGTATTATTTATTTAAGGTTGTAATTAATGTATTAAGTGTACATAAATGCACCACTTAACCATTATATACTCCAATAGGTTTCAAGTGTAGCATTATCACTCCTACTCTAGTTTTAGATACATAAAACACAAATTTCAACAACTCAATCCATAATCTATATGCACATATACTATAATTTGAGGCATGTACATGACACATTATTTCCACATGATCATGTTTTCACCATCTCATCTTAGATGAAATGCAAAACTCCATGTCATTCTCTACATAGTATACTTTAGATACCATTTACACTAGGTATCACACCATATTGATGTCTTATTCTATCTATAGTGGTTGTCATTTCCACATAGTCCCTGAGCTACATTCCTAAGTAATGGAGTGTCCCCTTGGCCATTATTCATTTTAGAATTTCAAAATGACCCTAAGGCCATCCTACATAGTTATAATTACATTACACATTTTTAGTTACAGATGCATCTACTATACATGGGTAGGTAATGATGGAGTCATATCCTATTTTGAGTTCTTGATCCATATACATAAGAGGGTTGGACAAGCGATTAGTCCAATCCAAGTGATTTACATTCTATGATCCACTAAAAAGGGGTGGGAAATGATGGAGTTAAAACCAAATTGAGTTATTGAGACACCCACACATCATATATTTGATCACTATTTACACACATAGAGGATATCACCAGGTTCTTGAATTGGTTCACGTACCTAATGACATGTATTCATTCCTTTCCTCACTCTCTTATATCTTTACTTAGTTTTGTCTTTAATTTTGATATCTCTTAAGTAAGGATTGATTGCTTCCATGTTCATTTTTAGGATACATAATAGATCATGCTTCTCACACTCAGACCTAGACTCATGGGCTTTGCCTAATAGGTAAGTCTATCCATGCTTCTTTTTCCTTTATCCTAGTCATTTCACTTTGTTACATTTCTATAAAAAAAAATGGGTGGGAGGGGGAATTTAATCATATAAAATGGCTCTTGAGTGCAATGAGTGTTATTTAAGATAACCCATCCTTAGCTTATCCCTAAACCCATCTTAGGTCCTCTTTAGACACTTATCCATGTTTCATGAGGACCTTTACACATCCATAGACATCTAAAAATTAGTCCCAAACCCTCCCCTAGGGATATAGGCCCCTAATACCTTAGTTTCTACCACCTAGACACTAGCATTGTACTTTGGACACTAGCACCCTGTGTTGGTTTCCCACTTTTAGTGTTAATGCCCTTTGCCTAATTTTAACTCCAACATATAGCTTTTAAATTCCTAAGACACCTAGGGTAATTTTATACCTATTTCAAACCCCACACAATAACTTGATCAGTATATGTGTATGACTTTTATTCCTATATCCACTATATAGAAATCAGATGCAAACTACAAAAATAAGCTTAGAAAAAGTAATGTACAATCAAGATTATTGATCCCTATTCTACCCTACTTATGCATAAAATCATCTATATCCCTTCTAATCTTAGAATACATAGATTTTTAGTCTCAAACCTCATTTAAAATACTCAATTCAACACTCATACTAGAATTCACTTACACTTACACCAAGCACTTAGATGGGAGAACTACATTGGGATTGATCCCTCCTTAGAGTATTGGTGTGTAGGCAACTCTTAACATAGTAGGGTGCTTAGGATGTTCAACCTACCTAGATAACATCACACTTTCATTACTTGTGATCTAAAATACACTAACAACACACATATCTAAGATTTAATCCTAAATTAATCAAAAATGGTGCATAGATAGTGAATCAAATCTCATCCACACATGTACAGGTAGGTTAGACTCAGCCAAAGGTACACCCAAAAGATCATACAATTCCTACATAAAGTACATTAGTACTAAAATTAGGAAACTATCACCTTAATGCTACTATCCAAGGTACAACTCTATTGTCTAAGAGGGTTTATGATACCTAAACCATTTTTTTGACATGCATATCTACTTTCACACTAGTTTTTAGCATCCAAATCATCCATCTCAGTCAGTTTCCATCTAAGTACTTATTTGTGTCATTCATTATTATTTTTTAAAATATCAGATTAGGTCAATTCTTGCACAAATCAATGGTTGTATTTATTATATATTTATACCATCATTTACTATACTTAGACCCTTTAATAAAAATGGCTTACACTCCATAAACCCTCGAAATTTAATTCAATAAGTAAATAAATTAAATTATATTACTATATGTTGCTATGATTTCTACGCTTTTTGATTTCATATTAAAAATTAAATGATGTTTTTGTTATTTTAATAAATTTGTATCAATAATAAACCTTAGTTTCATTACTTATGAATATAATTTATTTTCATGATGTTTATTTTGTTTTATTTACATTTAATAGGACCCAAGGATCGATGTGGAAGGTCAATTTTCTAAATCCATTGAATATTTCAAAAAATATATCCATTTATTTTCTTTTGTTCAATTGAGGGTCCACTACACTACTAAATATTCTTCCACCATTTAAAAAATTAGAGCATATTATTGAGTTATATCCTTGTAGATCCTTAAATTTGGTATACTCCTATTTAGTACAATGATTTTGTATGACTACATATATATACTCTCAATAGTGAATAATGAACTTATTGGCATGTTCATTTGGTCTTGGGTCTTTTCTCTCCACTTTATATGATTATACGGTCCTTTTTTTGTTCATCTTTCTTAAAATTGTCATAGGGATCCTTGATCTTAACTTATTGTTTCTTTATATTTTTTTGGATTCTAGTCAAGTCCACATGCCATATAGAGATCCACAGTATCATAAGTATACTTGAACTACAAAATGTCTTGGCACATCTTTTAGGTATATTTTGAGTAACTTTATTTTACATGTTTGAATCTTGTTGGGTCAAATCTTTCATGCCAATATTTCACCAATTAAAAATTTAATATGTCTATATATGTAAATACCTTATAGGAATTTAATAAAAATACCATTGTTTAAAAAAGTAACACTTAGATCACACTATAGTAATATAACATATAGTTATGATATTTCTAAAGTTTCTAAGAGATATACCTTTTTCATGTTTATACCAAAGGAGGGATTAGGAAAAATTGCATTCTGAATTAAACTTATATGATTTGACATACACACATCAATGGGAAAACTACATATGATTTTAAATTTTTTTGAGCATTAGAAATGTATTTAATGCTCAAATGGTCATTGGGGATTGGCTAAGGTCACTCCAACCCAACCCTTTCACCCATTTTCCCCATTTCACATTGATTCCATAGTATATAAATATTGTTTGAATCAAGGATAAAGAAAATAAATCGACTCATGTGAGATCAAATACAATTTCATAAACATGAGCCCTTAGTAGACATAGGTGCATTAGTCAAAACTATCAAACATCAGTGCAAGAACGCATGATAATTTTAGACCCTAAAAAATAGTGGCACATTGCACAGACATCAAGGAAGTGCATACTTTTCTAGGATTACACTAGATCTGAACATCCATAGGCCCTTTTCAAGCTATTTTTTTTTAATTTAGCTTATCACAAGCATTCATATACTAGAAATAATCTAAATATTTCACTCCTCTAGTGTTTTATATAAATATAAAGTTATTTTATTCTTCTAGTTACACTCAAATTTGTTTAGTTATTTTACACTTTATGTCATTTATATTTTCCATAGTTTTATCCTATTAGGGTTACATTAATCTATATATATATATATATAACATATTGGTAAACCCATTCTTTTTTTTTAAACATATCACACCTTAGGGCCTCTTATCCTTTATTAATTTTCTCACTAAAGTTTTAAATTTTTGTATTTAGCTTACTAATTTTTCCAATCTAATTTTCCCTTTTTAAGTGGCCTCTTTCTTAAGGTGGATTCATAAATTATTATATCTCTATGTTTTTACTTGTATTAGGAGTAGGATTTATGTTTCTATAATTTTTTATTATATGGTTTGGAAATGTTTCTATGAATATATGCATCCTCAAAACCCTATTATGTATACCTATATGAATACAAATGATTCATGGTAGAAAACATGGAGTGAAGTAGAGGGGGAAAATAGAATGGGAATTTTTTTTAAAAGTGGGATGGGAAAGAAGTATCAAGGGAGTTTCAAGACAAAGGAGAAGTAGAAGATCCAGATCTGGATGGAATGAAGGAACCTACATATGGTGGGGAATAAGGTCAACATAATTCTTTGAAAAACATTCAAGCATCAAAGGAAACAAGAGGGAAGGAATAAAGATCTTAGGTATAAAGGACATTATGTAAGTCTATCATTGATCCACATTATCTTAAATATCAAATGTTAAATCCTTCTATATAGGAAGAACAATTTTACTTAAGCATTTAAAATGAGATAGTTGAGAAACTAATTCCAAACTAGAAAATTGTCTAATAGGAAAATGTATGGGGAACCACCCTAATATTGATGTTGTTAGAGAATGAACACTAAGAAAATTGAATCCAAAAATCCATTTAGATTTTTTGAATATGACAAGTGGTTTATTCTTGTTTTCATTTTTTAACCATGAAGACTACTCAAGTGTTCTATAATGAGGACCATGGTTCCTAGGGGAAGCCACCTTGGTTTTGAAAATTTTAAAATCAGTTTTTGATTCTCTCAAGGAGACCTTCTAACTAGTTCCCTTATGTGTTATATTACCAATTTTCCCCTAGAATTTTTGGAAAAGAAAATACTACTAGGAATAGCCAAAGCAATTGGCTAACCTATTGATATAAACATAATTATTAATTCAAGAAGGAGACTTATCTTTGTTATTTATAGTGTTAATTTTTCCCAAGATTTAATTCTTCTACACTCCATACAACTAAAATCCAAGTATGGAGAATGGACACAAGAAATATAATATGAATGGTTTAAGGAAATTTTCATGAAATGTGATAAATTTAGTCATAATCCCAACAAGTGCCCATAAAATAAGGCCATGGAATAGATATAGATAATAAAAGAGAAATTTGTGGATTCATAAGACATTATTATGGCAACAGGAAAAGATAAATAGGATTCAAAAGAATTTGTTAATGAGGAACAATAAAAGGAAGAGTCCATGGAGGTTTATTCAGCAAACAAGGACCCTTTTTATACTATAAATTTGGATGTGGGTAGACCTAAGATGGTAACCCTAAAGGAAATAAATATATAAAGAACTAAATTGGATGAGGAAAAACTAGAGTTATTAGGAGATCTCTTGAGTAGAAAGGATTTGAAATAAATAAAATAACCAAAAGAGGAAGAAACTATGGAAACAAAGAAAAGGATAAAAAGGACGCCCCATTATCAAGGAGTTAAATCTCTAAACCTTGAGCTAAGAAACACTAGGATGCTTTATAAAAAGAGGTAGACTTAATAAAATATAAACCTAAATCAAATAAATAGCCAAGGAAGTGGTGGAAGGTACTCATAAGGTCTTAGAGGTAAGTTACATTTCTTCAAGATTCAAAAAATGATTAAAAATATTAGGACTAATGAGAAAATTATATGCAAAAATCACATAATAAATAAGGATTTTAAACAAAATTTGGAAGAGATCAAAGAGTTTGAAAATTAAAAAAGGTAAACAAACCTCATCTCACCTCTTAGGAAACTAAAGGCTGAAGGTTGTGGGAATTATTGTTGACTAATTTCTAATTTTTCACCTTGTTTCTATTATATGTTTGTTGAGTGGATGTGTTCATACCTTATTTTTTGTTATAATGTAATGAAAATTATTTATTTATTATATCTAATTTTAGGATCGTGCACATGCACACACATGCACGCACACACACGCATGCACGCATGCACGCGCGCACACACACACACACGCACACACACGTGCACACACACACACACACACACACACACACACACACACACACACACACACACACACACACACACACACACACACACACACACACACACACACACACACACACACACACACACACACACACACACACACACACACACACACACACACACACACACACACACACACACACACACACACACACACACACACACACACACACGCACGAACGCACGCACACACACACCTCTATGTATACCTTATCATTTACTAATTCCATACCATATAGCTATTATAATTAATGGAAAAACAAAATTTTATGTGATCATGTTTATGTGCTTAATAACAATGCATATGTAGATGATGAATATGATGAAAATTATTTATTTCTTATATCTAATTTTAGGAGCATGCATATGCACATGTGCACATGCACGCGCACACGCACATGCACACCCACACACACACACACACACACACACATATGTATAACTTATCATTTACTAATGCCATACCATATAGCTATTATAATTAATGGACAAACCAAATATTATGTGATCATGTTTATGTGCTTAATAACAATGCATATGTAGATGATGAATATGCACGTGCAAATGACATAAATGAAAATGAAATTTTTGATCGTGATGATATTGAATATTGGAATGTTAGTTATTTATATTTCTATAATTGTAGTGAAGAAGAAGAATACAATGATCTTGAAATGCAAGAAGTTAATTTTCCTTCTCCTTGTATAATTATTTTACTAATAATTTATTAGAATGAGAAGAAAGAAACATTTAATTAACCAACACACTTCTTAGTATAATTCCACTTAAGAATAAAGGTACATAAACATTATGGATATAAATTTACATGCATTTAATCAAATCATAATATGGATTAAAATGATAATTCTACATTCCATGATGAATCTAGTAATACAACATGTAATGATATTCCTTTTACTGCATTAGAATGTGCAATTCATTTACATGATGCTTGTGTTTCAAAATAATGTGATGTCCTTTTTTATTCTTTATAAAATAAATATGATGTTATTTTTCCTCTTTTATATTATTTAGAAAATAAAAGTGATGATAGTTCTAAATTATGAAATGATGTCCTATAGGAAATTATTCTATTCAAGATAATGATAGTAAAATTTATGATGAGTCTCGTATACCTATATCTGATATAGAGGATCATTTTCTTAAACCATCTTCCCTTATTCCAAATACTGTACCTATGGTAACAATTAATTTTAAAAAATAGAGATTGAATGTGACCCTTAAAAATATTAGCATGCCTTCCCTATAAGTCAAAGCCTTAATTTATGTTGTGGGTGTTTTATGACATAAAGTGCATCACTTCTCTCTATAAAGTAAATAAAATAATTCTTGTGTAGATTCTAATACTATATATGGGAAATAAATAGTGACAAGAGCCTTAATTCATCATTACCTCATGGTTTTATAATACCTATATTTAATAACATTGATGTAAGTAGTGATCCGTTTATACATCTTAAAGGTTTTAGATATTATATGCATACATATAATAATAACATAATTCTATTGAAATTTTTTATTGAGAGATTTATTGATAAATATTTAGATTGGTTTCATCATTATTTATTATAATTTTGAACTAGTTGGGATATTAACTCTAATTAAGATAAAATGAATTGAAATGTAGTAAATGCTGTAAATGATTTGTAAATACTAGAATAAAAGTAAATTACTGAAATATAAAAAGCCTGAATGAATGAAATAAGCTAACTGTGAAAAGTATAAAGAGGATACAAATTTAAAATGTAACTTGAATTTAAAAATATTTTAAAGAACAAGGAAGGAGTACACATGTATGTGTGAAACTAATGTTTCTCTTGTAACTTTGTTTGAAGATTATGCTTCCTTGAAGCACTAGAGAATTGGTGCTTCCCATGAAGCACTTGGAGCGATTGGTTCCTTTGTTGAACCATGGAGAATTAAGGGTCATCAAGACCCTATTTGAAGTGAAAATGTATATAAAATAGAACCCATATTTTTTCTTCATAACCCAAAGATGGAAATGGGTTGGAATCTAAAATGGATTCATAGGATATAATGATGGAGGTTATTGAATCTTGAATATGCATTATACAATTAACTAAATCAACCATTGCAAATAGCATATAAATTATATTTTCACTTTGTTCTTTAGTTCCTATGATACTTGTAATAGAATTTTGAAATTGTAAAATCTCAAAGAAGTTAATGGTATCCTTTCTCTTATCATGACTTTTTTCTTAGAAAAAAATGTGTGCATGAATTAGTATCAACCCCATTGAATATTAAAAAATTATAGTGTGCATGAATCTATTTCATGCCTCCATGTGATAAATGTAAGATTTGTAGCTATATGTAGATGTAAATTTTTTAATTTTTGTTTTAAGCTTGTGTAAATAATCCCATGCATATACATCTAAAATGTATGAATATGTAATTTTTTCTTGTAATTTAAATGCATATGCATGTCATATGCACCAATAATTTTTACCAATAACTAAATTTTGAACCATTATAAATTATTTGAAACAATATTTTTTACCCAAAACTGATTTCTTATCATAGAGGTTTATATTTGTATAAAATCCCACTAAAATTCCCCCAGTTTGAGGTGATGGATGTGTCATTAAATCCACTCATATTAAAATAAAATTTAATTGTATCATACATATCAATATATAATTATTGTATATCATAACCTATGTGAAAAGGTATTTCATCATAGTAATATATTGTAGATACTAAAATATAAATTATGTAGTAATCTAGTCTTATACACTTGGAAAATATCCATCATGGTTGTAACTTTCATTTATAGACATACCTCTATCGAAAGGCTTGTGTTCACTCTCTGTGTCTAAATTTCTTATCTCTTAGTATAACCATTGTTATTATGATGACCATGACTTTTATATTATGTAAAAATCTCTAAAATTTAGCATTATCCTTCACTACTAATTTTGGACATGTACCTATTTTCTAGTTTCTTGGGCACTTGCATCCTAGATAGATATTTGTGTCAATGCAAGTGTCCACTTTTCCTAAAAAGTTTATAGTGCCAAAAAAATATCCAATTTACAAATGAAATGTATCCTAAAGGTTAAACTAGGTTATTTAGTGCATGAGGTTTCTAAAATGGATTGTAATATATACCAAATCGACTGTCATTCATTCCTCACCTATAAAATAATAGGAACTCACAAGGGAACTTACCAAGAAGCACTCAATCAAGAATTCAAGTGAGAAAACCTAACTTATCCATCCCTATTTTTATATCAATCATAGGATAAATATTCCCATACATCTAAATCATTCAAATAAAATTTCATGATCCATATTTACCAAGTTATAAGCTAGGTCATTGCATGTCATTATTTGTCACACCTTATATTTATGTGCATACATAAGCCAACATATAGGATAAAAATACATGATTTTGAGTCCCTATTCAGATTAATTTACATTTAGGTATCACCCATTCATATATGTGTCCTTGGGTTATCTCAACACTATGATCCCACTAACCCATTTTTCACATAGTCACTTCAATGGTGAAGAAGCTAGGGTTTAATAATTTGAAAAGGAGTGATAGCTTGTGTGTGTAATATAAAGGAATTAGAATAAATTTTATATAAAACCTATAAGAATACATTTGGTCACATCCAAATCTAATAATTATTTCATAAAAGATACATACATCAAATTTATACATCTATGTTGACATAACTATCTAGATTTGACACAAGCATCTGAGGCCATAAAAAGAATATTCCTAAAATATGATGACTATTCTAGGATCACCTTCCAATCCAATTCCAACCTAGTCTATAGTAGACCTAAATGAGCATAATAAACCAACTAAGTATCATTTTTCCCTATTCATTGTAATATTTATCAATAGATGTACTTTACTATTTTTATCAATCTCTATTATATAAATTTAGAATTTTTTTACCTAAATTTCTATTAATTAACCTAATCATTATATTATTTCATAATGATTGTGAAAAACCTAATCCAATACCATATAACCTTAGATATCCCTTTATCTAAATTGAGGGTTTAATATTTGGTGAACTCGACCTATGAGTTGTCACACAACTATTATGTATTTGATGCTCTTTGCCATGTTTTCCCTAATATTTATTTTCTTTATTTCCTTCATAACATATGATATAGATTTTTTTGATAGCTATGATTATGAAACTATTTAACTCTTTATCAAGGAGTGTAAATTGGTTATTATTTCCTTTTTCCAAATGTACAAGCACGTCATCTCAAATTTTTAAATGTTGATAGCTATTATCCCTATAAATAGGTCCACACCACTACCATAATAAGAGATAAGTTAAACAACATTAAAAATGTTATCCAAAATTTTATTCATCTTCTATATCTAGATTTGATTCATATGGGAAAAAAATTCCATTGTATTATCGATAAAAATTTCACCAAATGCACAATGACATCATGATTGATTAAAAAATACTCAAAATGGAATGTTTCTTCAAATACATTGATTCAAACTCTCACACTTCCAACATTTAAAAACAATATCCCCCTCACCAAGGGTGATGATTATTTTCTTCTTCATTTGATATTGAAAATTTTATAAATTTAAATAAATAAATCATGGACTCTTTACTAATTAACATTAAGGAACCACAAATAAGGGTGCATTAAAAACCTAAATTGGTAAAATATCCTAATACTAAACAAAAATTCACTTTTACCAATATCAAACAAGGTTTCAAACCAAAAGGATGTATATCTTCCAAAAGGTTCTTTCATGATAAAAGTTTCTCACATACCAAAAGAAGTACTTTTACCAAATACACCTAAATTTACAATTGTTATATCATTGCCAAATGTGGATGAGTTATCAAAGGATAGGCCAAAATTTCTAAAAAGATCCAATACCATTTCCAAGATATCCTAAATTTATTGATTCCAAACTTGCACTTGTTGTTCATAAGGATGATAATGCCAATATTCACAAATTTAGAAGAGGTGGCTTATTAGAATTAATGATAACACCTTTGCCAAACACCACCATTCCTAGTGATGATATCATTTCAATTATGGGTTTTAATCAAGAACTTCAAATACAAGTATATATACTTCAAATGAAAATGGCCCACCATAATTCTAATGACAATATTACCTCATTAGAAAATTAACCAATTGCACAATGTTTACTTGATTATCCTTATCTGTAAGGTTTTAAACTACAAAAAATGCCTCTTTTTATCATCATAAACATCCATTTAATCACATGATTAAATATGTACATTATTTTTATCAATAGGCTAAATATGACAAACTATTTCTAAAATACTTTCGTATGATTATCATCGATAAAGCTCACAATTGGTTTTACAACTTACCTAAGGGTTTGTTAACCACTTTTTCACAATTAGAGGATCTCTTATTTTTTGATTTCATCATACATAAGGTGCCTAGATTTAAATTAATAAATTTTCAAAATTACAAACAACATTATGATTAATCCATTCAAGATTATGTTATTCTATTTAAAATTACATCATATGCTTTAACATTTAGACCCTCAGATTTGAAAATACAATCTATCTTTAGTAGACATATTTTCTCCCCATTAAGGGAAATAACATTACATAAACAATATTAATCATTTACCTATTTATACTTGTATGTTCATAGATGTGCTTCATTCATAATAAAGTATCTAAAAGAACTTAACTTCTCTCTTTTCAAATATAAAGTTTTATCCCACGTATAAATAAGGAATATGAAATACCAAGTCAACACTATGAGTAAATGTGTGGCATTCCTCACATCCATATGTGAGTTTTATAATCATTACTGTTAACCAAATTTTGACCCTTCAGTTCCAAAATTAGCCACCCCTATTTGAAAAAACCATCTAATTCTATATCTTTAGCCAGGTCCAGTACTTAGCTTTTCTTTGAAAGAAGTGTTCTTTGACAAAGCCCCAAACAAATGTATAAGTCTATTCCTTTAATAAATTTCATGTTTGGTCTTTGCTAAGCCTTTGCCAAATTCTTTTAGCTTTTTTATTCTACGCCTTTGTTGAATTCTTTCAAAAAAAATGTTTGAGGCTTTTTCCTTAAGTGTATTTCCATTAGACTTTTCATTAGGCCAAGTAATGAATTCTTTCAAACAATTTGTCTAAGACAAATCTCCTAAAAACAAGTGCCAAATTATTTTGGATAAATTAGCTATGTAATTTTTCCAAAGGGTATGTTTCAATTTTTTCAAAGGAATTGTTTCAGACATTTTATTCGAGACAACTTTTTTGAAAGGTACTTCAACTTTTTTGAAGGTTATGTGACAACTTTTCTTAAGGGTATGTTTCAACTTTTTTGAAGGACTTTTTCAAGCTAGAGGACACTTTCAACTTTCTCAAAGGGTCATTTGCAAGAAGGCTAAAAGTACTTTTTATAAAGTCTGAAGGGTATTTCAACTTTCCCAAAAGGACATTTTCAAAATTCCAAAAGATTATTTCCATGGGAAGGTGGACCATTTAAAAAAATCCAAAGGGTGTTTTTTCCTTTCGAAAGATCATTTCCAAAATTTGATTGACACTTTCAACTCTTCTAAAGGGTCACTTGCAAGAAGCTGAAGGGTATGTTCATTTCAGAAAAGGCCTTTTTCACTTTGTCGAAGGGTCATTTTAAAGAACCAAAAGGGCCAAATAGAAAGTCTAAAAGAATTCTTTTAGAAATATTTTCTGAGGAATTCTTTTGAAAAACATGTCCAATACAAAGGAAGCAAAATGGAAAATAAAAATGACCGTGGGAAAAATATCCAAAGAAATGCCTAAGGAGTGACAGCCCATAAAACATTAATTTTAGACAAAACTAGTTGTTAAAGTTTAAAATAAATGCTTAACAGGAATCTGAAGGTAAGGATAAAAGTAACAAGTGGAAATTATAACTTAGGCATTTGTTTTAGTTATAACTTATTTAACTATAGTTGATTCAATTGTAACTGAGGCATTTGGTTCAATTGTAAATTATTTGTAACTGATTCATTTGGTGACATGGCATAACCCACCCACCTCTCTCATGCATGCAAATGTAATTATTTCTCTCAAGATGACAAATATCCAAGTGACCCTTAAACTTATTTTGATTTCTCCACCTCTCAAAGGCTATATATATGCATTATTTTAGCTTGTTCAGCAGCCTCCACTAGTTATGGTGAAACTCTAGCTAGATTTGTACTCGAGGAACTCTTGAAGAAATATAAAAATGTTGTTACCACTCATATACTGTAACGTTGAGTAATGAATTGAATCTTGTTGGTCTAGTCTAGTGAAAGATTTTCTTTTCTAGATTATACTCTTGATGGTCTACCAATTTATAGAAAGGAGATTATTACAGGTCTTTGCTAGTATTATTTTCTAAGTGTAGAGATATCTTATAAGTGATTCATGATTATATATTTATTTGGATCATTCATTTCCTTCTTAACTATCATATACCTTCTTGAATCTAGCATATGAAATATTCATGTAGTAATGGTTCCTGAGTTATGAGTCTTGTGCAAGAAAACACCTTGTTTTGTCTTTAAAGTAGTTGTTTCAGTCAATTAGGAGGATATCAAATATTGGTACATCATCGATTATTTTCTTAGTTGTTTTCCTTTACCCTTTTCATACATAATTGTTAGTTTAGAAAGAGCTTTAAAGGTGCATCAAGGGGAGTTAGCCCCTAATCTAGAGATTCATCTCAACAAAATTGTCACCCATAGCAAGAGAGATGATTCTATTTTTATACTTGGATAAGGAGAGTTGAGCATATCCTTAGGGGTGCAAATCCAAGCATCAATAGTTTTTGGCATACCTGGTGGGACTTTAATTCCTAGAATATTGTTCAATATTGGTACTAGTCTTGGCATTGTTGAAGATTGAAAAAATCATCTACATTCAGTACCTAATGACTCCATTGAAGAATTCAAGTATTTAGTTGATGATCAGTCCTATTTTCCATGCAAAAGGTTACCACTAGGTCTACTACTAGAGGTGTACCCTTCGATTTTGTGGAATTGTCTCCATATTCCACCAAAAGTTTTGGGTTTGTCAATACTCATCCTTAAAAAAGAGATTTTGTGTTTAAAGCTTCCAAGTTTGTGTTACATTTCATCCCTAACACCCATAGTAATCATTCTAAAATGTCTATAAGATAACCTTTTGTGGCTTTTATCAGAGTGTCTCCATTGCATCTTGCCCTATATGATCAAATTCCAAGAGCTACCCTCAAAAGTATCCCACATTTTAGTGGAGATGGTCATATTACTACCATTGAGCACATTCAAAATATAGAAAACTTTTTTAATATCCATAATATCACCTAATAAAATGTATTCATTAGGTTTTTGGCCTTGTCTGTTAAAGGAAAAGTCTTGGATTGTCATGGGACCCTACCTGTAAATTATATTAGCTCATGGAATAAGTTGGGGACCCTATTGATTAATAGGTTTGGGGAAAAGATTGATCACTTATCTCTAGTTAAGAAATTAACCACAATATAGATGGCACCACATGAATTCATGCAATATTTTAATACTAGGTTCCAAAAAACTTGGGACAAAATCATGATTCTTGTGAGGCCAACCACAAACTATGCATTTTTGTACTACTTGAAAACATTAAATAGTGAAATCGCCATGATGATTCAATCCATGGGTGGAAAAAAAATTCTTTTTGCCTATGAAACATCCATAAATTCTAAGAATTTCCTTGTCTAAGTAGGAAATATAGCTCTTAGACCTCTAATGCCACTATTCCCTGATTTGCATTCTCCTAGTCAAAGTACATTGCCCACTTTAGCTCCTTTGCTTGGTCAAGAAAAATTTGCCATTGCCCATACTAATAAAATACATGAAGTTAAAATCCTACTTCAAAGCATTAAAAATTAGTTAGTTTCCCTCAAAATACAAGCTCAAGGTTATAGACCATATCAACCCTACAATCAGTTTGGACAAATAAACAGACCTCCTTTTTCAAGGAAATAATTAGGGACAAGGCTAAATTACCCATGTCAAGCCTTATCAAAGCTATAATCCTAGCACTCCTTCATCCTCTAAATCCCTTTTCCCCACTCAAAATAATTTGGTCCAATAATATCCCAACTATCCACCTTTTGAACATGGTCAAGAACAAGTTGCTTATGCCAAGGAGATGCAAAATCAAGGCATGACTATACAAGGTGATCAAACATCTCAATTTTCAAATTTTGAGATGCCAATGAAATTTAGGATGGATAAAAATTATATTTAGTATGACTCCACTCTCATAAATCATTTGGAGGGTGAGTTTTGTGCCATTAACTATGTGGGGAATACAAGTAATTAGAATACTAGTGTTGCCTCTAATACTAGGTCCAAAAGGAGGGCTATTGAAGAGACTCAAGGAACCAATCAAGGATAGTTTTAACTCATACATAAGCTTATATTGGATTTGGGCCTAATTAAACTCTTAAAACATAATAAAAGTAGAGGATTCTAATTTTTAGGCCAATTGCTACAACTCTACCTACACATGCTACATCACAAAGTGCCAGTGTTCATAAAGAGAACCCTAAGGTGAGTAATCCTTCCATCAATATGGTGAACCAGATGAAGAAGATTCATATGAATATTTCATTTTGGGATTCTCTAAAATTACCAACATAGAAATATATACTTCAAAAATAATTTCATGGATTGGGCAAACATGTTGGCCCATTTATAAATGACAATGTGGTTTTGGTCAACAGAACTCAATCCATAGATGGTCAAGTGAAGAAAGATGAGAAGACTCCTCATTTTTACCTATTTATAATTATTGGTGATTTCTTAATTCACAATTTCATCATTTATAGTGGATTAATCACATCAATTATGCATAAATATATAGTAGATAAGGTAGGGCTCAAGTATGAGCCAATGACTAAAGGAGTTTTGCAATTGGATGGATCACCAACTAAGACTTTGGGGGTAGTGAAAGGTTTGAATTTGGCCCTTCATGCTTGTCCTAATTTTTCAATTCCCCATGATATGTTATTAACATATTTACCTACCTATTTTTCTCTTTTCTTGTCAAGGTACTTTACATCCAAGATAAATGGATACTTGGCAGCTATTTGGTCCTACATGATATTTAGAATAAAATATGGCACTAAGATGAAGATTGAGTCAAAACCTATCGATAGAGATAATTTGGAACCATACTTCCCTAAGGTGTAAAATTTTGATTATGATATAATTGATGAATAGGAACTTCATATTGACCAATCTCCATCATCTTCCCTGGAGGGAGTTTCTAATTTGTTCCTAGATGAGTGGGGAAATGACAACTATGAGAATGATCCTTACAAGAATAATCTAGTCTTGGAGTTTATTATATGAATGAGAAGGGATATTTCATGCCTAATTTTATGAATCCAAGTGAGGATTTGAATGGCTTATGGTATCTTTTATTTGATGGGTCTAGAACAAGATGGGGGTAGGTGGTGGAGCTATGTTAGTTTCACCTTCAAAGGAAAGGTGTTTTTTAGCTTTCATATTTCAATTCTCATGCACTTCTAATGTGGTAGAGTATGAGGACCTTATCCATGGCCTTTAATGGGAAATAAAAATAGGTGTCAAGGAAATATAAGTGTTTGGTGATAGCGAACTTGTTTTGAATCAAGTTAGAGGGTAGAATTTGACCAAGAAATCCTTGCTCAAATCCTATATGCATAGAGTTTGGGACCTTTTAGAAGGTTTCATGGCTTTTAACATCATATATATTCCAATTGAAGATTATAATCATGTTGATACGTTGGCATCCATTGGCACTCAATTTGATGTTCTAAAGGGCATAAAGGAAGACAAAAACTAGCCCCATCTAAAGGTGATTGTGAGACCATCCATACCAAATAATGTCATCAATTAGTAGGTCTTTGATAGTGACCATCAAATATCACTTTATATACAAGAATAGGCTGATTTTTCTTCCAAGAATCATTCTAAACTAAAAAACCAATATGGAAGGAAAATTATCCAATTAAAGTCCAACAAGATTCCTAAAGGCTTAGTGACTCTTGAGAGCATTTTCAATGAGGATGACCATCTCAAGAATGAAAAGGTAGGTATTTCCACTAATCAAGATAACTATGAAAGGGTATAAATATTTAAATATAATTTACTTGCACTTGGGAAGGTATGCATTAGTCAAGAGAGGCATGATTTCAGTGAACTATGCAAGGAGTTTAGTGATATTTTTGCATGGGAGTATATTAATTTGAAGGGTTTTGACCCAAGATTGGATCAACACACCATAGATATAAATGAAAATTCCAAACATATCAATCAAATATAAAGGCCAATCAATCCCAAGATTGAGCCTCTCAAGAGGAAAGAACTCACCAAACTGATTGAGTCAAAAATCATCTTTCCCATCAAGCATTCTTCTTGGTTGGCCAACTTAGTCCCTCTTAGAAAGAAGAATGGGGATACCAGGTTGTGTGTGAATTTTAGATAATTGAATAGAGTGTCTTTGAGAGATAACTATCCCATCCCTTCTATCGATCAAATCTTGTAAGTGGTGGCAGGTAGTGAGAGGTTTTCCCTCATAGATGGTTATTCTGAGTACAATTAGATTTTGGTGAAAGAAAGTGACCAATACAAAATAGCCTTCACCACCAAATGGGGCACATATGCCTATAGGAAAATGAAATTTGGATTTTCAAATGCTGGAGATACTTTTCAACATGAAATGGATATGCTTTTTCAAGGATTAATCAATGGCATTGTATTGGTATATCTTGATGATGTGATAGTTTTCTCCAAGGAAGAAAAAGACCATTTAAATCACCTAATATAGATTTTTTATAGGTGTAGAGAATTTAGTATCTCTCTAAACCCAAATAAGTGTGTGTTTTTTGTTCATGAAGGCAAACTCTTAGGCCACATTATTTTTAATAAAGCTCTGTCCATTGATCCAAAAAGGGTAAGTTTTATCTTGGCATTATCTTTGCCTAAGCATAAGAAAGGTTTTCAAAGTTTCTTTGGAAAGATAACTTTCATTAGGAGGTTTATTCATAATTTTTATAACCTAGTCAATCCCTTGACCTACATGCTAAGGAAGGATGAGATATTCACTTGGATAGGAAAGAGGAAAAAAAAAATTGAGGAGATCAAGTAAGTTATTGCCCAAGCTCCTACTCTTGCAAGTCTAAACTTCTCCAAAGACTTAAATTTGTACAATTTTAGGAATGAAGAGGTAATATTTACAATGATTACTCAAGCTAATGATTAAAATTTTGAACAACTTATTTCCTTCTTTAGTCAAGGTTTGGAAGGCTATGAGACAAGATACATATATGTTGAGAAATAAGTGCTTGCAGTCATAAGGAGTTTAAATAAATTTAGGCATATTTTGTATAATAACAAGATTCACATTTTTTTGCCTCATCCTATTATGAAATACTTTCTATTGAGTAGATATTTGAATGATAAAAGGGCAGGTTGGATCACCAAAGTGATGAAGTATGATGTGGAGATCAAAACAACCAAGCTAGTGAAAAGAAAAGGACTATGTGAGCATCTTTCTTCAAACTTGAAAGAGCAAAGGGAAGTTGTTTTGGCACTCCATGATGATCTTACATTATTTATATCTTCATATATGAGAATTTGGACATAGGACATGATATATTTCCTTCAAATTGGTGAGTGTCTACCAGGTCTTGATAGGGCCAAGAGAAGGTACTTTAGGCTACAATCCATTCCTTCTATACTTGTTGATAGAGTTCTATTTATAAATGACTTTTTAGGTTTTATTTTGAGGTGTATTTATTTGGATTATATTGAAAAAATTTTGCATGAGTTTCATGATGGACCAGCTGGTGGTCATTTTTCTCTAAGAACCACAACTGCTAAGATTATAAAGGTTGGTTACTTCTGGCCTAGCTTGTTTAAGGACACTCACGCTTGGGTAAGGAAATGCCAAAAGTGTGATCTTTTTTATGGGAAATAAAATTTAACTACCTTGCATCTTCATCCAATCTAGGTTGAGTAACCCTTCATGTAATGGGGTTTGGATTTTATGGGTATGATCAATCCTCCTTCTAGTGTTGATCACAAGTGGGTGTTGACAGCCATTGATTATTTTACAAGAGGGTGGAGGCTAAAGCTCTTAAGGAGGCAAATGAAAACTCAATCTTGGACTTTTATGAAGGTATAGTAACTAGGTTTGGAGCTCCTTTAATAATCATTTTAGATAACGCATTAGCCTTCTTAGGAACAAGGACAAGTGAATGGGATTTGAAGCATGGCATCTATCTTAGCACCTCCTCCAACTGCTATCCCCAAAGGAATGGAATAGATAAGTCCACAAATAAGAAATTAATCAAGATTATAAAGAGGATAATAGAGGAGAATCAAAGGACTTGGTACACTAAGTTGAAGATAGCCCTTTGGGCTGATAGGATCACCCCAAAGAGAGCAATTGGGAACTCACCATACACAATAATGTATAGAAGGGAGGCTAGGCTTCCTATCTCACTCAAGTTAACAGCTTTAGACCTCACCTATCAGCTATAATTAATGGAGAATGAGAGAATTAATGTTAGGTTATGTGATTTGATGGAGCTTGAGGAGACAAGAGATAAATCTATGCACGCCATGACTACTCACCAACAACAAATAAAGAAGTATTTTGAAAAGAAGTCCATGCCAAGGAGTTTCAAAGGAGACATTTTCCTAAAATGGGATGAAGATAGGTCCAAACCTATAAGGCACACAAATTTTGATGCTTTTTGGAGTGGCCCATATGTGATCACATAGTACAAATAACACAATGCTTTCCAACTCTCAAAGTTGGATAGAAAGGAGCTACATATCCCAGTTAATGGGATATATTTAAAGCATTGTTATTAAAGTTAACTTTTTCTTTTATACATAGTTTCCTATTTTCCTTGTGTTCCCTAATTTCTTATGCATATGTGTGAGTTTTTCCTTGTCTTGTTTTGTGTTGTCTTTGCTTGGTCGTGTTGTTGTTGTGTGGTGTGTTTCCTTGTGTTTTGTTTTGTCATAATCCTTGTTAGTCATCTTAAGAATCCATTAACTCTATTAGCCCTGAGTTAGATAAGGCTATTAGTTTGGTTAGTATAGTAGGCATACTACCCTTGTGAATCACCATTTTTTTGACCAAATTTTGGCCCTTTAGGCCAAAATTGGGCACCCTTATTTGCAAAAATCATCTAAGTCTATATCTTTAGCCAGATCCAATACTTATCTTTTCTTTGAAACAAGTGTTTTTAACAAAGCCCCCAATAAATGTATAAGTTTATTCCTTTTATAAATTTCACTTTTGGTCTTTGTTAAGCCTTTTCCAAATTATTTTGGGTTTTTCTTCTAATCTTTTACTAAATTCCTTCAGACTTTCTATCCAAATTTTTTTCCTTAAGTGTATTTACTTCAAACTTTTCATTCAGCCAAGTAGCAAATTCTTTCAAACAATTTTTTTGAGATAAATCTCCCAAAGATAAGCACCAAATTATTTTAGACAAATTATCTACATAATTTTTTTTAAGGGTATGTTTCAACTTTTTTGAAGGAATTGTTTTGGACATTTTATCCGAGACAACTTTTTTGAAAGGTACTTCAAATTTTTTGAAGGGTATGTGATAATTTTTTTGAAGGTTATGTTTCAAATTTTTTGAAGGAATTTTTCAAGCTAAAGGACAATTTTAAATTTCTTGAAGGGTCATTTTCAAGAAGGCCAAAAATTACTTTTCAGAAAGCCTGAATGGCATTTCAACTTTCCCAAATGGACGTTTTCAAAAGTCTGAAAGATTGTTTATGTGGGAAGGTGAACCATTTAAAAAAATTTGAAGGGTATTTTTTCCTTTCAAAATATCATTTCCAAAGCTGAACGACACTTTCAACTCTTTCGAAGGGCCACTTGCAAGAAGCTGAAGGGTATGTTCATTTCAAAAAAGGCCTTTTTCACTTTACCAAAGGGTCATTTTAAAGAACCAAAAGGGCCAAATGAAAAGTTTGAAAGAATTCTTTTGGAAAGATTGTCTAAGGAATTATTTTGTAAAACTTTTCTAATATAAAGAAATCAAAAGGGTAAATAAAAATGATCATGGGAAAATTGTTCAAAGAAATGCCCGAGGAGTGACAGCCCATAAAACATCAATTTTAGACTACAAAAAATAGTCATTGGAGTTTAAAATAAAGTCTCAATGGGAACTTGAAAGTGAGGATAAAGGTAATAAGTGGCAATTGTAACTGAGGCATTTATTTCAATTGTAACTTATTTAACTGTAGCTAATTCAATTTGTAACTTATTTTTAATTGATGCATTTGGTGACATGTCATAGCTCACACACCTCTCTCTTACATGCAAATGTAATTGTTTCTCTTGAGATGATAAATGTTTAAGTGACCCTTGAACTTCATTTAAATTCTCCACCTCTTAAAGGCTATATATATGCATTCTTTTGGCTTATTTAGTAACCTCCACTAGTTATGGTGAAACTCTGGATAGATTTGTACTTGAGGAACTATTGAAGAAATATACAAGTGTTTTTAATCATATGTTATAACATTGAGTAATGACTTAAATCTTGTTGTTTTATTCTAGTGAAATATCATCTTTTCTAGCTTGTACTCTTGATGGTCTACCAATTTATAGAAAGGATATTATTGTATGTTTTTGCTAGTATTCTTTTCTAAGTGTAGAGATATCTTAGAAGTCATTCATGGATGTATCTTTCTTTAGATCATTAATTTCCTTCTTAATAATCATATACCTTCTCTAATATAGCATATGAAATATTCATGTAGCAATGGTTCCTGAGTTGTGAGTCCTGTCCAAGAAAACACCTTGTTTTATCTTTAAAGTAGTGGTTTTAGTCAACTGGGAAGATATCAAATATTGGTGCATCACCACTTGTTTTCTTATTTATTTTCCTTTACCCTTTTCATAAATATTTGTTATTTTAGAAATATATTTAAATGTGCACAAGGGGAGCTAGCCCCTAATCTAGAGATTCATCTCAATGAAATTATCACCGACATCAAAAGAGATGATTCCATTTTGTCACTTGGATGAGGAGATTTTATCATCTCCTTATGGGTACAAATCCAAGAGTCAACAATTAATAAATATGGTATAAATAAAAAATACACATCCACAACAAACACCTCAAGTTGAAAAAATAAAAAATAATCCATGCCAACAAAATATGAAAATTGCATTCATGGGTTGTGCATAATTTTGGCATAACCATGTTGATCCTACACAATAAAAAACCATTTTTAATTTAATATGTTTATATTAAATTATATTTTATCTAAAATACTTACAACATAAATAAGGTTGGAAGGAATCTTTGGGAAAAATAATACCAATTGTTTGTGGTCCTAAAGTGATTCAAATAAGAGTTTGGATTATGCTACAAAAATATCAATATGCATTCACAATAAGAGCCCTTTGGTTATCCTAGATGGAAGTAAAAACTAACCAAAATCAGCACGGTGTCTCCTTTTCTCATGAGGGAAGATTGATCCATATGCCACATGATGATGATCATTATTCTATTTCACATATAAATCATGAGGAAAAACATGTCATGCACCATTTTCACCTATCCAACCATGTTCCAAACAATGTAAATGATACAACCTAAGCTTGAAAACATAAAATATACCAAAAAATCACATATTCTAAAAATACCAAAAACATTCAAAAAATTCAAAAATATCAAAAAAATTAACTTGTTCCTAGTTGTATTATTTCTTATACATATGTTGTTTACTCCATGTTAGTGTGTACCATATCATTCCTCTCATATATACACATGTTTCATGCTTCATTTGAGTGTAATACATCCATACCTAGGTACATGATATATACACATACATATGTTGGGATTTACTTCCACTCACATCCTAAGTATGTTGGAGTACCTACTTATTTGATAAAAATACACCCAAATTACATTATTTTATGATCACTTTCCATTATCATGTTAGATCTTATATGCTTATACATGCCTTTATTCATGTGTATACCTCTCATAATTTACTTGATATGTTATGTACCTGACATTTGTTGAAAATACATATGTTTAGTAACTAGTATGATATGTTCATGTTGGTTGTAAATATTCTTTTTTTATTATTATCTTGCATTGTATTACTTTTTGGAGCATTTTAATATGCTCCATTTATTATTTCCCTCATTCCTATACTTGCCTATTTTAACATTTCAATTTGTCATTATTTGTTGCATGTGGATATTTGAATATGTCATTCTATGTTTTGTGTAAATTTGACTAAGTCATGTTCCTTCAATTGTGCAAAATTTGAACGTGCCCCTTATATGAGGTTAATTTTGAGTTATTTTGTGTGTGTTCTTTATTTATTATTGAGGTTATAGTGTTACTCTTTAAACATTTCCATGATCTACATCATGCATCTTAGGACTAGGTGTGATCACATATTATGTGTTTCAATGTTATATCTACTTATACATATTACCCCCTATATGTTATGTGATCTATACATATATTATATAATTATATTATCCTTTTGAGGTAAGGTAAATATCATATTATACGTCCCCTCACCTTAAAAGAGTGGGCTTATTAGTGGGGGCATGTCATAGAGGCATGACTTCCACACTTCCATAATTTTAGATTATAGTGGGGGAATGTCAAAAAGGCATAACCTCCACACTTATTTAGTACTCAAGATCTCTAGATTATAGTGAGGGGAAATTATGTGAATATGTTTACCACACTTACACTGGTTCTCATATTATTAGGATTATAGTGGGGGCATGTTATGTAAACATGTTCTCCACATTTACACCAGGTCTCGATTCTCCAGATTATAGTGGGGGCATGTTATGGAAACATGTTCTCCAAATTTACACTATTTATCATATTCTCTAGAATATAGTGGGGGCATGTTATGAAAACATGTTATCCACACTTGTACTAATTTTAAATTCACTAGATTTTATATTTTATGATTTAGATACATATTTGTGATAGTATATTATACAATGATATTGTTACTATACCTAGATTCCAACTTGAGATATATATGAGGTGCATATGCCATGAAAATAGTACCTAAAATTAAAAAATCAAATCATTTCCAAATTTCAAATACTATTATTATACCTAGGTTGGACTATTATGGACTATTATTGAGCCAATCTACTGTAGTAGTTGGTTCACTTTTAGAAGGTTGAGTTGATTAAATATTGAAATCTTACCAAGCTTATAAGTTAGACTTGATTAAATCATATAGCTTTACCAGACTCGTCAGTTGTATTTAATTAAATCATCCATCCTCACTAGATATATATGATGATTTGATTAAATTACTCACACTCACCAGATCATTTACATATTTGATTTGCATGATTGAGATGAAATAATCTCAATGGATGTGTTTCAACTCACCTTTACATCAAGGTTGGGGCCATGTGTCCTCCTCTCTCTCTCTCTCTCTCTCTCTCTCTCTCTCTCTCTCTCTCTCTCTCTCTCTCTCTCTCTCTCTCTCTCTCTCTCTCTCCTCTCTCTCTCTCTCTCTCTCTCTCTCTCTCTCTCCTCTCTCTCTCTCTCTCTCTCTCTTTATGTGTGTGTGTGTGTAGACATACATACTTGTAAGTTCATATTTATCCTAATTTGAGATTCAATGCTTCATAATGATCCGTCCTTTCAAATCAAATTACCAAAAGGTAAGATGTAAGATGTCTATATCAACACATAGGTGTAATCCTAACATTTCTCTTTTTACTTTCAATAATTTTAAATTATTTAATATATATATTTCATACACTTATTATATATTGTAACATCATCTTTATTTTAATTTAGTCACTAACAAAGTACTCAAGTTATGTTCACACAAAGACAATGTGTGTTATACACACCCATATATGAATTTCTTTCCTTTAGAATAGTAAATTCATTACTAGATTAAATGGAGGTAAAATTTAGATACTAAAATCTGATTTATGTAATACTCTATACTTGTACACCTAAAAATATCAATCATGGTTGTATTTTTTAGTTATAGATCTGACAGTTGTAAAAAGGCTCATGTTCATTATCTCTTTGTGCCTAATTATTTATCTCTTAGTCTAACCATTTTTATTCTAATGAACAATCCTTCTATACTATACAAAAACCTTTAAACCTAATCATTACACTTCACTTCTAGCTTTAGACCTATACTTATTGTCTAACTTCTTGGATGCTTACATCCCTAACTGACACCTGCATTAACATAAGTGTCCAATTTTCCTATAATGTGTTTAGTACCAAAAATTCATCCAATTTTCAAATGAAACATATCTTCAAGGTTATCATAAGTGATTTATTGTGATATATTTCTAAAATATATTGGTATATATATATATATATATATATATATATATATATATATATATAATATCAACCCTCATTTTGTTGTTCGGTCCAATATTGGTTCTAAAATCCCAATGAGATCAGGTATTCCAAATTATGAAAATAGGAATAATGATGGACTTTCATCCTCTATTTTAGGACTATTTGGTGTCATCTGAGGCCATGGATGTGGGTATTTGACTTCACTATGGATTCTATGAGAAATAATCTCCAAGAGATGCAGTGCCACCACAGGAATCTCAATACAAATTTTTTAGATAAAGGTCTAGTTATCTAGAGTTGTTAGTGATGATCATAAGTTATGCTCCTCTAATTTCTAAACATAATGGTAAGGGTAGTTCAATATTTAAAAATAAATTCAAAAATAGGGGAAATTAAGGTAGGAAATAGTTCCTTTAGATTTAAAATGAAATCAATATATCAATCGTCGAACCAAGTTACCTTGCCACAATTATACCACTGTGTACTAAGTTTCACCAAAAGATCTAACTCCAATAATACACAATAGGAAGAGTCTAAGGAAATAAGGAATAATGCCTCAATTAAGAACCCTCACTAAATATTAGTACTAGAAGTTTATAGTAGATAACATATAAACCTCCAAGATAACTTGCAAACTAGCACATAAATTATCAATACCATGAGAAAAGAAATGAAAGATTTCAAAAAAGAATTATAATATACAAGCACATTATAACCTTACCATACATTTAATAGAAATGTGTTAGTCTGATTAATCTAAAATCAATAATCATTTAGAATGGAGGATGAAAGATAACTTGAAACACAAAATAAGTATTTTTTAGAAAGTTGAAATTACATTCATTAAAAGACAAGTGTTGTTAAAATAATATCGATCATAGCCAACTTTGACAGTCTAAAGGGATGAAAGAGAAAGCAAGTGAAATCCTATCTTAAATCTAATATCACTTTTGAACAAAACAATTATTGACCTCTTATTTATAATATGCCTATGATTTTTATAGATAAGGATGGGATTAACCTCTAAAGAGCATGAAATTCCCATCCCAAGCCATGATGGCCACTCCTAGTGGTTACAACCATTTAATTCAAAAAAACAAGGAAAAATCCCCCCATTCCATCCCCAAGGATATCCATAAGGGAAAAATTAACTGATATGTGGCAATGGTTGTGAGGATCTAGCTCCTAACTACTTTGACTTTACCTCCCTAGCTTCTAGGGTAGCTACCATGAGGTTAAAATCTTGATCCAGCTTGGTGAGATTAATTAGGGGTTCTCTAAATATTATCTCAACTTGGGTCACCAATTTTTGGTATACCTATAAGGGAGCCTCTATCGACACCTAGACCTAAGACACCTAACTGATACTCATTATGGATTATGTTGAAAGCTTAAAAACTACCTGAGCCCCTTCTTTGTTTACCTTAATGGCCTTCTTCCTAGTCAAAGTGACCCAAGTGGACTCGAAAACTCCCTTATCTAATAGAAGTGTCTTCCAAGGGGAATAGACCAAATATATTTACTTCATTTAGGTATGTCAATATCTTTTTCCTACCATCTTTCAAGCGTCCTATCATGGTTCTATCTATAGTCAACCACTCCTCCAAAATAGTTTTCATGTTCTTGTAATACATTTGATATAATCTCAAGTATGGTGTGGGCATCAATTTTAACTCTATTAACATGCCTTTATTGACTATCACCAAGAGTTTCCTATATTTCCCATCAATCTCTATAATCCTTTCTAGATAAGCATGGGTTTGTTAGATGAGCGCTTTGGTCTCTACCCTAGTTTCTACCACCTTCCCCAAAATTGATAAGAGTATTAAAAAGGAGTCTTTGACCTACCCAATTATTATGGTGTGGAAAGAGTTATTTACCTAGGCCTCTAAGGTTTGGACTTGATTATGCATATCCTTGAGGAGCTTCTCTAACATGTCATGGGTTACTCTAAAAATGGAGAGTAAGTCCTTAGCTACCTTTTCCTCCATAGTGGAGGTACTAACTTTGATTAGGGAGAACAAGTCCTAATGGGTTTTCTAGAATATTGGGTTTCCCTCATGGATGAATTTCTATGTGAGGCTCTTCTTCATGCTCCTCATGGCATAGTCAAAATTCCACTACATGTCCTAGTTGCCTTGGATTGACATATCTAAAACTTGAGATATTGGGACCATACCCAATGTTTTGGGAGGTGTTAGAGGATTGGTATAGATGATAGCTATGGGTAGAGGATGAGGTGGAGGGGAGATAGAGGAAGATAAAGGTGTGAGTGATGAAATCAATGGAGAAGGAAGAGGCATGAAAGTGAAGGGAGGAAGGATGAATAGGGAGGCCCATGGGAACATCTATGTTTTCCATTGACCTTAGGTTATGCCCACCTGAGGAAAAATGACTTTTAAGAGAGGGGTATTCATTATAAGGGAACATATTGGTTGGTTGAAATCAAATCCCTTAGTGCCTAGGATGATGGAAAGAGGGGGTAAGGAACAATGCATAGAGATGTCCTGGTTGGTGTTGGATAAACCATAGAGGCCAATGGAGGAGGCCAGGTGGGGGGGGGGGGGGGGAAGGGGGAAGGAATCCAAACTAAAGCTTGAAGATGAGTCACCTTGTGCTTATTTTTGAATCTTTTACTAAGTTATCCTCAGGTTTTATGGTAGAAGGAACACAGGTAGTAGAAGTCATGGTGGTTGACTGCATAGGTTTATAAATTATTGAAGGAGGTGTCAGGATGGTTTTGGCTACTTGAGATGCACTCTTAGAAATTACAAAATCATTTGCCAAAAGAGGTACACTTATAGGTACTTATACTTGAGGCATACCCAATAGAGGTATTGAGTGTTAGATTAATTAATGTAGTTTAAATACTTTAGTTAAGTTTTATTAAGGTGTGCACATGTCTATGTGCTTATTATGTTGATATACCCACTCAACCACACTCTCTCTCTTATTTATAGGCACTCCAGTAGTGCATCTTGTATAGAGAAGAAGTGAAGATATTCACTTGTATAACCATTTGTGTTATAAATAGTTGTTTCTTTGTGTGAGCAATGTGTTAATGTTTATCATTGTGGTAATAAGCTCTTGGAGAGATCTTGGTTGAAGAGTTTTGATAAATATTTCATGGTATTAGGGCTAGAAGTGTTGTAGCCATCCATTTATGATTTTGATGCTACAAAGGTTTGTCTATTTATCAAAATTTATTATTGGTTTAGTGGAGATGTTTTGTATGGATCTTTGAGATTTTTTTGGCTATTGACATTTTTTTGGAGAAATTATAAATTATTTTTATATAAAATTATGACTCTCTTACAGATCATTTTTCTCCTCAAACAGATGTATGATTCATAAAATTATTTCATTGTTGGAAAAATTAAATTCGAGAGGTTTATACAAAGTGGTCATAATAAATATTTATAGTAGTATTTAAGGAGATATGGAAATTTGAAGTTGACCCTACAAATCTGATTTTTTGCAATTTTTTTATGTGTGATCAAGAAAAAAATCAAAACTTGTATTTAAAGTGAAAAACAACATGGAAGATTGATTTATATGGAAGATTTTTATTTTCATTTGCTTCAAAATTATTTTTTCCAGATATGGTAGAAATAATTTAATTTTTCTCCACGCATTTAATATTTGTGCAGTGTTTATTTATTTGACCCATTTTAATGATGGACAACTTGTAAAAAACTATAACCTTTGAACTGTGACTCAAAATCGAGTACTATTTTTTTTAAAGTGTGTGTTTTTTATTCTCCATCCATTGGGTTCATTTATCTTTTAAAATACACTAAATTATAAAGTGTCAAATTTTGGGGGCCTTACACTTTTTTGGGGTGTTCATTATTTCTATCTATAGACATTAAATTGTCACATGGGGATTTGTTTTTTTGAGAGGGTTCTTATTCTTGACTTTATCCTTATTTTTTGGAAATGGATTCTTACTTCTTTGAGTCCTTCAACACCTCAAACTACATTATTTAGAAGATCAAAATGTGGATACACTTACAATGGAAAGGTGCATGGAGTGTTATGCTTGGTGACATTCTCTACTTTGCATATGATGAAGATCTTGCTTAGACTGCATCCATGCAAGATGAGGCTCTTTGTTTTATTTGCCTCTATGTTTTAGATAGTTTTCATTGCTATATCACATGTGCTACATCACCAAAGTAAGCTTGGGATGATATTATGGCCTATTTTGAGAAGGATATTGAGTATTTTTCACCCTCTTTTACTCCACCTCCTTCTGTTCCACTTCTTTCTCCTCCTATTAGTGAGGATTTATATTTGGATGATGACACTAATATTGTTCAATATTGAAGTCTTGACAGTGACATAAGTGAGGCATTATTGACACTTCCTTCTTCCCCTCCTAGTATGTATTCACTCTTTAATAGTGACATGAATTAGGATTCCTCTTTATTTTATGAGGACATACTTCTTGATGGCAATCTAGATGAGGCATTCTTAACTCCTACACCTCTCACTATTCAACCTTATTTAGTTGTTAGTGATGACCTGTATTTTGATGATGGTTTGCTTGAGGTACCTATTACTACTCATATAGTTTGTATTCTTCCTATTCATTTCATTGATTTATAAGACATGATTTTTGTGGATGTGGCACCTTCACCATCACTTTTTTGGATATCATGGATGAGACACCATCAATACTTCCTAAGGATGACTTTTATTATGCCACAGTTGTTGTTTCTTCATCACCTACTCCTTTTTTTGTGAGGATATGTATTTTGATAGTGATTTTCACAAAGAATTTATTATTGTTGCACATTTTGATTTGGAGATTTTTGATACTCCTGCTATTGCATTTGTTGTTTGTCCCACTTTGGATCTACCTACTTATGTGCTTGGTTCCTTTGAGAAACATACACTTGGATTTAGATCTTGCATACTTCACTCTATGGGATACACTCATGAAATTCTTGGCATATCTTACATGGTATTATATATCCTATTGGCATCAATATTTCTATAGGTGATGTGTCTTTGGGACATATTATTCATATCACTTAGGAGGAAGGTACATTAATGAGAAGAACATTTTATTTTTGGGACTATCTTACCTCCTATGTAGATGATTCCTTACATCCTTTTCATCCATGCAAGATATATAGTATTGATCTTCATGTGGGGTGAAAGAAGTTGTCTTTAATGGGGATTCCACATAAATTCCTTCCTTTCCTTCTTTTCTCTCTTTTACTTTTTTGGGGGGAATTTTGTTCCTATGGGTTTTATTCCTTTGTCCATTTCATAAATATAGCCTTGTTACCAAGACTCATATTGTGGATATGCCACTTCATTTTTTGGCTATTTTTATCCCCTACCTTCACTTGAGGGGAGGTATTAGAGTTGTTTCTCATGTTTACTAGGTTTTATAGATAGTTTTTGTCTATTTTATAGTTTATCCTTTTGTGGATTTATCCCATATTTACTAGTTTGACTTACTTCTTATTTGTCCTTGATAATAAATGCAAGGATTCTCATTTTTAAGATATAGAATTTATTTTATGGATCATATATGATATTGTCTTTATTTTTCATATCATCTTTGTAGCTCTTACAACTCTTCTTGTGATGTTTTTGTTGTTAGTGCTTCAGATGTTGGGCTTGGAATGATCTTGTTGGCATTCCTTTCATGGTATCAGAGCTACTCCAATAATCTATTACTACATCTATGGAAGCTTCACTCTTAGATATTATTATTTTTATAGATATTCTTGCCATACTAATTATGATCTTCTATTGCATCCTCTTTGGGTGGTCTTGAGAATTAAAAAGGTGTGCAAGAAATTTTAGTTTCTAGAAGGGTCTATTATTTGTATATTTTTTTTGTTGTAGGCATATTTTTTTTGAGCTTTATGAAGTAAATATAAGTTTTCAATTGCATCTAGAGTGTCTAAGGAAGCTAGATTTATTATTTGCTAGTGCATATTTTTATTTTTTATCAAAAAACATGGTTTTTATTATGCAAACAACTCTCTAACTATACTAAATCATGCCAAATAATTTTTGGATTTTTTTCACCTTGTTTTTATATTTATAAATAATTTTTAATTTTTTAAGTTCATTAAAAATGAAAAAGCTATCCTAATTTTACTAACTGATACTGGAAATAAAAATAATATAGCAAGAGATAGTTTCTCAAGTTTTCTTTATTATTTTTCAATAAAAAAATATATTGGGGGCACATTTTTTAATTATTTTTTATAAAAATAATATTTTATAATGTGGATATATAAAGGGGATTAATTTTAACTATTTTTTTATTCACCTTTTTTTATCTCGTTTGTCAAAGACTAGAAGGTGAGGCTTGGTTTGGTAGGTAGCTAAACCACCTCACAAGCAAACGAATTTATTTTTTCCTTCTTTAATTTTACTATCATTATAATTTTTAGATTCATTTTTAGTTGTGACCAATGTCATATTAGTATAATAATTGGCCCACATTTCTACTTATTGGCCCACATTATATCGTTTAGGCCACTAGTGCACTTTACATTATCTCATATGCATTTTGGCTGAGTTTGATGTCCTTTGCATGTGTTTTACACATTGTCATTTTTTGGAAGCTAATCATTTTGAGTGTGTTTTTCATACATGATGGGTTTTTTTCCATTTTTTACACTCTTCCATTAGTGCACCACATGATCTATTCTAGTTTGTGCATTTCCACTTGACACACTTGTGGTTTATGTCATGTCTCCATCAAAGACCTCTTTTTATCACCTTGACTTCTTCTATGGAGACACTTTTTCCCTTCCTTGTTTTTGAATCACCTTTCATGATTATTGATGGCTTATTCAACATGTTGATAATATCCTTATTTAGATTTATTTTGGTGAAGTCCAATATCTTCCTTATTTCCATTTGGTATTTTTTTGTGTATAGGATATATTATACTTGCACTAATTTATAAAGTGACATGGGGGGTTTGTTGATTTAGCCTTGTTTACCTTCATGCATTTGTGTGCTTTATTTTAGGCATATTTTCACTTTTTTAGTTGCTTGTCTCTTCCATCACCACCATGGACCATCTTCGTTGAGATACTTTAATCTATATTTTTGACACCACTCTTCATATAATTGATAGTCACCCACAACTTGAATTGTAGCTATTATAGTGAATCCCAGTGTCATCTTATCTTCTTCGATAGTTCAATAGTCTATTTTAGCATGATATGGAATTATTATGATGTATACAATGTCAACCTATTTCGTGTTTGATTAGTGTATTTGGACCACTCATGTAGACCATTTTTTGTCACTCTATCTAGTCAATAATATGGGAGGTGTGGTATACATTCTACTTCTTAGGTGTTGAGTGTTCCTATCACATGTAGTACTCTTTTGTACTTTCAAAACTATTGAGAGTCTTTTTTATTGAAGATATTCTAGTAAATCTTAGTTTTATTTGTTTTTATGATCAAGTAGTGGATTTAGACCACACATTTAGATTGAGTTTACTTTTGACTTTCAAGTACTTGGAGTGTAGACTACTTCAGCATCATCTTTGGAGGGGTTTATATCTCTCTCTTCTTATTTTCTCTCTTTTGAGAAGGAGTTTTTTCTACAAGTTTTCTCTTTTTTCTATACATTATGAGATTTATATGTATATGTTGCACTTTTCTAAGTGTTTTTAGAATCTTCCTTTGTACATGGGTATCGTTTCTATGTAATTTAGTTGCTACAACGCATATAAAGATTTTTTACTTGATTCCACGGCCTTATTGGTGATTCTTATAGTGACACCAGTGTGGTATCCCCATCAGTGACATCAATGTGGTATCCCCACTAGTCTTTGTGCTCACTTATCACCATCTTGTTGGAGGGTGTTCAACTAATGCTTCTTTGGGTTCATCATTTTATCTAGTATTTTAGACTGTAATGTTCATATTCAATAATCCATATATTTATCACCATTCCTAATTAGACTTGGTAGTTATAGTGACTCGATATCTATGTACTCTGAAAATATGGTTTGGCATTCATAGGGATATTTGACTTCACACTTTATCCTATTTTGTACATGGAGCCTTATCAGGCCTTACAACTAGGACCCATTTGTATTCACTCCCTAATAGTTGCTTAAGGGAGGGTGTTAAAATAATTAATGTAGTTTAATTACTTTAGTTAAGATTGATTAGGGTGTGCACATACCTATGTGATCATTATGTTGACATATCCACTCAACCACTCTCTCTTAATTATAGGCATTATAATAGTGCATCTTGTATAGAGAATAAGTGGAGATATTCACTTGTATAACCATTTGTGTTATAGATAGTTTTTATTTTGTGTGAGTAATGTGTTAATGGTGATGGATATGGTAATTATCCATTAAAGAGACCTTGGTTGAAGAGTTTTGATAACTCTTTCATTGGGGGGTTTCAGCTTGGGGACTGGATGAGGTGGAGGGAAATAAAGAAGTGAAGATGTTTGGGAGGACTGAGTTTAAAGGAACCTAGGTGAATAGTGGAGGGGGCACAATAGGGAAGAGAGGAGGAACCACTTGAGTAGATTATGGAAGGGGTGAGGAACTAAGTGTCATCATGAGAGGGACTTGTCAAGTTGTGGGAGTGAGAGGAGGAACCTACTTTGGCACTTGTTGAGAGCCTCATTTTGGGCTTGCCACTAAGATAATATTGACATCAAACCTCAAGGTATGTGTGGCATGGGGTTGAGGTAATGTTTTTTGATCCACCTATGTTTGGGATGCATGATCTCAAGTTATGTGAGCCTATATTGGTTGGGGTTGAATTACCTGAGCTACTAAAGGAAGAGGAGGTGGAGTTTTATCATGAGGAGCAGGTGCTCATATAAGACAAGGTAGTGGAATATATTGTAAAATCCTTCTATAAATAATGGGGGAGTCATGATGACATCCTCCATAAAATAATAAGGTGTAGAAGGGGCCATATATGGCCCAAAATAGAACTTCTTTCCCTTCTTCTTATGGATCATGATTTAGATTAACACCTCATGGTCATCTATAGTGTTTATATACATATCATCATCTTCCTTTGATTGGTGGTCATAATTAATGTTGAAGTTAGCTAAATACTTCACCAAATGAGTCTTGATCATACCTTTTGGTTCCCAATTCTAGAGTTTAGCTCTTCCTAGAGTTAAGGAATCCCACTCGGTCACAAATTTTTGGAGAGGAGGGAAAGCCTTGTATATATGATACCAAATGGTAATTTTGAGGGGGGGCATGCCTTTTACTAGTGGCTGATGTAAAATCTAAAAACACCCTCCACCAGTTGGTACACTATCTCTTATTTTACTACACAATCTGAGATGAAGTATGGAAATTGGAGGGGCTGATTGAGAATGTCCATCACTCAAATCACTGTATCCTCCTATAAAAACTAGTAGTCACTAATGGTAGTAGGAGAGTCTTTGATTTCTGATGATAAACATAACATTGGGGCCTCTCTGATCACAATGTACACCACCAATTAAAATGACTCATAGATATCATAAATATGGTTCCTATATTGGTGGCCATAGCTTGTAAAAGACTACATAGACCACCAAGGCCCTTTGGAACCCACATAGGAAAAGTAGATGGATTAAAGTTGAGTCTCCTATAGACTACATATATAAGATATCTCATCATATAGAATTTTCTAGCTAATCGAGCATCTGGTATGTCCATGACCAACTTGAAGTTCATTAGCACTTTCATGTTTAGGACCTTAGAGCCAGTGAAAATCATGTGGATCAAGGTTACCCATAATTATTGACATGAAATTAGTCTAGGGCCCCAAATAATTGATTCAATAAAATCATATCCACCTATACCTCTTCCTAGAAAGTTTGGACTATATATGTGTTGATGTATTCCTTGCTCACCCATTTGGCATATGAATTGTTAGCCCAATCCTTTAGGACCTCATAAATTTTAAAAGTGTGAATCCATGTCTGTATTGATGCTACATGATATGAAAGGGTAAAATTTATGAGAGTGTAAAATGCTTTGTATGAGATCCTAGAGATGTAAAAAATCTAGTGTTGGGAGTTGATTAAGTAGACTTAATTGTGTACATTATCCCATACTTGCCTAGCAATGAGGAGAAAGTTATCGAACAAATAAGAGCATGGGTTCATTTTAGGTTTAGTCACAACCCTATGAAAACTACACTTATTATAATCCTATAGGGAATATTCAAACTTGATCTAATCATCATCATTAGAGCTTGAGCCTCTGGGTCCCTATTTGATAGCTTGAGTCAAGCCTTCTAGGAATAGGGTATCTCTAGACTCAGGTTTAGATTTGGGGTTTGAGGAGGACGTAACCATTATAGTAAGATGGTGGAATGTATAAAATTATTGAGTGAAAGAGAAAACATAGGGGTACACAACTAAAATGGAAAGTAAGAAGTTAATTTTATTATAAGGGTATAAAGTTATAACTGTTAATGAGCCTTCTTTAGCATATTTTTGGGAGAAGAAAATGGATAAGTAAAGCTACGCAGGATATTATTTGGATATTCATGAGCTGTGTATGAAATTTTTAACTATATGTATTTTGTCCTATCCTTCATAACTTGTAAAAGGATATAAGATGAATAATCCCCTCTTTTAGTCACCAATGTATGAGAAGAATGTGAATAGTTAGGAACTACAAATGACTATAAATATGTATGCTTCTATGAAGAAGATGATGAACCTTTGTTGAGATCAATTTAGACTTTATGTTTATAGTTACCTATTATATTTCTTATGTTATTCCTTATATGCATTATTATTTTTAATATTTGGTTTAATCCTAATTAAAGTAGTCTAAATTCTATGTAAACACTAAAAAAACTCTGGTTAATCTTAATTCTTATCTATTACATGATACTTCCTCTCTAGCATGATTTTGTTAAATATGAATTATGTACACTATCCTATGCATTATAATAAAAATTAGATATCCTTATCATATTTTATTGTATCAGTAACCTCTAATAATAATGGTGTGGTGAGCATGGAAACACTCCTTCTAGAAGAAACTATGCTAAGATGGTTATCAAGGTAGCAAGACAATGAAATATGGTTAGACGAGAAAGTATGAAACTTCACAGAAGAAGAATCTAAGAGGACTAGTCTTATCATGAGTGAAATTATTTAGGAACATATCTATGGAGAAATATATGAAATTTTCTAGTAAAAACTACCTGAATTGTTGACTAACTAGTTGACAAGACTAGAATACTATTGCTTCAATCCTAGAAAGAAATAAATAATCACTTGGAATGAAGAGAAAATAGACCAATTTTTGAAACTAAAAACTAATTAGATGAGAGTGATAGACTATTGGGCTACCACCATAGATGGATGCATCACTGAGTTCATAGTCTAAGGATATATAGCATTTGAAGCTATGTAGGATCATTTTATCTTAGGAATCAATGAAAAAAATTGTAGTGACTAACTATCTTATTAAAGATGTTGGTTGTGGATAAGGCCATGGTACCTAGTCCATCCAATATAGAGTAGTCAGTTCTAGCATATGGGGATGTGTGTGCATGATGGTGAATGATGTGTAGATGAGTAAGTGAAGCTTAAACCTAAATCCAAAATGGAAACACAATGGAATAAGATTAAAAAGAAAATTTTGGACTCATAATGAGAAATATGACAATAAAACAAATTGAATAGGTAAAAGGATACACAAATATTTGTGAATACAGGTAAAATTAGTAGTAAGATAAATGATGAATGAGTGAGAGGATGAGAAGAGTGAGATTATGAATGAAGGACTAAGATAGAGGATGATGAATGTCGATAGATAGATCAAATTTATGGAGGATGAGATGAGAATGAGATGTGTGAAGAGGAAGATGAGATTAGTTTAGAGTAAAATAGATAGAAGATAGAAGTAGTTCATAGATACAATAAAGGGTATTATAAAAATAAGAATAATTACTCAAAGAAATAGAGAAAAGTTTTAAGTTAATCATACATTGAACCATAGTAGAAGAAGAAGTTATTGGAAAGAACTATTCAATGAAAGTGTATGCATCCCTACAACCCAATCTTTTATATTCTAGTAGAAGTTTTCAACTAGGGGAGCAGGAGGATAATAGTTAGGAAAGACACTTTTCATAGCACATGAACCATTGGGGTAAGTAAATTCATACAAGATCTATTAGGAAGGATTTAAAGGCCATAAGATTAGTTGAAACTAAAAAACAATATGAAGGAAGCACAAAAAAAGCAAAGTGTGTGAGATAAATCTTCTAGTGCACAGAGTAGTATACAAGCAGGATCACTCAGAATACAGATGCCTCTAATAATAGTTGTGTAAAAGTATCCAACCACACTATTAAATATGATGACTCATAAAGGAGGATTCTTAAACCTAGCTATCTATGATGGGTCCATGAATCCTAAACAGTACCTGCTAACTTGCAAAATGAAATGGAAAGTTAAGGGCATCACTGATGAAACTTTTCAATTGTGTGAATTATTAAGGGACCTATATGGGAAAACACTAGAATTTATATATAAAAGAGACCTTTAGTAAGAAACTATAAAATACATTCAGGATTAGCTCATTACATAATTTAAGATTAAGAAATGTACCAATCAGACTATATATGACCTAAACAAGATAAGGCAAAATTCTAGAGAATTAGTCTGCAACTATGACCATAGATTCTTTGATGCAATAAATAAGGTAGAATTTGATTTAAAATATAAAGTCAAATTAGCATGGTTCATTGAAGGATTATGAACTAGGATTTAGTTTTCCACTGCATATACTCAATATGATACAAAATTAGATGCCAAAAATTGTTACACTACACATAGAACAGATCAAAGATTATGGAGAAGCCCCTATCACTAAGTCAAAAATTAAAAATACACTATAGGATTTTATTAAAAAAATGGATCAATACCATGAGGTAGATAATCCTAAATTGAATCTATGGTGTACAAAGTATAGAAAAGGACACCACCAAAATGATTGTCTAAAAGTCAAGATAGAATTATGTCAACTCTATCAAGTAATAGGGCATGCCAAAATATAATTCCACCTTCTAAACTAATATATCAATAATCCATAGAATCTATATTACAATTTATGCAAGTCACCTAACCATAATGAGAATAACTATATGGCTTTATAGGAGCTTAAATAGGGCATCTTTAAAAATGTATTTGTCATCATAATACAAAAAATCTATTTAGATAAGCAAAAAATCCTAGGCTTGGAGGTCAATAAATGTTATACAACCCAAACAAGTCCATAATTCATTCTAAGTTCACTATAATATTATCCTCATGGTCTAAATGGTTGGGCCCCTCCTTCATCGAGTTGGATACCTCTATTTCCTCAATACCAGTATACAGCACCCCAGAGCTCATCTATAATGTAGAAACAACAAATGAGTTAGATCACACTAGCTGCACAACAATAATTTAGAATTGGAGATAATAATCAGTAGCACTAGCAATGGAACATTGTGCAACAATAAGGAGGATATTAAAGTGGATATTAGTCTAACAGAGGAGGAGGTCATGCTAGTTATTAAGCATGAAATATACTAAGAGGGGGGCGTGAATTAGTATATTATATATATTTTACTTAATCTGATTTCTTTTCATTAACCACTAAATCACACATTCAAGATATGCAATAAAACTAAAATAATAACATGCACCACACAAGAGAGAGAGAGACACACACACCAGATTTTTATGTGGAAACCCAAAGTGGGAATAACCATGGAGAATAATCTCAAGTATATGAATGGGCACCAACTCAAATTACAAAGTTTGCAATCACTAACTTGTAGGAGAACCAACCCCTTTGCCGAGCACCAACATAGAAACTATTTGTAAGCACCAACCCATAAGAACACCAACCACTTGTAAAGATTTATGAGCACCAACTCTTCATGTGTATAAAACACAACTATCTCTCAATGTTGCTTACTCAACAAATGATATAAATCTACAATATCTCCTTCTTTTCTCTCTTCTAAAACAAATACAAACCATGAACTCTCTTGCATATTAAAAATGGCTTCTCAATCCTTTATGTATAGCTTTCCAAATGTCCTTTGGCATTCACCCTTTGTGACCCTTCAATCTTTATGTAAAATGGTGCCAAACTTGCATGACCCTTCATATCCTTGCATTTGAAAAGTCACATGGTGACCCTTCATAATCAAATGCATCCTTTCCTCTTTCATGTTTATCTTGGTGACTTTTTGTATTCCTCAAAGTGTCCCTTCATGGAAAAATGCACCATACCCTCTTTTGCCTTCACATGGTGACTCTTGAAATTCCTCAAGATGACTCTTCATTATAAAATGCATCCCATTCCTCTTTTGTCTTTACCCCATGACTCTTTGACTTCTCCATGGGCCCTCTTTTGATTTATATGTAACCAAAAATATATTCATTAATATTAAATAAATATTAACACACATTATCCAAGATATGAATATTAAAAATACCATTAAATGTTATGGGGACTTTATCACCAATGCTAGACCTTTGACATCAATGAAAATATTTCCAACAATCTCCCCCTTTGTCATTGATGGAAACCTCAAACTAAAAATGCCACATCTTGAAACCTATACTGCACATGTCAACCTCCACATACTACCATCTAAAAAACATATAATAACTCTCCCTTACTGTAGTAACCTGTACCTATTCCTTGTACCTATTTTTGCACCTATTTCTATACATGTACCTTTACCTGTACCTATTTCTATTCTTCTCCCCCTTTGACATCAATAGAAAAGGGCCTATCCTAGAGCTAAGACTTAACTCCCCCTCAACTAATGATGATCCTCAATGGTAGGAAGTAAAATAAATTACTTCCAACTTCTCCTGTAGATACTCAAATGTGTCTTTTGGTAGTGCCTTTGTGAAAATATCTAAAATCTACTCTGTAGTACTGATATATTCTATCTTAATTTTTTGATCTGCAACCTACTCTCTCAAGAAGTGATATCTAATAGGAATATGTTTTGTTATTGAATGCATCACTGGATTCTTATAAATATTAATAACACTTATGTTGTCATAAAAAATAGAAATAGGTTCATCATATTTTACCTTGATATCTTCCAAAGTCCGCTTCATCCAAAGCACTTGAGTACAACACAATATCATTGTAATATATTTTTCTTTAGCTATATAAAATGATAATGAATTTTTATTTTTACTTAGCCATGATACTAAGCTATCATTGAGAAAGAAAGATCCTACACTTATACTCTTTGTGTCATCCAAGAAACCTACCCAATCTAAATATGTATAAGTAACCAAAATTAAATATTTTCCTATGGGATACCATAATCCATAATCCCATGTGCCCTTGATATATCTGAATATTCTCTTCACCAACTGAACATGACTATCTTTTGGAGCTGACTGATATCTTACAACCATACCTACTACATTCATGATATATGGCCTTGATGTTGTCAAATATAAAAGACTACCAATCATAGATCTATACAAATATTGATCTACAATAGGTGAATCTTCATCCTTACTCACCTTATTGCATATACTCATTGGTGTGCCAACTAGTGCACAATCCTCAAAACCAAATTTCTTCAACATTTCTTTGGCATATTTACTTTGAGATATGAAAATTCCTTTATCTAACTAAAATATTTGCAACCTTGAGAAAAATTATAATTCTCTAAGCATAGACATCTCAAATTCTTTTTGCATATTAGCAGAAAATTCTTTTGTCATCTTTTCAATGTTTCCTCCAAAAATGATGTCATCAACATATACCACCACAATCAATTGGTGCTCACCTTCTATTTTGATGTAGAGATTACTGTCAGCAAATCCTCTCATAAAATCTTGATCCTACAAGTACTTATCAAGTCTTCCATACCAAGCTCTGGGAGCTTGTTTCAATCCATATAGTGCTTTCTTTAATTTGTATATATAGCTATTAACATTTGAGAGAATAAATCCCTCAGGCTACTCAATGTAGACCTTTTCTTCTATATTCTCATTTAGGAAGGCATATTTAACATCCATCTAAAGCACTTTAAATTTTTTAAACACTACATATGCAAGAAACATTCTAATAGCTTCTATCCTTGCCACTGGTGTAAAAGTTTCTTCAAAATCTATTCCCTCAATCTGAGCATATCCTTTACATATTAATCTTGCTTTATTCTTGGTCGCTTCTCCATTTTCATTCAAATTATTTCTATAAACCCATTTTTTTCCTATCACATTATGATCTTTTGGTTTAGGCACTAATTCCCAAGTATTATTCTTTTCTATCTGATTTAATTCTTTATCTATTGCCTTAACCCAATGCTTATCATGTCTAGCTTCTAAAAAATTTCTAGGCTCAATTTTGGATAACAAAGAGAAATTAACTTGCTAAGATTCACTTACCATCATTCTTCTAGTGTGAATTCATTCATTTATGTCCCTAATAATGTCACTTTCATTATAATTTCTATGGACATATTTGGATGAGGTTTTGGTGTCCTTTTCTCCTTCTTATCTTCATCTGATTCTTCAAAATCTTCCTCTTCAATGATTTTAGGAATATCTACTAGATCACTGATTCTTTATGTTTCATCTTTTTCTATCCTGACACTTGCACTTTCAACTATTTTCTTGGTTCATTTGTTATAACATTTATAATCTTTACTTTTGCAAGAATAACCAATAAATATACTTTCATCTTCTCTAGATTCAAACTTACCAAGATTTTTATCAGTTTTCTTTATGAAGCATATGCTGCTAAAATTTTTGAAATAATCAACTATTTTTAGTTTGTCTTTCCATAGCTCATAAGTAGTTTTATCACTATTGACTCTCAATAAATCTCTATTTTGAATATGCATTGTTGTATCAAATACCTCTCTCCAATATTTATTTTGTATCTTAGATTCATTTAGCATTGTCCTTACCATCTCCCGAACTGTTCTATTTCTTCATTCAATTACTCTATTTTTTTGTGGTGTTCTAGTTGCTAAACAATGTCTCTTTATTCCATGGTCTTCAAAATACTCAATAAAGTGATCTGACATGAATTCTCTTCTTTGATCTGATCATAAGAACTTAATCTTCAAATTAGTTTCATTCTCAACTAATGCTTTGAACACTTTGAAATGTCTGAAAACTTCTAATTTTTTCTTTAGAAGCATTACCTAAGACATACATAAAAAATCATCAATAAGCAACATGAAATATTTCTCACCTTGAGTACTTTGAGTTCTCATAGGTCCACACAAATGAGTGTGAACAATATTTAACATATGAGTGGTCGAGTACTCTTTTGTTTTGAACCACCTTCTGGCATGTTTCCCATGCCGAAAAGGTTCACAAAACATGTTGGATGGCTTTGCAATCTTTGGAAGATTTTTGAATGCTTACTTCTTGTTAATATTGACAAGATTGTCAAAATTTATGTGTCCCATTCTCCTATGCCATAGCCAACTTTCTTCAATTTGACTCAAACAACATCTTTGACCTTTGATGTTTGATAACATATATAAATTATTGCTTCTTCTCTAAGCATCTGCAACCAACACATTTGAATCTTTTTTCCTAATTTCATAACCTTTTACATAAAAATTTAGTGTGTGCCTCTGATCACACATTTGAATTACACTCAAAATATTATGCTTAAGACCTTTTACATACAAAATATTTTTAGTTTTAGTTTTATCATTATCCAAACTTAGTGTACCTTTTTTGGCAATTCTAGTAGTAGTATTATCTCTAAATTTCACTGTGCCACCATTGATCTTCTTCAAGGTTATGAAATTGCTCTTGTCTCCTATCATGTGCCTCAAACATCCACTATCAATGAACCATGGCTTTTCTTTGTTTCTTGCATGCAAAGTTGTCTAGACCAACATAGACTTTTTAGGTTATTTCTTCTATTATGAACCTGTCTAAACTTTATTCTTGATGAATGGAGCCTTAAAACTCTAGTCCTTCTTGACTGACTCAAACACGCTTCTAAAATATCAAGCTATGTGTCCAAATTTATTCACTTATAATATATTATGGCCTCTTCATTAAATCCTAATAGAGGATCAAAAGAGTTGTAGTTTTTTCTTGACTTTGCATGAGTTTCCTTCTCCTTATTTCTAAAATTGTTAGCTCTTTTTTGACATTCTATTTTCTTATGACCATATCTATTATAATAAAAATAGTAACCATAAAAATAGGACGTATTTATGTATCTCTGAACTAATTTCTTTTTGTAGCTCTATCTTTTCAGCCTTCTTTGTTTGAGATGTCCTCTATATTCTTAACTTATTCACTTTTTATTTCCTCTTTTATAAGAGCTTTTGCATAGCTCTTTCCTTTTTCTGTGTTAACCTTGTATGTGGCCTCCCCTTTCTCTTTTTTATATCTGATATCTTTCTTATCTGACATTGATATTTGACTTTCTAATATCTTATTCAACATATTAATGTTATACTCAAATTTTGAATCATTGTCTGCTCTATCATTGATTACTTTATTTATTTTCTCAAGATCTACTTTTAAAGAAGCAATTTCAATAATATACCTTTCACATTCTTCACTTACTTTTTTCAACTATGTTGTTAGATATTTTTCATTCTTATTGGATTATTCAAAGTGTGCTTGTAGATCTTCAGTTGTTTCCTTTGACTCCTTTTCATTTTTCTCGATCTAGAGCTTTAATCTTTAATTCTTCTTCTCAAGAGATTTTAACTCTTCTAAGGCACAAATGAGTTCTCCTTCTAGATTCACTTTGGCTTCATCATGTTCTTCTTCTTGATCATCTATACTTTTGCTTGTGGAGGCATCTTCATATATGGCCATGAATAGAATCTCTTTTTCTTTTGAATCACTGACTCCAATATCTTCGACTGAGCTAAGATCTTTAGAATACAAACTCTTCTTCTTGAATCCCTTCTTGAATTTTTATTTGAAATTATTCTTGTATGTAGACTTTCCTTCTTCATTTTCACCATTACCTTTATCTAGGAACCTAACTACAAAACATCCTATCTTTCCATAATTAAAAGATTTAAAAAGTAATTTTCCTTGATATTTATCTGTGCCCTTTTTTAGCTTGCAAATGAATAGATCTCTATTGTCGTATTCATCATCGCTAGAACTGTCACTTGATTCTTGAATATTAACCTTCTCTTTCTTTGATGTCTTGAAAGTAGCTTCTCTCTTTGAGGGTTTCTCTTATTCAGTATGTATCTCATATGCCATAAGAATACCATGTAGCTCATCCACCTTTAGCTTGGATAAATTTTTCATCACTTCAATTGCCAAAAATTTTGCATCATATCTCAATGGTAGATATCTCAAAACTTTTTATACCACAATTAATTCTTCTAAATATTCTCTAAGACCTTGATTCTGATTAACTATTTGATCAACTTGCAAAAGGTAACTTGCTATATTTTATTCCTCTTCCATATTCAAAATCTCAAACTATCTTCTGAAAGTCTAAATCTTAGCTTTTTAAACCTTTCCATCACCTTTGTAAATATTATCAATTTTTACCCAAGTTTGATGAGAATATTTACATTACATAACTTTAACAAACTCTGATTCACATAAACTATATAAAATAGCATTATTTTCACTTGCCTTCTTTTCCATTGGAGTAATTACAAGTGTTTGTGGTTCTTCATATTCCTCTACCACTGCTTGTCAAATGTCAAATCTAAGGGCCATCAAATAAGTCCTCATCCTTATACTCAAAAAATCATAATTTTTTCTATCAAATAAAGGTGATTTATTTATATAAAAACCTTCATGTTATCCAACCATCGTGCTTTCCTCGATCTACCTTCAAGCTGTAAAAAAATTTCAAAAGGAATTGGCTCTGATACCAATTATTAAGCACAAAATATACTGAGAGGAGGGGTGAATCAATATATTATATATTTGTTATTTAATCTAATTTATTTTATTTAACCACTTAATCACACATTCAAGATATGAAATAAAATTGAAACAATAACATGTACCACACAAGAGATAGATAGAGAGAGAGAGAGAGAGAGAGAGAGAGACTAGATTTTTACATGGAAACCCAAAGTGGGAAAAACCACAGAGAACAATCTCAAGTATATGAATGAGCACCAACTCAAATTTAAAAAAAAATCAAACACCAACTTGTAGGAGCACCAAACCCTTTGCCAAGTACCAACATAGAAACTATTTGTGAGCACCAACCCATAAGAGCACCAACCCCTCTTATGTATAAAACACAACTATGTCTCAATGTTGCTTACTCAACAAATGATATAACTATAATATATCTCTTGATTTTCTCTCCTCTAAAATAGATACAAACCATGCCCTCTATTGCATATTACAAATGGCTTGTCAAGCCTTTATTTATATATTTCCAAATTTCATTTGGCATTCACCCTTTGTGACCCTTCAATCCTTATGGAAAATTGCACCAAATTTGGATGACCCTTTGTATCCTTTCATTTGAAAAGTCACATGGTGACCCTTCATAATAAAATGCATCCTTTCCTCTTTTATCTTTATCTTGGTGACTTATCATATGCCTCAAAGTCTCCCTTCATGGAAAAATGCACCATACCCTCTTTTGTCTTCACATGGTGACTCTTGAAATTCCTCAAGATGACTCTTCACAAGAAAATGCATCCCATTCCTCTTTAGCCTTTACCTCGTGACTCTTTGACTTCTCCATGGGCCCTCTTTTGACTTATATGCAACCAAAAATATATTCGTTAATATTAAATAAATATTAACACACATTAGCCAAGATATGAATATTAAAAACACCATTAAATGCAAGGGGGCCTTTATCACCAATGTTATACCTTTGACATCAATGAAAATATTTTTAATATTAGTTACAAAGGAGGATACCAAGGTGGTAGAGGAAATAACTACTAGTGACCTCCCTTATAATTCTACTTATGTGGAGAATATAATCATGTCCAATGGAATTTCATGATGAATGCGCAAAGAGAGTCATATGACATATGCTTTAGAATCTTTGACCAAAATGACACAAAATATTGCCCTGTTATAGAGAAGTAGAGGAAAGACAAAGTCATTTGAAATGTGAATATGGTATGTGTGGAGCCTAAATAAAATGTATTTTTTAATGTTGTTATGTAACAATAACACATGGAATAAGGGTTGATTCCACTTGAGATGCCTCAATATTAGGGCATCAAAAAATTTAAAGAGGATAAATATCCATACATGACCATAGAGAATAGCCTCATGTATGAAATCACATAGATGTTGAAAAACATTCAACATTAGGATACTACTAATGGTAATTTTATAATAATAGATGCATAAATGTATAGATAGATCATACGTATTATGTTCCAAGATAGAGTTGTCACTATGCTTATATACTCTTAAAACTTTTGAGTACTCTATGCAATAAAGATATATCATAGAACATAATGAATATGAAGCATAATCTTCTAGAATGTGCACAGTGTGGCCAAAAAAATATAGAAAAACTAGTTTGGTATGTCAAGATGAAGAATACCTGGGATGTTGATGCATGGATTTATATTTAGGTTTCTAGTTATGAGATCATGAATGTTGTCTTTGATTTTAGTATCACAATTAATATGATTCCTCGATCTACATGGGAATCTATTGGATGATTGGCTCTAAGCTACAGCCCAGTAACCTTAATCCTAAATGATTATGGAAAATTTGAACCCATTAGTAGACTAGAAAATGTTGATATGAAATTTTTAGACTTATCTTTGTGAGGTGACTTTGAATTCATCGACATGAAGACCACAAAAACACACTACCCTACACCGATAGGTAAAAATTTGGCACATGGTGGTCAAATGACTCAATATAATGCATAATCAACTTGAGGTACATCAAGGTGATAAAATTTTTTCCATCCCTCTCAATAGGGTGCACAAGAATTACATAATTCTAGTTGAACTAGATTCTCAATATGTTCCACAAGAAACTATATCGATGAAGGTGAATTTATAAGAATATCCAAAAGTTATGCACATAGTTAAATGTAACTTCTTGTACTAGCAAACCAAATCTTGAGTATAATGGCTACTCACTTAGTAATTTAAGATATCAAAATAATGGAGGCCCAAACCAATAGCTATGAAACCAATGGTAAATTAGTTTATCATTGAATAATGTTCCTCTATGTCTACAAAATCTCTTACTTGGTCTGAAGTTGATTTCCTATATCAAGATGATGATCACATGCAGGACTACATAGAGTTGACAAGGAAACGCACTTTTCCATAGGAAACAACTTCATCTATCAATGGTGACTCAAATGTGAACCTCCTCAACTATGCCTAAGGGGATCATGAACTCTAACTGATGTGAATGGTCTTTATACATGAGTGATAATTACTTATGTACCATGAAACTAAGGACATCAATGATTTCATTCTACACTTACAAGCCCATATTCTAGACATCAGTTAGTGGGTCAATGCTTTAAATTATTCTCTAAATTGAGTTGTTATGATATGGTGATAAACTCAATGAGATAACTAGATGGAATGGGATTATGCCTACGAACTCATGGTCAATAAATTCTATCTACTATAATTTATCCACACCAATTAGCCATTCTTTCAAGAAGGTGAGTGTCCTAAAATTCATATACATAAATGTGTTGACATTTGTAATGAGTAATGTGTCACACCAAAATATTGGGTTCACATTTTCCACTATATTCTCACTCCACTACCAATAACACGGTATATGCACCATCAATGCAGAAGGGACACCAAGCATTGGGTTTAAGTGTAGAGTGATTTTATATGAACCTTTGCATTTGAATATGAAAATACTCTATTCCATAATACACTCTAAAAATCCAAATACTTTTTATGTCATGGGTACGTAGAAGACTTGAGCACCACAATAGAATCTACTACATAGAAAAATGCATCATTTAATCTTAACTTGACAGTACAAAGGTACAAGGCTGATAAGAATGAAGACTAATCTCTAACATGGCCATGTCACCAGATCCAAGATGAGGTAGAAGACATTTAGGATTCTATTCAGATGGTGATTTATATCTACATGATTTATTTGAGCCAAAATGACCTGTTAAACCACTCAAGGACACCAACACAGCACTAACTAAAGAAGACAAGCTATGCAGCATCAAAATTCCTAAATAATAAGGGAAAAGGATAATATAAGAATATATCAATGAAGAAAAATGTAATATTTATCAGTAGCCTATCAAGAATCATGTCACTCACATTAGAACAGAGGGGGTTCTAAACTAGCAAGCATAGGTGACTATTGGATGGAAACTAAAATTTCATAATCTCTACAACTTCTAATGGATTACCAAGATGTCATTCCCACTAAATTCCCATAGGTTCAATGATTTGACCCATCTCTTGTAAAGATGCACATTGAACTAAAGGAGTGTGTATGGCTAATCAAGAAGTAACCATATTTGCTCAATCCAAATATGAAGCTGAAAGTAAAGGCTAAATTAGATAGAAAGTAAGATGTAGGAATAATCTATCTAGTGGAAAAAGTATATTGGGTAATACACATGGTATTTTAGCCCAAAAAATAGGAGAAATCCATGTTTTTTAGGACTAACACATTTTTAATGATGCCTCTGTAAATGATCCATTTTTTATACCATTCACAGATAAAGTTTTGGAGTCTATCATAGGACATGAAGTATATTCCTTCATAGATGTTTTTAGTGGATATCATCAAATCTTGATCATTGAAGAAGATTGAAATTAAAAAAAATTGTAATAGAATGGATTTTTTTCTTACAAGGTCATGAACTTTGGCCTTAAGAATGAACCTATGGTGTTCTCTCATGCAGTGGTTACAACATTCAAGGATTTTATTCATGACTTCTTGGAAGTCTATCTAGATGATTGGGTCATCTTTTCCTTATTGAAATAACACTTGTCTAATTTATGTCTACTATTGGAATGATTCCAAGCTCTGTGCATTGCTTTGAATTTGACGAAATGTTTATTTATCACATCTTTTGGTGTTTTGTGTGGACATGTAGTATGCAACAAAGGTATTCTAGTAGATCATGTTGAAATTGTAGTAATATTGAGTATGCCTCCACCTATTAGTTTCATTGAAGTGTGTTCTTTTTTGGGGCATACAGGCTACTATTGTAAGTTCACCAAAGGTTATGTAGCCATTTCATCTCTATTAGAATCTTTACTATGCAAGAATGCAAAGTTTGTTTGGACTTCAAAGTGTCAAGTAGGTTTCATCGAGTTGAATCAGAGATTAATTATTGTGCCTATACTTATATTTATAGACTAGAATAAGCCCTTTTCACATACATGTGAATACTTTAAGAATCATAGTTGGTATTTTGCTTGTGTAACCTAGAGATGGTGTGTTGGACCATCCTATTCATTTTTGTAGTAGGAAATTGTCTGACGTAGAGAAAAACTATACAACTATAGAAAGGGAAGCATTGGCCATTGTGTTCACATTTCTAAAAATTTGGCACTATCTGCTGGTGACATCATTCAAATTATTCATTGATCATCAAGCCCTATGATATTTGGTCAACAAACCAATGCTAGGAGGATGCATTTCTCAATGGTCAACAAACCAATGAAAGAATGTGGGACCAAACCATCTCATCTGCATTCATAATGGTGAAGAGCTAGAAGAATTATAAGAAGACTCTCCTAATGCTCACCTTTTTTGTGTCTCTATGATTCTTGAAAATTTTAAATCCATTACCAATTTTCTCAAGCAAGGGGTCTTCCTTATGCACTATCAAGACATGATAAGAAGAAGTTTATTACTAGAGCCCTGTCATATCCCATCATTAATGGGATTTTATATCACTTAGGGAAGGATGAAGTCTCGTGTAGGGTTATTTGGAACATGAACAACCTCAAATATTATAAGAAGCACATTAAGGAGTCATAAGAGGACATTATATAGGAAAGGCTACAGCTAGAAATATTTTAAAAAATAGATTATGGTGGTCAAATCTATTCTAGGATGCACATAGATTTACACAAAACTACAATGCCTACCAATGCATGGGTAAACTACTCTAGGAATATGACATGCCTTTGTAGCCTCTGTTAGCTAAGAAATATTTTTAACAATGGGGTATTGACTATTTTATACCTATCAACCCATTAATAAAATGCAACAAAGCTAGGTATTTCTTTACTATGAAATATTGTTTTACTAAGTGGGTTGAAGTTGTTGTAACACCTAGCTATGGTGAAAAGGATGCATCAAAGTTTCAATATGAAAACATAATTACAAGGTTTGGATGCCCTATAAATTTATTCAATGATAGATTAATGCAATTTATAAATAATACCATCAAGGCTTTGACTAAAGAATTTATGATCTCTCATCACAAAAGTATTGTATATCATATTCAAGCTAATGTCCAAGCTGAAGCTTCCATTAAAGTACTAGAAAAAATGGTTACAAATATTTGTGATGTCAAGCGAGATGATTGGGAAGATTGAATTCTTGATATTTTTTGGGTATATCTCACACATTAAAAAAGGCCTATAGGATTTATGCCATTTTATTTTATATATGGTCTTGAAGAAATCATGTTGATGGAATACTTAGTTCCCAACATGCACATTGCCATGGTCATGTGACTCAAAGATCATAAGTATCTTACTAACTGACTCCTAGAACTAAATCAAATGGATTATTTTAGATGCAGAATAGCATGGATACAAGAATTTCATAAGAAAAGTTAGAAAGCATGGCATGATAAGAACTTGCACCAAAAATAATTTTGTAAGGATCACTCAGTTTTATTATATAACAGTTGATTCAGAGCATTCTTGAGAAAGCTACAAATATGATGGAAAGGGTCCTACATTATACATAACCTAAGATAGTAAGGAACTATGGTCTTACTATATCTTCAAGGAACCATGTTACCAGGGTAGGTAAATGGTTGTAGGCTTAAGCCCTACCACCAATAGTCAATTGATCTCATTATGAAATTTGAGTGGGTGTTGAATAACACCATGTAGATTAGGATTTCCATATTTTTCATGCTTTATGTGTGTGTTTATTTTCTATTTGTTTATTTTTAGATGATCTCAGTAATAACATTTGTAAATTATAAGGACCAATCATCACATGCACCAGATGTGCGTAAGAGGATCCATGTATGTCATCAAAAAAGTCAAAGAAGAGTGAGTGAAAAATATTAAGTCCAATAAAGACATGGAAATGTCACATTAACAAGATATATTGGATAATGACTATACACTATAATTAAATGCTAGATCTAAGGTTTTATGGATGTGATCTTTAAAAAATTGATGGATCATCAACATCAATTTCTTGTACCCCTTATACAAAACCAAAGATCATAATAGCATAACTCCACACATAAACCAATGACTAACTATAAAATCCAAATTGAATACAAATTTTCCACATCTACTAGTGCATTCAAGATGAGTAGATATCTCACCATGTCCTAGACATGGAACCTAAGAGGTGCCAAATCTACAAATTCTAATTTGAACACCAAGTTGGTATTTCACCCTTGAGTATATTTTACACGTGTTGCACCTATCAAGAGTTGAAATATTTTATTTACACAAAGCATTCCAATTACCTAATTTCATGTAGCTATAGAAACATCATAGATAATTAGGGATCTCACAAATGCACAAAAAGAAGCAATGGGTATCGATATGACACTCTAATAAATAAAGTATAGTGATCAAGAGTCATTCAACTATCTTCATCAACGTGAGCAAAAGTTATTTAACCTCAATCTAGTTGATGTTTCACAACCACTCACCCTCATAGCTCCTCACTAATTCCATAATACTAACCTTGAGCACTTGTTATGTATGCCTACATTTGGTGACTTAGCAGAGATCATCCAAGTTTTACTCAATTAGTACAATGAGGGTAGTATTTATCTTGGCCCAAATGACATAGTTATTATTAATCACAATCTATGGCCTGAGCTTTGGGCATGCTAACTTGAGGAAATTCTATGCTACCATACAAGATGAAAATTCCTCCCATTTTTCAAGAAATGCATGATTTATACGTGAGGCATGAAATAAAGGGATTCATATCAATGAAATTCCTAGATGATCTAGTGCACATACTTGTGGAGTGCATAACTAGATTATTTTAGTAGATAACTAAGTTCTCTAATTAAATTCCCAAGGGCATCATGGACATCACTCAAGGATGATCCACCAAAATGAAAAATTCAACTGGCTAGAGTAATTCATATAGGAGCTACTCGTAAATATTGATAAATTTTGCACTTACCCTAAATAAACATTCTAGTATCAGTTCTTGATTTACCTCCTTTGTTTCACATAGTGGAAGTAACCAGAGGGCCAAGTACATCAGATACATACTACTAGTGGGTGCATCAATTCCATAATCTCATCTGGATGTAGGATCATGGAGCTCTCACACATGAATGTAAGTTTAAATCTTGTTGGGAGTACCTACACCTCATCACCACACATCCCTGAGTAACCCCTGCTTTCATGCAGTACCCAGGTCAGCATAGATCCATCCCTTTATTATTGAAGGGTATCCTTATCATATTCTATGAGATTCTGTACTCACTATTCAAGGTGCTCCCCTTCTTCATCATAATGCATATGGTACATTTTGAATTGGACTGAGAAAAAGAGTTCATATCCAAGTGTGTGACCCCTTAAAATCTATACCACCTACCATAGATATCCCTATCACTCAACAACCAGAGTTATCACCTAGCTCATAGTAGTAAAAGATAATACAAAGTAGATCCTCATTCAGTATCCCCTCCCTTGAAGTGAATAACATGTATCACTATGACATGAAAGGATGATCTGAAGATGTTATAGATATATAGTTCTTGTCATCTGATCTAGATGGGCATAGATGGGCACAGATGAGTAAGAAGTCTACTAAGTCATGGTAGCAGATATAGATACATAATATCATGAGAAAGAGGAAGAACAAGAATTCTTCTTTTGGAAGGTGATGTGCACACTACAATTCTACAAGTAAGTTCTCCTGGAGCTCTGGGTAGACCTCCAATCCTGCCCACCTTCCATCATTATAGACATAGTTTAAGAAGAAATGAAGAATCTCTAGTACATAATAGACTTCTTCTAGCCATAACCTGCACCAACCTTTGTAGCTAAATATATTTTTACACCTCTTCTAAGGATCCCACCAGAACAACTTATGCACAGGCCCCAAACATGGTGGGAAGCAAGGATCTCACCTACCTTGGAAGAGTGCACATTTGGTCAACCAATATCTACATAAGAATAATAACCTACTCTTGAAATTATTAGAGAGTTTTCAATGATGTCATGAAGGTATCCTAGTGAGTGGATGTAGTGCTTTGATGGTTTATGTGATAATGACAAAGTGTGCAGATGTGCTTGTCCTAGTATGTTTGAAGAATGCTTGGTTGATCTTTAGAGTTTCCTTGGTTTGAGATGTTTAGGGATGATTATAAATTATTGAGCATGTGAAAATGGTCCTTAAGATAATTTTTATTCCTTGATTACTCATTTACATAAGTGAAATTAATCTAGTTTTCCATAGTTGTCATATAGAGTCTTTGGGTCCAGTGGTAGAAAATTTGAGTAGGTAGTTTGATGACATCACCATTGCCACGTGTGGATGAGTTATGAGGATATGGTCAAATGGGTTTGTTTAGTATTATTCCTAGATCTTATGTGTTAAATATTAGGTCATGCACCTGAGTGCATCAAAATATAAGCAAGTACAAATTTGGGATTCTGAGCATTTTAATAGTGTTTTCCCATAGCTAAATTTGTAATATGGTAAGAAGAGCTGAGTAAGCATTTTAATGGTGGAATATCTCACATATGTGAATATTTCAAGAGAATATGATCATATGGGTTTGTTTATTTTTGTACCTAGTTTATTTCTTTTAAATTTTAGATCATGCACCAAAGTGCATCAAAAGATATAAATGTGCAAAATTGGCCTTCCAGGTAAGTTTTAAGCATAGTTGGCTCTACAATAAAAGATTTTGAGAAGACATTTTAATTGTGTTATATCTCACACATGATAAGGCTTCAGGAGTATTTTGACACGCGTTTGGATTCTCCTATGTGAGGAGATTATATGGCCTAAATTTGAGATCATGAATTGAAGCACAAAAAATATTATTAAAGCTCAAAGATGGCTTCTCAAATAGATTTAAAGGGTCCCCATACTTGGTCATTTTTGTAATAGGTAAAGATCGAGCAAGTCTCAAGGAGATCAAGGAAGCATGTTTGCTCAAATATGTTAAGAAGCAATGAGATGGTAAGAAGTGCACATTATTTAATGACTGAGTAAAGGTAAAGAATAAATATCAATGGTGAGTAGGTATTCATACAAATTGATCGAATGGTGAGCATTGATAGTTAAAGACTTAGTTGATCTGTATAGATCAATGGTGTGCAATGAGTAAACATTACAATATTTCATAATATGAGGTCAAAATAACTGAGGTTTAATGTTTAAAACATTGGAACCTATGCATTAAAGTTCATACAAGATTAATGGTGCATAATTGATTTGAGCAGATAGGACATGAGATGTGAGCTTACTGTTTGAGGTTTAACTGTGACCATTGTCATTTAAATATTCAATTTTAATAAGGTAAAAATTATTGTCTAGTCTTTGAGCCATATCTTTCAATATAGATATAATTTTCTTATGTTGGAAAAATAAAATATGAAGAGAACTCAATGGTGCATCTAATGAACCTAATTCGAAGATCTAAAAGTGTGTACATTCAAAGATATTAGGGTTCTAAGTTAACTATGTGTTCATGCTTGTTCTAAAAGTGACTTGAGAAGAGTAATTGAGATTATGTAGATGTTGTTTCTATTTTTGATGGTGAATTAGCTATTGGGGAGTGTTTTATACTCCATGAGGATGACCTACATGCATTTTTAAGGTTTGACCCACTATATGCAATATGAACAAAGGTTTTGAAGTCGACTATGTTTACATTCATAATGACTATGTATATAGAGGTGTTTGAGATAATTGGGATTTATAAAAAGAGTGTTTTAGATACTATGATCATTTTAGGATGATAAAAGGTTCATGTGGAATGGGGCCATGCTATTGTAAAATGTTTCTATCTTCTTTATTTGTTCAGAGAAATGTCAAAGAGCTGAATGGGTCTCCATAAGACCTAAAATTGACTTAGGCCTATTTGAAAGTGGATTGTACTTAAGTGTGACCCATGTGATATGCCTTAAGTGTGAAGACATGTTTTATGTTCAACCAATATGTTGATAATTCATGATAGATCTATATATAGTGAAATCAAAGATGATGATTTCTAGACTTGAAGAGAGACATTTATAGAGGCTTGAGTATGGACAATATTCGTTAAAAAAATAAAAGAGGAGATTGAGTGTGCCCAATGGTTGGGTTGATGAGTAGAGAAGATTTTGGACTATGTGTATCACCCGTAGGTCATAATTTTGATGGTAGAATAGTTATCTTATAGGTTAAAGATGAATAAATAGGCTTGTGTAAGTGGAATAGAGTGAAGAGTTGAGGAGCAAAGAGAGAAAGTGTGCCCGACGGATGGGTTGATGAGAATATTTGGATCATGATTGATTGTATGACCTATAGGTCACATTTATATGTCATAAAAAGTGCTCTTGCAGGTTTTATGCTTTGAAGTGTGATCAAAGAATAGGTGATGTTTGTGTGAGCTTGGAGGTTGGTTTGTGAGGTAGATCAGAGTATGGTTTGTGTAAATGACCCCATGGTCAAGTTGTTTTTATGGTGACATAATTATTATAGGTATCATAAAGTATGTGTGAATGAATACTTAGAGATGGGTTAGTTGGGATATGTAATGTGTCATAATTGATCTTTGTGTGTTGTTACAAGTATGTAATGTACTTTGGCCAATAAAGAGTATTAGGTGAAAGAGTGAAGGTGAAGAGTGATAAATAGAGATCCATTATCATATGTTGAAGACATTAGTTCTAAGGTGGAAGTGCTCAAAGGAGGGTCTAAAATACATGCTCTTCTTTAAGGTCAGTTACTCTTTGTGAAACAGGTCTTTCAATAAATACCTTTGGTTATGAGGATATGATCAAGGTTTATTGGTATAAAGGATTTGATCACCCTCTTGTTGGTAATTTATTATAGGATAGTAATCCATGTGTTTTAGACTTGAGAGTGGGTTTTATTACCCATGAGTGTTTACCATAGGAACTATGTGTTATGTGTTTGATCTTGCGTATGCATTGAATGAATGAGCTCTCTTGTTAATGTTGCTTGATCAAGTTGATATATGTTGAATGGTCATTAATTTAAAGGATTACAATTAAAATTGAAATATTTGGGCTCATTGATTACCCCCCCCTTAGTGAATGTACCTCTAACAATTGGTATCAGAGTGGGTCCTTCAGAGGAAGACTAATAGCTTGAGTTGATCCTAAGTAGGTACAAAGATGGATAAGTAATTGAAGAAAGAAAATCAATAGTGGAAGGCTGTGATCAAGGAAATTGAAGAACATATATGTACTTTGAAGAAATATTCCAAAGAGAATGAGAATATTATCAATGATCTCAAGGTTCAGCTAGTAGATGCCAAGACAAGTTTGTTCTCAAAATAAAAAGACATCATGTTTGATAAAGAAGTTTACCATGACAGTGAAGAAGAAGTTGATATAGAATTTGAGCTCATGGGTACACTTGGTGAACTAAAGGAGCAAAAGAAAATGAATCATAAGATGGTAAATATGATCAAAGTTCTTGAATCACAAGTTAGTTCTCTTGAGGGAAGTTTGATAGATCAAGTACGTAGAATAAAGGATGACATGGTTAAAGAAGCTGAGTGATAAGGAGACTATCCAAGTTCTTAGAGGCTAGTTAATGGCTATGATTTCAAGTGTAAGAGATAAAGAGGATGAGAGAATTAAATTGGAAACCAAGCTAGGTTAATTTATGGATGAGATTGAGAAATTCGTTGTCAAGGTAAGCAAGCTTGAAGAAGATCAAAAGAAGTCAGATCAGGTTAAGAGCAATGAAATAAGGTCTGTTGGACAAATAAATGCTTCAAGAATGAAGTCAATAAAGTATCGACATTCATGGATCTATGATATAAGGAGGTTTTGGACAAAGATTGATCACATTTCAAATATGTCAAAAGGTATAAAAGATGTTATTTGTTTTAGTTGTCATAAAAGTGGACATATTACTAGATTCTATCCAAATAGTATTAAAAGGTCTTTAAGGTATATCAAAGGATATAGAGCTCTTAGAAGGTTTGATAAAGAATAAACTTAGGTATGGAAACCAAAGGTAATCATTGCAAATTATTATAGTCATAAGTTTGATAAGAAATTTGCTCTAGAAGGCTATGTTGTAAATCATGATAAGCTCAAGGATCAAGTAGGTAAGGTAGCTACAGAAGACAATAAGGGTTAAACTATGGTATGAAGACCTGAGGCAATAAAGATTAAGAAGCCTAATTATATTGGGTCCAAGAGTCTTTATGGATTATTAGCCAAGGTGGAAAAAGAATCATAAATGAAGTAGAGTCAAGATTTTCTATTGACAACATTTAGTGACAAATTTGAAGAGAAAATGAAGTCAAAGATTCAATTAAAGTCAAGCAGGACTACAAATCAGAGAAAGATATGGAGATATGGGAGTGTCTTGAGTTTTTGGAATTTTAGTCTCATTATGTTAAATGGGTGTCTTTGTCTAGGCTTTAAGGAGACACTTTTTAGACAAAGGAAGCTTGGTGGCTATCATATATTGTTTGGTGAGAAGATATAAAAATAAGGTATGTTTGTGCATTCCTTTTATATATCTTTTGTTGGAGAAAATAAGATTATGAATAACCTCAATGGTCCTATATTGAGAATGAGTTAGCTTTTTGATCATCGTTTGGATGCTCTAGTATAAAGGTGAGTTTCAAATATCTATTTGCATATCAGTTTGTGGTAGATGTCATGTGAGCCTATAGGTTGAAGGCCTCTCTTCTAGGTTTATGTTCTAGAGATTGTTAAGCCTATTAAAGACTTGTTGAATAGTTGTGTATGCCATGAAATTTCATAGTGTTCTAAATATGAGGTATATCTATATGATTATTGACTATATTTGGATAGTATTTGAAGACTTATTGAAAATGTCATGTTCCTAATGAAGCATGAAGTTAGGGGGAGCTTTGTAATTGGTCAGGTTCTAGGATCAAAGGAGTAAGTATTTGAATCTAAGAAAGAAGGTGTGGAGAATCAACTTTGTGTGCTCAAGATGATAATGCCAATTAGATAAGGTCTTTGGTTAAAGGGGAACAACATGTTCATGAGTTTGCACTAGAGGTTTGTCAAAGAGTTGTAGTACACAATTAGAATGGATGGTTCTAGGTGGCTTAATGAGATTGATGGAATGTCAACAAAAGTTTGGTTTTCATAAAGGTTTGTACACTTAATTTTGATATGTCCTAGGTGTTTTGTGGTTTGATGGTATGTTTGATCTAAATTAAATATTTTTGAGTGATCTTGGTTCTCTCAGTTTTTGCTTAAGGGCAAGTAGGCCTAAAATAGGTTCTAGGAAGTCTATGTTCCCAAAGTTGTTAAGGCTCAAATTTTGGTTCATAAGTGTGTAATGAGTGTCTCCGTGTGTGAAATAAGTTTTAGAGGTGTGCATTGACCAGAATGAGCTTTATTGACCTCATTTGCTTTGAGATTCTAAGGTTTTGGGATCTGTTATAAAAGTGGTTTTCATTGTGAATTGAGGTCTAAGGCTTTTTAATATGTTGAATGGACCAAATGGGTGGTCAAATAGATATTCATAGATAATTGAAGTTTTATGGTTCTCAAGTTATTCAAATTTTTGTCATTGTTGACGCTGGAAAGTGCACCCAGCGGCAGGAACACGGATTCCTGCCCTCTCCCCGCAACATGGAAACCCCTCTCTCGCCTGTGGGATGGCGAAGCAGGAGAGGGGAGTCTCTAGGTATGGGCTAGTTCCCTCTGATGTATCTTGTTTGTTTCAGGTAATGCAAAATATAGGTATATATGTATATACTTGGGGGGGATGAAAAGGGGGAGAGAAAAGCATGAAAATAAATAGCCTACTCTAAAAGAGGTGATACACCAAAATAAAGGTGACCTTTTCCACATCCACACTCAGGACCAAACAAAACATACATACACTCAGATCTGGAAAAAAAGACCAGGTCTCTAGGATGACAGGGAGGTCCTTATGGAAAGCACAAGAAAAGGGACTCACCAAGGTGCTGAGAAACACACACTGTAAGTGACCTCACCTGTTCTATACCTCCAAAATAGAACTCTACTCCTGGCAGCCGCAAACAGTGGCACTTTGTAGATCACAGGTTTGCTAGTGTTGAACCTGTGAGAGCATTAAGAGACAATGACTGGACACAGATTAACATTCAATGCATACACTGAAAGATCCATCCAAATAGAGGTAAAAACTGTCTTTTATTGATTCAGGTGGAAAATTTGGAGAGCAATGCTCTTTACAAAAGTGTGAGAGAGATCCCTCATAAAATGACTAAGTCCCTATATTTATAGCAGAAGAGCCAAGAGAAGTTTAATTGGAAAGCGTGAAAACACTATTGATGACATCACAAGTCTACCAAGACCATGCTTTTTGCCTTGTTTTGCATGTTGGTCTCCTCCGGCGGCTGGGCGGGCTTTTTCTTGTGCACTGCAGGTAAATTTTGCCGCCCTTTGCATGAACTTCATATAGGATTCTCTGCCGATGTCGGCCGATAAGCTACCGCCGGTGGCAATCTCACCGACGTCAGTTCGTGTAATGTGCCGATGTCAGCAGTATTGTGCGTGGGGATTTCATTTTTGCCGCCCTAAGGCGGGCTTTTACAATTCACCGCCATAGGGCGGGATTTTACAATTCACCACTATAGGGCAGACTTTTTCAATTTGCCGCCATAGGGCAGACTTTTTTCTTTGCCCGTCATGGGGTGGGGTTTTCCATTTCACCACCTGAGGGCAGGATTTTCCAACTTTTGCGCCTGCCGTTGTGCTGCCGACGGTGGCAGTTCTGCCGACGTCGGTCTCTATAAGGTGCCAACGACGGCAGTATTGCCGACGTTGGCCGACGTCTTTCCTTTTATTTGTGTTGTGGGCAGCGAATTTGCCACCCTCTGCATTTTTTTTGCCTAAGTGTTGAACACTCCATTTTCTTCTCTTCTCTCGTGGATGTTTGAAGACTCTCCCTTTCGCTGCCTTTCATGACCAATGCTCTGTAACGGCACTGTCGAAACCTGAAGATGGACCTTGCAACCCAAAATGACTGGCCTGTAAAGCAGGTGTAGGAGGTGACCGGAATTTTGCCTGAGAGGCAAAATTGGGTCAACAAATTGGTGACTCACAGGGGAAGCGTGCCTGCTATGCTTAAAACCTAGTTGCCTTGCATATCCATTGGGTGCGGAGTCGGATGGTAACTTTGAAGATAGTTCACAATAGCTCAAAATATTCCACAATCAAAAATATAGAATTTACCCCCACTGCAAAGGGAAACACACAAGACTAAAAACAACTAACTGTGCAAACTGCACTTAGGAAAAATAGGAAGAACAACTGAAAGCAAACTATTATATACAACTAACCAGGAACGTTCGCATCCCTCCTGGATCAAAAGGAAAATTTCTTAAGTCCCCTTCCTGGCGAAGAGACTTATCGTGACAGGCAAGTAGCTGAAAGAAAATGAGATTTGGTGACTTGTTCTTCCTGCCTGTCACCTGAGTTGGCTAGAAACCGAGGGGATATTCAAACATGCCTCCGATATATACGTACTCTGATTGTTTCGGGAGGCCTGTTGGATGCTGGTCCTTCTAATTGGTGCCCCTCACCAAGAAATCAATTGCTGCCGGTTTATCACCGTAAGCCTTCTGATCTGCACAATTCTTATGCAATGTATCATGGTCTGATTTGTTTCCCTCTGCTTCACTGAAAACTCTGTCAGACTCATCCTCTGCTTCTTTGTGGTCTTCTTGAAGAAAGTTGACTGTGGTGATGTCTAAAAGGGGCTCACAAAATGATTGCTCATCCCACAAGACTTCACTTTCTTGTCTAAAGCTCAGTTCTTCAAGGCATTCCTCCAAGAAGACGGACCTCTCCTTTTCCTCTTTGCTGATCAGGTTCTCTAGATTTTCAGAAATATTCTCTTGATCTTCTTCTAACTCAAGTTCTTCCATGTATTCATCCTCATCAATACAACAAGGAAGCTCATCAAACAGAGGAGGAGCGAGCTTACCATGCATTTGTTCCTCTTCAAATTGCTAGAACATCTGCATATACACAAGGCCTGCATCTTCTCCACTACTGATAAGATCTTCACAAGGAGTATCAATGACGATTTCTTCTTCGTTGTCGCTCATGACAACCTCCTGAAGGACTGCAGATTGGATCTTTTGTTCTTCACCTGCCTCTTGAAAAATAGGGTCTTCCTCGAGAAGGGACGAAGTGGAGAAAACATGTGGGAGAGGGGGCAGCCCTTGAGCTAGAATCGAATGATTCTCCTCCCTCCACTTGGTCAACACTGCATCAATATCAGGCACGGCCTGATAACTTTCTTGGAAATGTGTAGGTGGGGTGTGTTCAGGCATGGAATGTGTTGTTTGGTCTGAACCATCCACCACACATTGGCTGAGGAATTTATTTTTAGACTCCAACTCTGTAATTCTCCTACTCAGATCTTATTGGAAAAGCTTTTCCTGGAGGCCGACAGCATCGTCATAGGCAGGCACAGCTTCAGCTTCTTCAAAGTTTTGAGAAAAATCTTGCTTTTCTTCTTCCTCTTTGCTGCCCCATGATTTCACCGTCTTCCCCCAATTTAGGATCTCTAAATTTGAATTCTGCTGCTGTGAACAGGCAGCAACTATGTTCTCCACGAGGTCCTGAGGCTCTTCTGCAAGGTCTAAAAAAATTAACTCCCTTTCAAGGAGTAGTTTCATCCTAGCCTCTAAGTTTTCAATTTGTCTAGCTAGGTTTTCTTGGAAGAGTCTTTCTTGGAGGTGGCTAGCATGATCCTCTTCAAAGCTCTGAGCTGGTCCTCGGCATTCTTTCCTCCAACTTGGAATTTGCACATCATGCTGGAAAACTTGGGGAGGCTGAAGAATGCAAGGAAAACACTGTTGGTGCGTTGGAGGAGCCTCTAGAAGAGGGACATGCTGGCTGGTGGTATTGTTTTCGATGGAAGATTCCTGATCTAAGGAGTTGAAAAGACTGATCTCCATGGGAGGTTGCTTTGATGCCATTTGGTGTTGGAAAGCTAGGCACACGGGATTGGGAGGAGAAATATTTGATGAGTTGGAGTGAGCAAGTGCAATTTGGTAAAATGGATTTGGTGCAAAAGAGGGGGTTTTCTTCAGGTTAGGAGGGGGTACGCAAGGCTGGTTGCCTCGAATAGATGGATTTCTCAATTTTCTTACCTCCTCCTTCATGGATTGTATGGCTTGTGCTTGCCTAAACAAGCACTCCTCTTTATACATCAGCGCCTGCTGATACTTGTGCTACTCTTCCAATCTATCGATTTCCATTGTTTGCTTCTTGAAATCCAATGCCATCTCTCTTATAGTTGCAAGGCAACTAGGAGAGCCACTTGAGGGGATTCCATAAATATTTTGAGTCTGATCGATATTATATGAAGGAGAACAAAATCCATTATTTTTTGCAAAAGAAGAATACATACAAGAAATAGATGATTTTTGGTGGCACCAGGCTGCTTAACCAGCGGATTTACTTTAGAGTTGCCAGATGCTGAAGAAACTTGATTTATTGTAACAGGACCAGCATCAGCCCTGAAACTTTACTGCGTTAAAAAACTTGAGTCCCACCGGGCGTGCCAAAACTGTTGACGCTGGAAAGTGCACCCAGTGGCAGGAACATGGATTCCTGCCCTCTCCCTGCAACATGGAAACCCCTCTCTCGCCTGTGGGACGGCGAAGCAAGAGAGGGGAGTCTCTAGGTATGGGCTAGTTCCCTCTGATGTATCTTGTTTGTTTCAGGTAACGCAAAATATAGGTATATAGGTATATACTTGGGGAGGATGAAAAGGGAGAGAGAAAAGCATGAAAACAAATAGCCTACTCTAAAAGAGGTGATACACCAAAATAAAGGTGACCTTTTCCACATCCACACTCAGGACCAAACAAAACATACATACACTCAGATCTGGAAAAAAAGACCAGGTCTCTGGGATGATAGGGAGGTCCTTATGGAAAGCATAAGAAAAGGAACTCACCAAGGTGCTGAGAAACACACACTGTATGTGACCTCACATGTTCTATACCTCCAAAATAGAACTCTACTCCTGGCAGCCGCAGACAGTGGCACTTTGTAGATCACAGGTTTGCTGGTGTTGAACCTGTGAGAGCATTAAGAGACAATGACTGGACACAGATTAACATTCAATGCATACACTGAAAGATCCATCCAAATAGAGGTAAAAACTATCTTTTATTGATTCAGGTGGAAAATTTGGAGAGCAATGCTCTTTACAAAAGTGTGAGAGAGATCCCTCATAAAATGACTAAGTCCCTATATTTATAGCAGAAGATCCAAGAGAAGTTTCATTGGAAAGCGTGAAAACACTATTGATGACATCACAAGTCTACCAAGACCATGCTTGTTGCCTCGTTTTGCATGCTGGTCTCCTCCGGTAGCTGGGCGGGCTTTTTCTTGTGCACTGCAGGTGAATTTTGCCGCCCTTTGCATGAACTTCATATAGGATTCTCTGCTGACATCGGTCGATAAGCTGTTGACGGCGGTAATCTCGCCAACATCAGTTCGTGTAATGTGCCAACATCAGTAGTATTACGCGCGGGGATTTCATTTTTGCCGCCCTAAGGTGGGCTTTTACAATTTGCTGCCATAGGGCGGGCTTTTACAATTCACCGCCATAGGGCAGACTTTTTCAATTCGCCGCCATAGGGTGGACTTTTTTCCTTTCCCGTCATGGGGTGGGGTTTTCCATTTCACCACCTGAGGATGGGATTTTCTAACTTTTGTGCATACCGTTGTGCTGCCGACAGCGGCGGTTCTGCCGATGTCAGTCTCTGTAAGGTGTCGACGACGGCAGTATTGCCGATGTCGGCCGACGTCTTTCCTTTTCTTTGTGTTGTGGGTGGCAAATTTTCCGCCCTCTGCATGTTTGTAGGTGGGCTCATTTTACTCGCCCTTGTAGTGAGCGGCGAATTTGCCGCCCTCTGCATTTTTTTTGCCCTCTTTTTTGCCTAAGTGTTGAACACTCCATTTTCTTCTCTTCTCTCGTGGACGTTTGAAGACTCTCCCTTTCACTGCCTTTCATGACCAATGCTCTGTAATGGCACTGTCAAAACCTGAAGATGGACCTTACAACCCAAAATGACTGGCCTGTAAAGCAGGTGTAGGAGGTGACCGGAATTTTACCCGAGAGGCAAAATTGGGTCAACAGTCATGATGGAGGGTTAATTAACTAGTAAGTTTTTGAAGGAAGTATGTTTCAAAGGATGATCTTGGTGATGAAAATTGGTGTGCTTGATAGGTCATATTAGAGTGCTTTAGATATGAAGTTTTAGGTATTGAATGTGTTTACTAAAAATTATGGGCTCTGCAAGTTCCAAGTAGGGCTACAAGGAAGCTAGATAGGCCTAGTGTGAAGAAGAGTGCCTTTTGATCAAATTCTCCAAAATATCAAGGAATAAGTATTTCAAGGTGAGTTCTCAAGTTTTTTTAGTGCATGTTTACTATTTTTTGAGTGGCATGAAGTTATGTTGGTGGTCCTTATGGTAGCTTGAGAGAGAATGCCAGTAAGTATGTGTGGTGATTATTCATGGTGTGTAGATATATGAATATGATCAAGATTTGAAATAGATCATTAATCTTAGTTTTGGTCCCTCTTATATGCATCTTGGTGATTTCCATCAGATTCTAGTGGTTTTGTGTGCTCTTTATTCATTAGTTGCAGTGTTTGGTTGAAGAGATTGTTAGCATGGAGTAAGAAGAAGTTGTTAAGGAAAGAAGAGGTAGGCTCAAGGTAAGGGGGAGTTTGTATAATATTTATAATATGGTCCTTTCCTATTTATGGTATTTTTAGGTCCTCAGGATTAGTTGGTCCCACTTTTTCATTGTGTCAAAGGGGGAGAAAGTTCTTATTGTCAGAGTTTTTGAAGAAAGAGAAGGTGAGTTATATATTGTTATATATGATGGTTGTTGATATAATTGACAAAGGAGGAGATTGTTGGATATTTATTATTGATGTTATGGTGATGTCATTAAGGTTTCCTAGTGAGTGGATTAAGCTCTTTGATAGTATATGTGACAATGATAAAGTGTATAGATGTGTTTGTCCTAGTATGCTTGAAGAAGGATTGGTTGATCTTCAGAGTTTGCTTGGTTTTTTTTTTTCTAGGGATGATTCTGAAGCATTGATCATGTGAAAATGTCCCTAAGATGTTTTTTATGTTTTTATTACTTTTGTTCATAAGTCAAATTCATCTAGTTGTCCATCATTTTCATCTAGATAATTTGGGTCTAGTGGCAAAAAATTTGAGTAGGTAATTTGATGACATAACCATTACCACATGTGTATGATTCACAAGGAAATAGTCACATGAGTTTGTTTAGTATTATTCCTATTTATTATGTCATAAATATTAGGTCATGCACCTAAGTTCATCAAAAAATATGCAAGTGCAAAGTTGGGATCCTAGGCATTTTGATAGTGTTTTCCCATACTTAGCCAAATTTGTAATATGGCAAGAAGAGTCGAGTAATAATTTTTATGGTGGCATATATCACACATGTGGACATTTTAGTAGAAGGTGATCATATGGGTTTATTTAGTTTTATACCTAGTTTATTTTCACTAAATTTTAGATCATACACTGAAGTGCATCAAAAAATATGCATTTGCAAAGTTGGCCTTTCCGGTAAGTTCTAAGCATAGTTGGCTTTGTGATAGAAGATTTTGAGAAGGCATTTAAATTGAATTATATATCACATATGCAAAATCTTAAAGAATAATTTGGCACATGGTTGGATTCTCCTATGTGAGGAGATCATATGTTTCAAATTTGAGTTCATGCATCAAAGTGAATAAAAAGTTATTAAGGCTAAAAAATGGATTCTTAGATAGATTACAAGGGTCCCCATACTTGGTCATTTTTGTAAGAGGTAAAGATTAAGCAAGTCTCAAGGAGATTGATGAAGCACATTTGATCCAAGATTTTAGGAAGTAGTGAGATATTAATAAGTGCATGTTGTTTAATGACTAAGCAAAGGTAAAGGATAAAGATCAATGGTGAGTGAGCACTCATATAGATTGATTGAATGGTGAGCATTACTAGTTAAAGACCTGGTTGATTTGTAGAGATCAATGGTGCATGATGAGTCAACATTACAAGATTGCATGAGATGAAGTCAAAGTGACTGAGGTTAAAACATATAAAGAATTAGAACCTATGCATTAAAGTTCAAATAATATTAATGGTGCATAATTGATCTGAGCAGTGAGGACACAATATGAGAGCTTAGTGTTTGAGGTTTAACTATGACCGTTGTCATTTAAATATTCAATTTTAATAAGGTAAAAACTAGTGTCTACTCTTTGGGCCATATATTTTTATAAAGATATAATTTTATCATTCTCTAAAAATAAAAGATGAAGAGGACTCCCTGGCACATCTAATGAATCTAATTTAAAGATCTAGAAATGTGTACAATTAAAGATATTAAGGTTCTAAGTTGATTGTGTTCATATTTTTTATGCAAGTGAACTGAGAAGAGTAATTGAGCTTATGTATATGTTTTTTTGATGTTTCATAGTGTAATAGATATTGGGAAGTGTTGTAGACTCCATGAGGATGCTCTACATGCAATTTTAAGGTTTGACCAATCATATGCAGTATAAATAAAGGTTTTTAAGTAGACTATGTTTTCATTCATAATGATTGTGCGTATAGAGAAATGTTTGAGCTAATTGGGATCTATCAAAATAGTGTTTTGGTGACTGTGATCATTTGAGGATTCCAAAAGGCTCATGTGGAATGGGTCCATGCTATTGGAAAATGTTCTTATGTTCTTTGTTTGCTTGGATAAATGTCAAAGAGCTGAATGGATCTCCATAAGACCTAAAAGTCACTTAGGCCTATTAGAAAGTGGATTGTGCTTAAGTGTGACCCATGTGATATGCATTAAGGGTGAAGGCATGTTTTTTGGCCAACCAGGATGTTGATAATTCATGATATCTCTATATTATTGAAATAAAATATGATGATTTCTAGACTTGAAGAGAGAGATTTATAGAGGCTTGAGTGTGGACAATATTTATTGAAATAAAGAAAATAGGAGATTGAGTATGCCCAATGGTTGGGTTGATGAGCATAGAAGATTGAGGACTATGTGTATGACCTATAGATCATAATTTTTATGGTAAAATAGTGCTCTTATAGGTTGAAGATTAAACAAAATTCTTGTGCAATTGGAGTAGAGTGAAGAGTTGAGGAGCTAAGAGAGGAAGTGTACCCAGTGGATGGGTTGATGAGTAGAGTTGGTTCATGATTGTTTGTATGACTTGTAGGTCATATTTCTATGTCATAACAAGTGCTCTTGAATTTTTGATGTTTTTAAGAGTGAGTGAAGGATAGGTGATTTTTGTGTGAGCTTGGAGGTTGATTTGTGAGGCAGATCATAGTATGGTCTATGTAAATGACCTCATGGTTACATTATTGTTATGGTGACAAATTTTTTGTAGGTGTACTAAAGTGTGTGTGAGTGAAGAGTTAGAGATTGGGGTTATTTGGGATATGTAATGTGTCTTAATTGATCTTTGTGTGTTGGTATAAGTATGTAATGTAATTTGGCCAAGAGGGAGTATTAGGTGAAAGAGTGAAGGTGAAGAGTAATAAACAAGGATCCATCATCATGTGTTGAAGATAGTAGTTCTAAGGTAGAAGTGTTCAAAGGAGGGTATAAAGGACTTGGTCTCTCTTAGGGGTAGTTACTCCTTGTGAAACAAGTGTTTCAATAAATACCTTTGGTCTAGAGGATATAATCAAGGTTTACTAGTCTAAAGGAGTTGATCAATATCTTGTTTGTAATTTCTTATAGGATAGTAGTCCATGTATTGTAGATTTGAGAGTGGGTTTTATTCCCCATGAGGGTTTCCCACATGAACTATGTGTTATGTGTTTGATTTTGTGTATGCATTGAATGAATGAGATATTTTATTAATGTTGATTGATCAATTTGATATATGTTAAATGATTATTAGTTTAAATGACTGCAATTGAAATTGAAATATTTGGACTCACTAATTCACCTCCCCTCAGTGATTGTAACTCTAAAAAAAACTTCTACACCACCACCTAGATGTATATTGGTCACTATCAAGAGGAGGAAAGCATAGGTTCCATGTTTAGAGGTGTGACTAGTTGATTCATCACCATCATCACATGTTTAAGAGGTTGAGGATCTTGCACCAAAGTAGCCAATAGCAGAGGAGCAATAGGTCATCAAGGAAGAATCTAAATGCTAGTTGAGGAAGGAATAAAAAAAGAGAAAGAAAGAAGAAGCATAGAAACATAGTGAGCCCAAGAATTTGAGGCCACACAACAGGCCAAGGATGTAAAGGTGGACATATAAAAGGCCACAAAGAGGGATAAATAGGTTCAATAAGTAGCTAATGTTTCAAATCAAGTGAACAAAAGAAATAAGAAGGAAAAGAAAGAAGAATAAGAAAAGAGGAAAAAAGATGTAGTAATCCAGGCATAGAAATAGGCAACAAAATCTTCCAGGAAGAAGGGATAGAATGATGAAGCCCTATATCAATAGAAAGTATAGTCACAAGCATAAGCATAGGTGTAGGCCTAAGCTACATAGGAACAAGCCAAGGCTATAGCCCTAGTAGAAGAATAGAAAAAAAAAAGTAGAGGAAGAAGGAAGAACAAGATAAAAATAATAAAGAGGAAGAAGATGAAAGAATTAAGAAAGAGAAAAAGGAAGCAGAAGAGAAGAAGAAAGAAGAGGAAGACAAAAGGAAGCAAGAGGAAGAGGAAGAGAAAAAGGAGAAAGAGGACATGAAAAATAAATAGGATGAGGAGGAGGCTAAATGGAAGATGGTTGTAGATGTTATGTAGCAAAGTAAGGTGGTAGTAGAGTCCTTTTTACTCCCACTAACCAACATGTCATGCTCAGATCCAATAGCATCCACTAGTACATTAACCACACTCTTAGTCAAGCAAGAGGTTTCACTTAATGTCTCTCAGTTGCCTTTGAAGAAATAGTTAGAGGGTACTGTAGCTTTTTATGTGTCTATTGCACAAAAAACCACCACCTATGAGAAATAATTAGATTGATTGAAGGAAAAAAATGTGGATCTCAAGGCTCATCTTCATAAAGTGGCAAAGGTGATTGAAGACACTTGCCCAGACTTGGCCTCTTGAGTAATCAGGGACCAAGTGATGTCTAACTATAGCAGGCCCAAGACCTTATTCTTAGAGCTCACAAAGGAATGGTGAATAGAAAAACAACTCTATGTAGTCAAAATATTAGTCTAAGGTATGAAAGCTAAGGTTATTGTTTTGATTACTATGTTTTAGGATTATCAAATTATTATTGACATTGTAGCCCTCCAAGCTAATCAGGTTGTATTTAGTCTATTATACTAGAAGTAGTAACTTAATAATTCACTCACTACAATTTTAATGTTGAGGACAACTATACATAGTTAGAATACATTTATGGATGAAACTGACCTTACTCTTTAAGAATCACTCAATGCTAGGGACAATGTACATGATCAACTCATCAGCTAGCAGCATGACCTATGTTATAGTGCATTTACAGGTCTCCAAGATGAACACCATGCAAAAAAGTTAGAGCATCTAAGTGCCAAAATATAGATAAAGGTTAGTAATATAAAGGAAGATATGAGTATTACTAAGGAATTTAACTTAAAGGAGCTCATTGGATGTTATGCACCAATGCATGTCCTGATCCACATGGTCTAGGAATTGATGCTTGAATAGCATGCATTCAAAACTGACATGGCTCCATTTTGTAATGAGGTGGCCAAAATTCTCAATGTTCATGTTTACAAGCCACCATCTAAGCTCCAATAAGAAATCACATAGTGCATGAATGCTCAATCTAGGTCCAAACATCCTGTTAGCTAGTCTTCTTCCTCAGCAATACCACCCCCTTCTAGTTGAGTACTGTGCAATGTGTAAAATTTTATAAAATTTTGAACACATTTTTTTGTATTGGTTGATTAGTAAGATAAGTGGGGCCAAGATTATTAAAACCCCATAAATGTTGGCTACCTATTTATGTCATGTTATTAAAAACTTGAAATGGTAGTATTTTGGTACGCTACTTAGTTGAAAACCTGAAAGGGTGGCTAAGTAATACGTAAGAGGTGAAAACCAGAAACTATGCCTTGAGTGATTACTATGACTCTTACTAGTCTACCCAATTTTTAGATTCTTCCCTAAGTGCATAGTCATATGAACCTACGATGTTATCTCAAGAAAAGATAACATTTTAAGTTTGGGAAAATGTTGGGAGAATAAAATGGATAAATAAAGTTGTGCAGGGTATTCTTTGGATATTCATGCATTATGTATGAAATTGTCAGCTATATGTATTTTGTATTATCCTCCATAGCTTTTAAAATGATAGAATATGAATAGTCCCCTCTTTTTGGCACCAATGTATGAGAAGAATGTGAATAGTCAATTTAGATGATGAACCTTTGTTGAGATCAATTTAGTCTTTTTAGTTATGATTACCTATTGTATTTGTTATGTTAATCCTTGTATGCATTAATATGTTTAATGTTTGGTTTAATCCTAATTAAAATAATTTGAATTCTTTGTAAACCCTAAAAATTTTGTTTAATCTTAATTGTTATCTATCTCATGATAATTTCTCTTTGACATGCTTCTATTAAATATAAATTATCTGCACTATCCTATGTAGTATAATAAAACTTAGCTATCCTTGTCATTAACATGTTTTATTATATCAAGAACCTCTACTAATAGATATTTATAAAATCATACGCTCATTTCCCTAAATTAATATAATTTTGTGGCTCTCTTTTTGTGGATTCAAATTTGGGTTGGTGGCTTGATCTCTTCTCTTTATTTCCTGATCTAAAGTTAAATTTAGAGATCATGATCTTTCACTACCAACTAGAATTATAAAAGGTGATTAACATTTTAAAACTATCTAATTAGTCCCAACTTCCTATTTTATTAATTCTTAGAGTGTGGTAGGCACGTGGTCACATCTCCTCGAGGCCTTATAGGTAACTCTTGCCTTATATCATGCGTCATCTACCTGTTGGTTCTCATGTCAATGGTCAACACCTCATTATATCCTTAGGATGGGTGCGATGCCATTTAGGGACATGTATCATCCTCTAATTAGTCCTTAGGCTCAACTCATACTTCATTTTGACCATCTTAGGGCTTTAGGGGGCCACCTTCTCATATGCCTAGTTTTGATTCATGGTACAATCTGAATGGGCTTGGCTCCCTCAAGTCTTTGACATCTCTAACAAGACAAGGAGATTTGTCACTCTAACATCAAGCTATGTGGTACACTCTAACTAGTTTGAGATCCCCCAGGCTCTAACATATTTGATAGGACTAAGAGACTGAATGCTCTAACATTAGGCTATGTGGTGCACTCTAACTAGACTAGGATCCCTCAAGCTCTAACATCTCCAATAGGATTGGGGGACTAATTTTTCTAACATTGGGCTATTTGGTACACTTTGACTAGGTTGGGCTCCCCCAAGATTTGACATCTATGATAAGATTGGGAGACTAGACAATCTAACATTGGGCTACATGGTATGTTTTAACTGGGTTGGATCCCTCAGGCTCTAAAATTTCTAATAAGATAAAGAGATTAGCTACTTTGACATCAAGTTATGGGACATGTTCTAACTAGGCTAGGCTCCTTTAGGTTTTAACATATTTAGTAGGATTGGGAGTCTATCCATTCTAACATTAAGCTACATGGTATGCTCAAACTAGATAGGCTCCCCTAGGCTCTAACATCTCTGACAATTTTCACGTAGCTCTTCTCTAGTGCCCCATTCATTCTTAAAAAACCCATGAAAATTACTATGTGAAAACAAAAATAAGTGTAACCAATTAATAACTTACCTAACTGCTAGTTATGATTTGAAGTGTTGTACAGGACATTAGGCATGTCACTCAGGGAAAAGATCAAGACTTTGATAACTTATTTTGAAATCCAACCTATAAGGTTAGTGTTTTAAGTCCTCAAATCAAGAAAGCCTATCTTAGTCATAAAATATATGAGGTTTTCCATTATTATTCCCACAAAGTTTTAGGGTTCATGTATCATTTCAATTGGTCATTATAAATACTGCATGTTTAGGGAAATCTGAGCAACACAAGATTTCAAGGACATGGTTAAAGTGAAGCTAGTCAAAATGACAGAATGGATCTAAGAGCTCTAGTTTTTATATTTTTAGGAGTGGTCCTATATTTCTATTAAAAGGGGGCATGTTAGACACAATAAATGGAAACTTCCATGGGTAAGTGATGATAAACACTTAAAACATGACCAGTTAATTGTCCACTCATGCACAGAACATAGACTATAATATATATATTTAAACATAACATAAAATAAGTCACTAAATTAATGTAATATCAAGTGGCATATTGATATTTTATCCTATAGATTGGTGTTTAATAAGTGATTATAAATTTTCCTATCTAATTATGGATTCTACTCAAGCAAAAGAGGTTGGAGTAGGTATCAGGGTCCTTTGAGGGTAATAATGGTTTGATGCCTTAGAGGGAGATGGCATGGGCATTGCTCTGCTACTAGATTGGCATCCATATCCCTGATATAGGTACCTCTAGTCCTATTCAAATACTTGATCCATTATTAGCTAGGTTAGAAAGACTTCAATGGAGGTTGCCTAAATGGCCCTTTCAAAGAAGACTTAGAATTTGGATTCCAAATGTTTTTCTTATCTTTTTCCAAGATTCCTTGAAAAGAGATTTTTTCTTTTTTCAGTCTCATCCATTGAGATTTTGGGACAAATCCAAGGGTAAAAGGATGATTAGGAATCTCTAAATACCCAATCGGTCTTTGATTAGCTCGAATAGCCTTGTCTTTCCCTAAGATGTTACATTAAGTGTAACTTGGTGGCTCTATTTGTATGTGCAGTATTCTAAAACCCGCTCATTTCCCTTAGAATCATTGGCCTCGTAGACATGAAATTTAAAAAGGTTTAGTTACCATCCCTGACTTGTTTGGATTAAAGAATCAACTTGGGTTCCCTAATTCTCAATAATCATTTTGGGGCTATGGAAATCACATGGGGTGGATACTAACAAGGATGGGCACCAAAGGAATACCACAAATACAATATGCAAGTAAAATAAACAAAATTAAACACATAATAAAATCAAGCACATAATAAAAATAAATACACAATAGTAGTAAACTAATATAATATATACATTACCAACCTTTGCCCATAGTAATCATAAATTATGTTGGATAGGATAGCCTATAAATAGTGTTTTATATACTATCCATTTACTGGTAGTGGTAGATCATTACCCTTAAGATCTTTGAGGTGAAAGGCATTTTAAACCAAGATTTTAGCTATTTGATAAGGGCCAATCCAAAGGGGATCTAATTTTGAACGTTATTCTTTATTTTCATGAGCCATGCCCTACATTAAGACTAGGTCAGATATTCTAAAGGTCTTAATCTTATCTCTTTTATAAAACCATCTTTTGACTATATTCTAACATTTTTTGTAGGTTAACAAAGCTTCATCCCAAGATTCCTCTAACTCAATTATGTCTAAGAGTCTAAAATATACCTTATCATCTGGTCCCATGAATTATTTCATGATTTTATAAGTTTGTAGCCTAAGAATGACTGGCATGATTCACTCCAATCCATAAACTAAAAGGAAATGAGATTTTTTTAGGGCTTGTTTATACCTAGTATTATCAGCCCATAGAGTGAACTTTAGTAACAAGTGTCATTCTCGGGGCTTCTCTCTAGTTGACTTATTGATGGTGTCTATTAAATTCTTATTGGTGGACTTAACCAATCCATTATTTTTTAGGTAGTGATTGGATGATAACTATATTGTAATTCCATTATCATAGGCCCATTTTTTAAATTATGTAGATTGGAAGTCAAGACCATTATCACACACTAAGGAGATAGGGACCCTAAAATAGGTGGTTATGGTGTTTTCTAGGAACTTCATGACTTCGATACTAATTCTTCATTTAGTTGTAACTAAATTATAAAAACTCTTATAATATCATATTCCCATAAGGACAACTTATGGTCAAATGATGAACTATGGCTGATGAATCTGATGAAATCCAACACCAATTGGGAAAATTGTGTTGCCTCCACAATGGGCTGCAATGTCATTGTCGCATGGGTTTCCCTTTTATCAAAGGTCTATCTTTAATGGAAAACATGAACTTGGGAATAAACATATTTAAATAATGTGGGCCAATCTTATCTTACTCAAAGAACTTTTTGGGTCATGGTGTTTACTGTAGGATAACTAGCTCTCAATTTTTCATGGAAACTTTCCATTATTTCTTTGGCTTCCTCTCATAGCATGCATCAAAGGTAGACTCCTTCATGTTTCTTTCTGAAAAGAACTCCCTTATTCAACATGTATTTTATATCCTTAAACTAGATGGCTCTCTTCTTTAATGGTTGATTCCTAGAGGTGTGTTTCCATAAAGTAGGAAGTGCATGACCAGGCCATACCATTCTAATTGTAGCATTATCCATTAGTCTACTTGGTACATAGTTATTATTAGATCTATCTTAGTTATTAGCTAGGTTAATACCTATCCTCTAACTTATTTGGCTAGTTTTATTTCTAATTCATATTCTTATAATTTTGACATCCATTGGCCTATGCATTCACCCAACTTGTTCTTCCCCAGTATCTACTTTATTATTAGGTCTTGGATAATTACGTGCACCTTATTCCTGAGGATGTAGTGTTTTAATTTCTTCATAACCTTGATTAGGTCATATGCATGTTTTCCTAGGGTATAATATTTTAGCTTGACATTCTTGAGATTGGTTATCATGAAATAAATAAGGTATTCTTCTACCCCTAATCTCTGGGTGAGGCAATTAGCAATAGTGTGTTTAGAGGCAAAAGGTTAGATATATAAATATTACATATAGTCTAGGCTGATGAGAACTAGGGCTTGCATAATGGAATTTTTGATATCTTGAAAATATTTATTTGATTTGGCATGCGATTCTAATTTTTTTTCTTATTTCAACATAGCATTTAAGGGTTTTACAATTTTATCAAATCTAGAAATGAACTTATGAATAAAGTTAATTTTCCTAAAGAAAGATTTTAGTTTTTTTTACTTTTAGGTAAAGATAGTTTAGAAATCACATCTACCCTTTCGGGATCAATATATATACCTTCTTATGTGATAATATGACTAAGAATATTGTTTTCAAGTGTTGGCATTGATGTCAAATATTGATTTCATGTGTGCATTGATGTCAAAGGTAATGACAAAGTGGATGTCATGATGATGATGAATTTGAGCCTAAAGTTGTGAAAGGAAATATTTGGATGCATATGAGCTAAGGTAAGTATTTTATGAGGCTTATCATATTGTATATAGAATTTTGATATGGTTTTAGGTCAAGGATAGAAGATAAACATGTGAACAATGTGTCATCATAAGCTTCATAGCCTAGTATATAAGCATGGATATTTAGTAAATGCTTGGATAGGAAGTTGATAAATGTTATATATGATGATATCATGTTTCATAGGTACTATGGGGTGTTAAGAGTGATAAAATTCTTATGGTAATGCATGGTGTTTATTAGGTTCTTCCTTGTAGTCATCTAGGTCTAGTTAGTCTTATGGCAAACTAGATTGAGTGAGCATATTGATGGCATCATATTTCACACTTGTGAAGGTTTTAGGAGTATATTGATATATGGATGGATTACCCTATGAAATTATATTATATATTTCAAATTTAAGGTCATGATGTTGATCATATATAAATATATGTGGGTGCAAATTTGGCACCTTAGACAAAAGTTCACTAAGTTTCTATAACATAGCCAAATTGTCACTACACGTCATGCAGATATGAATAAGCCATCAAGTTTGTGTATTTAATATAGGTTTTTAAAGATTAAAATAAAGGTTAAAGGTTTTTATATAGATGTTTTATATAGTTCCAAGAAGGTATCTTGGAAATTTGGAGTCTTGAAGTAATTTCTAGCTCAAGTTATAAAGCTTCAAAGTTGCTCTAGTAGACTATGATGGGCCAGAGAGGCAAGTTTAATCACATTGAATTATAAGTTCATTAGTCTATAAGATTTAATGGTGAGTGATTAATCATACATATTTATATCAATGGTGTGTATGAATTCAACATGTCAAAGGTTTCATGTGCTAGTGAAAATGTCACAAGCTCACTACTCTGACAGAAGATCAACAGTGTGTGATGGTTCATACTGATGAAGATCAATAGTGAGGGATAAGTCAATGAGTAAAATGCGTAGAATGCATATGGGGCTACCAATTATCATAGTCATAAGAGTTTTAATCAATATCTAATGGTGATCACTACAAGATAAAGACCTGGTTAATCCATAAAGATCAATGGTGTGTATTTGGTTAACATTGCAAGGGTACACAAGATGAGGTCAACATGTTCAAGGTTTAACATTTGGATAGTGGATAAATTTGAGTTAAAGTTAGATCTAAGTTTGAATAATATCAAAGATGCAAGTTTATTGGGCTAAAAAAAGATCATGAAATGTGTTCTAGGTGACCGAGGTTCAATTGTGACCGTTTGGACTTAAATATTTGAATTAACCAATGAAAGACCAGTGATTCATTTTTGAGCCATACTTTTTTATCTATGTAAAATTTGATGTTGTAATAAAAATAAAATTTGTAGAAGACTTCAAGTCACATATTTAAATATTCATTTGAAGTTCTAAATGTTTGTATAATCAAATTTATTAAGATCCAAATTTGATTATGTGTTCATTCATGCTCTGCAAGTAACCTGAGAAGGGTAATTGAGTTATTCTTGATGGAATTTAGATGTTTCAAGATGAGATAAATATCAAAGAATGTTGTAGACTCCATGAGGAACATTTTTTTGGATTATTAAGTTTTAATCAATCATATTTAGTATGATTAAAGTCTTAGAAGGTGACTATATGTTTGTTCATGGTGGTTGTGTGCACACAATGTTGTTTGAGCAAATTGAGATTTAGCAGAAGGGTGTTTTGATGGATGTTGTCACTTAAGGTGGACCTATAGATCATTTAGCATGGGATTATGTAATATTAAAGTGTTCTTATGTTCTAATTTTTCTCATAGAAATGTCAAAGAGGTGAATGGGTCTTCATAGGACCTAAAAGGTGACTTAGGCCTATTTGAAAAAGGGTCTTGCTTAAAGGTGACCCATGTTAGATGCCTTAAGGGTAAAGTCATGTGTTATGGCTGACAAGGAAGTTTTTGATCATAATAATCATAAATACTCTATAAAATGTGGAACCAAATGTGATGGTCTCTAGGCTTTTTGAATAGACTTGAGAGACTTGAGAGAAGAGGTGTATGTGAGAGTTGAAGAGCGAAAGAAAGGGTGTGTACCTAGTGGATGGGTTGTAGAGTAGAGTAAGTTGATGATTGTTTTTATGAACTATAGGTCATATTTTTTATTTCAATAATAGTGTTCATTCAGGTTTGAAGATTGAGGATGAGCCAAGAGGTCTAGAGTGATCCAAAAGGATGTTATGGATCACATGAGTGTCAGCAAAGGATAGATGATGTCTGTGTTAGCTTAGTGGTTGATTTGAGAGGCATATCAGACTGTGGTCTATGTGTATGACCATTTGGTCATATTTTTGAGAATGTGATAGAGTTGTTACTGAGAAGTGTAGTGTGATCTAAAAGGTGGTTTTGGATGTTTGTCGCTGTGTGAAGAAGTGAAGAGAGCTAATATACATTGTGTCTTCATTAGATTGGTAGGAAATAAATGATCAGGAGATGTTCATTTCATAGGTTTTGGGAGGGATCTCAACATCTAGGTCAAAAGGACTTGATCATATTAGGGGTAGGTATTCCTTGTGAAATAGGTATTTCACTAAATTTGATTAAAAAGACTTGACCATCAGATGGTCAGAAGGACTTGATCATCTTAGGGGTAGGTGCTCCTTATGAAATAGGTGTTTCCTTAAATTTTGGTCAAAAGGACTTGACCAGTATCATGTTTTTGATCATCTTATAGGATAAGTAGTCCATGTGTTTATAGGCTTGAGAGTGGTTTTTATTCCCCAAGAGGTTTTCCCACATAGATCTTATGTTGTGTGTATGATCTTGAATTATCTATTATTCATTGCTATAAACATCTTGAATGCTTCATAAAAGGTTGTATTGAATGCTTAAGTATTTTAAGGGTTTGGAAATTTCATTGCATGTTTTTTCACCACTTATCCACCCCTAGTGCTTTGGATCTCTAATAATTGGAATTAGAGTAGGTCCTTTAGAGGAAGCTTAACAATTTGAAGGATATCCTAAGTAGCACAAGATGGCTAAGCAATTGAAGAAAGATAATCAATAGTGGAAGGCTATGATCAAGGAACTTGAAGATTAGATATGAAATTTGAAGAAAGATGCCAAAGAAGATGAGAAAGTTATCAATGATCTTAAGGCTCAGCTAGAAGATGCCAAGGCAAGTTTGACTTCAAAAAAGGAAAGTTTTTCAAAAGAAAAAGAAATCATGTATGATGAAGAAGTTTTCCATGATAGTGGAGAATAAAAAGTGATCTATGACAGTGAGGAAGAAGAAGTAGATCTAGGAGCTGAGCTCATAAAGAGGAATCACAAGATGAAGAATGTGATCAGACATCTTAAAGCACAAGTAAATTCTCTTGAGGGAAGTTTGTTAGGAAATACCAAGAGAGATGGGAAGAAATATCAAGAGTTAATCGAGTCTCTTGAAGATAAAACATGTATATTTAAGGATGACATTGCTAAAGAATCTAAGGATAAAGAGGTCATCAAAGATCTTATAAGTTAATTAGAGGTTTTAAATGGTAACCTAAAATCAAGAGAAGAAGAGAGCAGATATCTCAAGACTCGATTATAAGAAGCCAATACTAAGGTGAGTTAAAATCAAGGTGAGCATGATGATTTGAAGTCTAATCTTGATCCCTTGATATTAGAGCATGAACAACTCATGGACAAGTTGGACAAATTGGAAAAGGAACATGTAAAGCCCGAGCAAGATAAGGAGAATGTAAGCTTTGAAAGTAATGCAAGAAGGTATGTTATATAACCAAATGCTTCAATTTATGATAATTTATTCCATGGTCATTTTTATACATGTAATAATTATGGTCATAGAGCTAAATACTATAGAAGGAAGTCAGTCAAGTATGGATATTCATAGAGATATGATAGAAGCAGTTTTTGGCCAAAGATTGATCATAGTTCAAATCTATCAAAGGTTACAAATGATGTTATTTGTTTCATTTATGATAAGAAAGGTCATATTTCTAGACTTTTTCTTAGCAAACTTGATAGTCCCTCAAGTCATCTAAATAAGGGAGAAACTCCTAAAAAGCATATAAAAAGTCAAAACATGATATGGAGACCTAAAGTAGTGAATGCTAGTCTTATTGATTTCAAGGATCAAACTTCTGATACTATAGAAAAAAATTAGTTTTGGAAGTGTCTCAAGAGTGCCAAGGAATCTTGATATCAGTCCAAATGGAGAATAAGTTGGATGATCCAAGAATCAAGTCATTTATATCATTCAAGGCCAAGGAGAATCTAAAAACAAGATCTATATCTGATGGTTTATTTGTTGTAGTTGAAGAATTTTTAGGTAATAAAAAGTTGCATGATTTCCAAGAGATATTGTTATATTATTTAAAAGAGGATAAGGTGTTATTTGAATATATATTCCAAGAACTTATGTTTTCATCATGCATTGTCATGGAAGCCAAAGAAGAGATGGATGCCAAGCAAGTTATTTCAGTCAAGAAAAGGAAGAAGAAGGAGAAGGTTCTTTAGTATTGTGATGAGGACTGGTATGCTCCTCTATTCTAGGTCTCTATGAAATAAATAAGTCTTTCTTGTTATTGATGAAGACATTTCTTAGTTTAAAGAAGCATGTGGTCTTGCAAGGGTGTTTTCAAACTAAAGGGTTCAATTAAAGGTTTCTAGGTGGCAAAGGAGGAATTGTGAGTTATCAAGATGATATTTTTGCATAGAAAGGTCTATTGACCTTATTCTAGCATGCTCTAAGTGGTTTTGTGTTCTGAAGGTATGTTGAAGTCAAATTGGAGATTTTTGAGTGCTCTCAAGTTTCTCAATTTTTAGCTTAAGGGCAAGTAGGCCTAAAATGGGTTATAGGATGTATGGGTTCCTAAAAGTATGGAGGCTCAAATATTGGTCCAAAAGTTTTTAATAGTTGTCCTTAGGTGTGAAAGAAGTTTCATAGGTGGGTGTTGACCAAAAGGAGGTTTGTGAACCCTATTTATTTTGATATTCTAGAGTTTTGGGCTATGCTACAAAAGTGATTTTCCTTATGATTTGAGGTTTGAGTCTTATTAATAGGTTTAATGGGCCAACTAGGTTATCAAATCAAGATTCATAGAGATTTGAAGGTTTGTGTTTTCAAATTATTCATTTTTTTGTCAAGATGGAGGCCTAATTAGCTGGAAGGTTTGTGAAGGACGTATGTTATAGAGGATGATCTAGGTGATGAAAATTCCTTTAATCTAGGGGACATATGATAGTACTCCATATATGAATTTGTATGTCTTGAAAATGTGTCTATTGAAATTTGTGAGCTTTTCAGGTTTTAGGTAGGGCTATAAGGAGTCTAGACAGCCCTAGTGTGAAGATTTGATGTTTTTTATCAATTTATCCAAAAGAGAAAGGCATGAGTGTCTCAAGGTGAGTTTTATGGTTTATTTATAACATATTTATTATTTATTATGTGGATTTAAGATCTATTGGTATTCTTAGAGGTGGCTTGCAAGTGAGAATATGAAAGTAGAATGGTGTTATTTGAAGACCCAAAGCAGTTTAGTATTTTGAATTTGATATTTTCATGTTGTTGAGGCTATGAAGGTGTTCTCAAAAGTTATATAGGTTATATTTTTTTATGAATATCAAAGGGGAGTCCTTCAAGTTGGCATAAGGAGGAGCATGGAGTTAGGGGGATCTAACTCGTATGGCTTGAGAAGTTTGCATGATCAAAGGGGAAGATAGATTGTTTAGTTTGTTAAGTCCAAGGCTCAATAAGTCTTAGAGTAGAGGTGATTGATGTAGGCTCAATGGAATTAAGTTATATTGGTGGTATTTGATGTGGATTGAGAGAGAAGGCTAGTAGTCCTATATGGTGGTTCTCCATGTTGTGTGGAGATCTAAAGATGTTAAAGAGGTCTAATGGCTCAAAGATCTTAGGACAAGTCTCTCTCAATGTTCTCAAGGTGAGTTCAATCAATTTTTGTGTTCATGTGTGTTTTCAATGATAGTAGTGTATGATCAAATAAGAGTGTTTTCATTGTGACTGATTTAGAAGTACAAGGTGGTATGCACAGAGATAGGGGGAGCTAACTCAAATAGTTTGAGTGACTTTTAGATCCATACATGATGTAAGGAGAAGCATTTATGAGATGTTCTAGTCATTAATAAAATGTGTTGAATCTTCATGCATAACCAAAGGGAAATTGTTAGTTTTATAAGTTAATAGGTCCAATGATTAGAGAAGCCCAAGTTTAGATTGGTGTATGTCAAAAGGGGGAGAAATTATTTCATATGAGGTATGTAAGTATCCTGAGCACCTAGAAGTTTATTTGAATACATTATTGAAGTTAAGATGATATTGGTGGTTGTTTAGTCTACTTTGTCATTAATGGAAAAGTGGGAGAAGGAAAATAATAGGTTGTCTTCAATGAAAAAGAGGGATATTATTGGCAAGTGTTGTCATTGATGTCAAAGATTAATGTCATGTGTGCATTGATGTCAAAGGTAATGAAAAAGTGGAGATGTCTTGATGATGATGAGTTTGAGCCTAAAGATGTGCAAGGTAAGATTTGGATGCATATTATCTAAGGTTATTATTTTCTAAGGCTTATCATATTGTATCCATCATGTTGATGTGGTTTCAGGTCAAGGAGAGAAGACAAGCATGTGAACAGTGTGTTAGCATAGGCTGGGTAGCCTAGTATGTAATCATGTATATTCAGTATATGCTTAGATAAGAAGTTTATGAATGTTATATATTATTATATCATGTTTAATATGTATTATGGGGTATCAAGAGTGCTTAAAATGATTATGGTAATGTATGGTGTTCATTAGGTTCTTCCTTGTGGTCATATAAGCCTAGTTGGTCTTGTGGTAAATCAGACTGAGTGAGTATATTGATGATGTCATTTTTCACATGTGTGAGGGTTTAAAAATAATATTTATATATGGATGGATTACCCTATGAAATTATATCATATGGTTCAAATTTTAGGTCATGATGTTGAGCATTGCTAAAGATATGTAAGTGCAAAGCTGGCCTCTCAAATAGAATTCACAAAGTTTCTATAACTTAGCCAAACCATCACTACAAATTATGTAGATATGAATGAACCATAAAGTTTGTGTATTTAATATACGTACTTAAATATTCAACTAATGTCAAATTTTTTTGTGGATATTTTTTCTATAGTGTCAAGAAGGTACCCTAGAAATTTGGAGTCTTGAAGTAATTTCTAGCTCAAGTTATAAAGCTTCAAAGTTGCTCTAGTAGACTATGATGGACCAGAGACTGTCAAGTTTAATCACATTAAAGTCTAAGTTAATTGGTTTATAATATCCAATTTTAAGCAACTAATTATACATATTGATATCAATGGTGCATATGAATTTAACATGTCAAAGTTTGCATGTGCTGGTGACAAGTGTCACAAGCTTGCTAATCTGACAGAAGATCAATGGTGAGTGGTGGTTTGTACTGACGAAGATTGATGGTGCAGGATAAGTCAATGAGTCAAATGTGTAAAATTAATGTGGGTCTACAAAATGGAATAATCATGGGAGTTTTGAGAAATATCTAATGATGACCGCCACAAGATAAAGACCTGGTTAATCCCAAGAGATCAATGGTGTGCATTTGGTCAATATTATAAGGGTACACAAGATAAGGTCAACATGTTTAAGGTTTAACATTTAGATAATGGAGCAATATGAGTTAAATTTTGAGCTAATTTCAAATAATATTGATGGTGATATTTGAGCAAGTTGAAAAAAGAGCATGATATGTGTTCTAAGTGATCGAGGTTTAACTATGACTGTTTGGATTTAAGTATTTAAATTTAATGAAGGAAAGACCAGTGCTTGGTTTTTGAGCCATAACTTTCGATCTATACATAATTTTATGTTGTAGTAAAAATAAAATTTTTATAGAACTTCAAGGTATATCTGTAAATATTAATTTGAAGTTATAATTTTTTTAAAATCAATGTTATTGAGATCCAAAGTTTACTATGTGTTTGTTCATGCTCTGCAAGTAACTCGATAAGGTTAATTGAGTTTTTATTGATGGTATTTCAATGTTTCAAGATGATCTAACTATCAAAGAGTGTTTTAGACAACATGAGGACCATCTATGTGGATTAGTAAGGTCTGATCAATCATATTTAGTATGATCAAAGGCATAGAAGGTGATTGTGTGTTCATTCATGGTGGTTGTGTGAACAAAATGTTGTTTGAGTGAATTAAGCTTTGCCAGAAGGGTGTTGTGATGGATGTTATCACTTAAGGTGGACCTATAAATCATGTATCATGGGTATATGTATTTTTAAAGTGCTATTATGTTCTAATTTTTCTTGAATAAATTTCAAAGAGGTAAATGGGTCTCTATAGGACCTAAAAGATGACTTAGGCCTATTTGAAAAAGGGTCTTGCTTAAAGGTGACCCATGTTAGATGCCTTAAGGGTGAAGGCATGTGTTGTGGCTAACAACAAAGGTTATGCTCATAATAATCATTAATAATCTATAAATAGTGAAATGAAATGTGATGGTTTATAAGCTTGTTGAATAGACTTGAGAGAAGAGGTGTTTGTGAGAGTTAAAGAGTAAAGGAAAGGGTGTGTGTCCAATGGATGGGTTGTAGAGTAGAGCAGGTTTATGAGTATGTGTATGACCTATAGGTCATATTTTTGACGTCAATAATAGTTCTCTTGTAGGTTTGAATATTGAGGATTGGTGAAGAGTTATAGAGTGATCCAAAAGCATGTTTTGGATCCCTTGAGTGTGAGTGAAGGATAGATGATGTATGTGTTAGCTTGTTGGTTGATTTGAGAGGTAGATCAGAGTATGGTATATGTGTATAACCATTTGGTCATATTTTTGAGGATGTGACAAATTTAATGTTGATAAGTGTAGTGTGATCTAAAAGGTGGTTTTGGATGTTTATGGATTTGTGAATAAGTAAAGAGTGTTGATATACATTGTATCTCCATCATATTAGCAGGCAATCTGTGATCAAGAGATGTTCATTTCATAGGTTTTGGGAAGGTACTCAATATCTAGGTTATAAATACTTGACCAATAGGTGGTTAGGAGGACTTGATCATCTTAGGGGCAAGGGCTCCTTGTGAAATAGGTGTTTCACTAAAGCCAGTCAGAAAGACTTGACTATTAGGTGTTTAGAAGGACTTGATCATCCTAGGGATAGGTGTTCCTTGTGAAACAAGTGTTTCACTAAATTATAGTTAGAAGGACTTAACCAATCTTATTTTTTTTATCATCTTATAGGACAAGTAGTCCATGTGTTTGCAAGATTGAGAGTGGGTTTTATTCCCCAAGAGGGTTTCCCACATAGATCTTGTGTTGTGTGTATGATCTTGCATTATCTATTATTCATTACTATAAACATATTAAATGATTCATAAATGGTTGTATCGAATGATTAAGTATTTGAAGGGTTTGGAGATTGAATTGGATTGTTTTCCACAACTGATTCACCAACCCCTCAGTGGTTTGTACCTTTAACAAATCTTACCTTTGGTGACACTGAACATTCTTTGGGTTTAGGGAAATGCCATACCTTATACATCTTTAGAATACTTTCTACAAGTGGCATACATGATTTGACCTATATTTGGAAAATGCAATTAGGTCATCCATATAAATTATTGTGCATTTTTCAATTAGTCCTTCAAAAGCAAATTCCATCACTATTTATAAAGTTGTGCTAAAATTGATCAACTTGAAGGGCATTTATTTCTAAACAAATAAAGAAAAGGATAGTCTTAAAGGAAGTCTTGTCCATGTATTCATAATTAATTAAGACCTAGTTGTATCCCAAAAATCCATACAAAAAGGACATCATTTGAGATCCACTCACCATTTGGATTACTTCGTCAATGGAAGGTAATGGGTAATTATTTTTATCCAAGGCTCAATTTAAGTTCTGAAAGTCTACACATAGGCAGATTTATCCATTTTTATTTCATATGTGCACCAATTTGGTCACCTAGGTAGAGTGGTGAATCATGAAAATTATCCCCACAGAAAGTAACTTATGGACTTCTTTATGTATTAAGGAATCCATGATTGGATTTACCGATATTTATCTTTGCCTAAATGGTTTATGACTGGGTTTGAGGGACATAGTGTGAGTGAGCACACATAGGTCAAAGACCTTAAGGTCTCCATAGGCCTAGGTAATTACATATTTATATCTTAGTATTAATCTTCATAACTACTCTAATTAATAGTCTATCTAGTCAGGACCAACATTGATCATCTAGGGCTTTTTTTCAAGGTTGAGGTTGATGAGTTGGCACTTTTAGTTCTCAAACTTGGGTTTTTTTAATTTGAATGTGGGGTCTAAAGTATTGAACACTTTTTATAATGAATCATTCCCTTTGGGATATGATTCCCATGAATATTAAGGGTCCCACCTTTATCTAGCTCAATCCCTAGGTTGTCTCTATTTTTTTGTCTATAAATTGGGTCTCAAATATTCCCTTATTTGATAAATAGGATGATCTATTGGTCATCCTCAAAGACCTAAAATGTTGTCATCTTTTTAGGGATAGAGGGACATGGGATGATTTCCACATATAACTCTTGAAACTCATTTTCATCTAGTGTAGTTAAGTTTACTACCGTAGATGTTAGTGAATCGGTGACTTGGTTTTCCTCTTGAGGGATAGGGATGATATTAAACATGATAAACATTTTGATTAGGTCCCAAGCCCTATGTTTATAGCTCCTGAGGTATGATAGTTTTCATTTAAATTTAGTCTTAATCCAGTTGACTACCGTCTTATATTCACTAAATACTCTTAGTTCATTTGCCTTTTATTTCAATGCAAATTATAATCCTATGATTAGTGCTTCATACTCCAATAGATTATTTGTGTAGGGAAACTATAACTTATACGATGTTGAATGTTTCCTCCCTAAGGGGTATATGATTAGAACACTATCTCCATTACCTTGTTTAGAATGATCTCCAAATATAGATATAAACCATAGGTTTGGAAAGTTTAGGTGATGGATAGCTTGGTCTTTGGGTGATTTTGTGCTTAGCATATAGATTTCTAGATCTAAGGATACTAGGTTTACTTTTTCATTAATGGCATTGTACTTAGTTATCATGTGTTTCATGCAAGGTTATCTATCTACCTATATTTTTTTCCTAATCCTCTCCATGGTAACAACATATGGGATAAATATATGGTCATATACCTATTTATGGATTTGGACCAATCTCTATTGAGGAACATGTCATAGGCCTCAGGAATCTCCACTACTTGGATGTCTATGAAGTGTTGAATTCTAGGCTCGAATTCTAACTATATGTGTACTCTTTTTTAGTTCCCATATCACTTTCACTTTGGAATTTTCAAGTTAAACCACTACCTTTTCAAAATTGATGAGGACCAACCCCAACTTCTCACATATTCTTATCGACATTACATTGGTTAAGAATCCTGAATCTACTAGGCAATTATGTAGGTTATTTATAGAAAATTGAATGGTTAAGATAAAGGGAGAACCTCCATATTATTCTTTTTAATGATAACATTGGTTTAGGTTGCTCTTGGTTTCATATGGATTGACTAGGTTAGCTTCTAAGTCAGGGATTTTAGCAAGAGATCACATTTCTCAATGATCTAAGTAAGCTCATCTTTAGTAGATGTCTTTTTTTTCATTAAGGGAAGTATCATTACATAAATAACATGAATAATTTACCTATTTATACTTGGGTGTTCATAAATGTGCTTCATTCATACTCAAGTATCCAAAAAAACTTAACATCTTTCTTTCCAAATTCAAAAGTTTTATTCCACATATAAATAAGGAAGATGAAATACCAAGTGAACACTTTGAGAAAATATGTGGCATTCTTCACATCCATATGGGATATTTAAAATCATTACTAAATATGGGACCAATATAAGATACACATCCACACTAAACACCTCAAGTTTAATAAATCAAAAAGCATCCATGCCAATAAGATCTAACAATAACATTCATGGGTGGTGCTTACTTTTGACATAACCATGTTGATTCTACAAAAGCAAAAACCACTTATAATTTAAGATGTTTTCAATAACTTGGCTTTGATCTGAAAGACTTATAACATAAATAAGGTTGGATTTAATCCATGGGAAACATAATACCAATTCTTTTTGGTCCTAAAGTGATTTAACTAAGAGTTTGGATTATGCCACAAAAATCTCAATATTCATTCATAATAAGAACCTTTTGTTTATACCATATGGAAGAAAAAATTAACCAAAATCAGCAAGGCATCTCCTTTTCTCATGAGGGAATATTGATCCATATGCCACATGATGGTAATCATTATTCTATTTCACCTATAAATCATGAAGAACATGTCATTCACAATTTTCACCTATCCAACCATGTTCCAAACAATGCAAATGATCCAACCTAAAGTTGAAAACATAAAATATACTAAAAGAATCACATATTCAAAAAATACCAAAAAAATAACATGTTCCTAGTTGTATTATTTCTTATACATGTTTTTTACTCCATTTTAGTGTATATCATATCATTCCTTTCATATATACACATGTTTCATGCTTCATTTGAGTGTGGTACAACCATACCCAAATACATGATATATGCACATACAGATGTTGGGATTTACCTCCACTCACATCCTAAATACATTGGAGTACCTACTTATTTGATGAAAATACACCCAAGTTACATTATTCTATGATCACTTTCCATTATCATGTCATATCTTATATTCTTATACATTCCTTTATTCATACTTATACCTTTCACATTATACTTGATATGCTATGTATATAGCATTTGTTGCAAACACATATGTTTAGGAACTAGTATTTTATGTTCATATTGGTTGTCTATATTCCTTTATTATTATTTTATTGCATTGTATTTCTTTTTGGAGCATTTGAATATATTCCATTGATTATGGCCCCTGTGCCTATGCTTTTGACATTTCAATATGTCATTGTTTGTTGTACGTGGACATTTCAATGTCATTATATGTTTTGTATAAATTTTACTAAGTCATGTCCCTTTGATTGTGTGGAATTTGAACATGCCCCTTATATGAGATCACCTTGGACCACTTCATCTTGCTTTATTTTTGAGTTTTTTTGTGTGTGTTCTTGATTGTTTGTTGAGTTTATAGTGTTACTCTCTAAACATTTCCATGATCTACATCATGCATCTTAGGACTTGATGTGATCAAAGATTGTGTGATTCAATGCTATATCTACCTATACATGTTACCCCTAAATGTTACATGATCCATAGATTATATAGCTATATTATCCTTTTGAGGTAAGGTAACTACCATATTATACATCCCCTCACATTAAAAGAGGGGGAATATTAGTGGGGGCATGTCATAGAGGCATGGCTTCCACACTTTCATAGTTTTAGATTATAGTGGGGGAATGTCAAAAGGGCATGACCTCCACACTTATTCAGTACTCAACATATCTAGATTATAGTGAGGGAATGTTATGTAAACTTGTTCTCCACATTTACATTTTTTCTAAGATTTTCCATATTGTAGTGGGGGCATGTTATGTAACCATGTTCTCCACATTTAACCTAGTTCTTATATTCTCCAATTTATAGTCAGGGCATGTTATGGAAACATGTTCTCCAAGTTTATGTTAGTTGTCATATTCTCCTTTTTTATAGTAGTGACATGTTATGGAAACATGTTGTCCACACTTGCACTGATTTTAGATTCACCATATTTTATAGTTTATGATTTAGATACACATTTATGGTAGTATTCTATACATTGGTGTTGTTACTATACCTAGATTCTAGCTTGAGACATATATGAGGTGCATATGACATACAAAGGGCACCTAAAATTACAAAATAAAATCATTTATAGATTAAAAATAATGTTATGCACTATTATTATACCTAGGTTGGACTTTTATCATCTATTATTGAGCTAATTTATTGCAGTAGTTATTTCACTTTTAGAAGGTTGAGTTGATTAAATCACTCAATCTTACCAAGATTATAAGTTAGACTTGATTAAATAATATAACTTTACCAGACTCATTAGTTGTATTTTATTAAATCATCCATGCCCACTAGATATGTATTATAAGTCGATTAAATTTCTCACACTAATCAGATCATGTATAGTTTACACTATTGAGATGAAACAATCTCAATGGATATGTTTTAACTCACATTTACATCAAAGTTGGGGGCATGTGTCCTCCAATACACACACACACACACACACACACACACACACACACACACACACACACACACACACACACACACACACACACTCTCTCTCTCTCTCTCTCTCTCTCTCTCTCTCTCTCTCTCTCTCTCTCTCTCTCTCTCTCTCTCTCTCTCTCTCTCTCTCTCTCTCTCTCTCTCTCTCTTAAAGGTTCATATTTATCCTAATATCAAATTTAATGCTTCATTATGAGGCATCCTTTCAAATTTAATTACTAAAAGGAAAGATGGTTGCATCAACACATGTGTATTCCTAAAAATTCTCTTTCTACTTTCAATAATTTCAAATTATTTAATATTCATATTTCATACACTTATTATAAACAATAACATCATATTAATTTCAATTTAGTCACTAACAAATCACTCAAGTTGTGTTCACACAAAGACAAGGTGTGTTATACACACCCAGATATGCATTTCTTTCCTTTAAAATAGCAATTTCATTACTAGATTAAATGGGGGTAAAATGTAGATACTAAAATATGATTAATGTAATACTATAGTTTTGTACACTTAAAAAATATCTATCATGGTTGTATTTTTTTAGTTATAGATCTGTAAACTATTAAAAGGCTCATATTTTATATCTCTTTATGCCTAATTACTTATCTCTTAGTATGACCAACCCTTTTTTACTAAGAAAAAATCTTTAAACCTAATCATTATCCTTCACTACTACTTTTGGACCTATACCTACTTTCTAACTTCAACACTTGCATCCTAAACAAACACCTACATCGACTCAAATGTCCACTTTTCCTACAAAGTGTCTAGTACCAAAAATCCATCCAATTTTCAAATGAAACATATCCTAAAGTTTAGCCTGAGTGTTTTAGTGTGTTATATTTCTAAAATGGATTAGTATATATACAATATCAACCCTCATTCATTCCTCACTTAGAAAATATCAGGAAATCAAAAGGTAAATTACGAAGAAGCACTCAATCAAGGATTCAAGTGAGAAAACCTATCTTATCCATCCCTATTTCTATATCAATCATAAGAGTAGTATACCAATAGATCTAAAGCATTTAAAGATTAGTTCATGAGCCATGTTTTCCAATTTATAATCTAGGTCATTGAATGTCATTTCTCATCACACATTACATCATTGTGTATATAAAATCCACTACATAGGGGATAACTACATAAATTTGAGGCTCTCTTTAGAGTAATGTCTATGTAGGTAGCACCCATTGATGAAGAGGTCCTTGGGGCAGCTTGACATTATGAACCCATTAATCCATTTTTCCTAGTCACTCCAAGAGAGAGTAAGTTAGGGTTTGATCATTTGACAAAGAGATAAAACATGTGCACATAATCTGAAGGCATAAGGAGAAAGATGATATAAAATCCATATGGATTTATTTGGTCACATCCAGATATAATTATCATTTCATAAATAACACCTTTGTCAAAGTTATACACCTACATTAATGCAAATATCTGGATCAAATAAAAGAGTTTGAGGTCACTGAAAGAATATTCCTAGAATTTAACATTTTTATAGAATCACCTTCTAGTCCACTTCTAGCCTATTCTAAATCATACCTATAAGAGCACAATAAATCAATTATCATTTTTCCTTATTCATTATAATATTTATCAATAGTTGTACTTTGTTATTTTATCAATATCAATTGTATAACTTAATAATATTATTTATCTAAATTTATATTAATTGGCCTACTCATTATATTAGTTCATCAACCTTGTGTAAAATTTAATCTACTACACTTTAACCTTAGAAATCCCTTTATCTAAATTTAGGGTTAAATAGATGTAAATCATTCAAATCATGTATGTAACATATAAGGAAATGCCTAAAGTATTAAATCTAGATAAATGTATCAATGAAGATAATAGTAATAGTTGTAATAAAAGAAACCTATGAAATATTTAATACATTATATGGATCATATAACTCATCAAACTCAACAAGCTAAAACATCACATGAACACAACAAGTGCAATTTCACTCAAAGGGATAAATATCAACACGTAAAAGACATAAGAATGTCATACACTAAAAAAAGGACAAGGGTCACACATAATAAGGCAAAGGGAAATTCACTCAATGGACATGAATATTTTGAAATCATACACAAGGGCCAAGGGCCATACATAATAGACAAGAAAATTATAATCTACTATGTACAATTAATAACAATAATGGATCATAGAAATAGAAATATAATCTACACCATGTATATGTAATGTGATCATGTATTATAAAATAACATATCCATGTACACAATGTAAGATAGATATTTTAGCAAGTTATTTATAAATATTATATATCTCAACATAGTATACGAGTTATGTAAAGGTTACACCTTTAAATATTGTAACATTTAAATGAAATGCCCCCAGCATGGCATGGCCACTGGGTAGGAGAATGTCCACTATATGCACCCAAATTTTGTCGAGAAAACACAAGTACTATGTATTTTGTAGATCTTTCACATGAGGTTCCTAATGATGATTGAGACTCTTATTAGTGTGTGTTATTTTGGTTTTTGTGTGTCCTTTTGGCATTTTCATGATATTATCTCTTTTATTGCATTCCAAGTGTTCCCATGTTAGTCCTTGACACAGTCATAGGGGCCCCTAGCCATTTTTTAGTCTTACCATCATTTTTTCCATTTTGAACAAGAGTGTCATGGGGTATACTAGATCACTGCTCTAGTGTCCTTCTGAGTGTTATTGTCCAACACCCATTCTGGAGTGTTTTTTGGGTCCCTTCCTTTTTGGGTCTCTTCTTATGACCATTTTAACTTATTTTAAGTTGGTTGGCACATGAATAAGTTTTTAAAATTCAAAATTATGAATCTTATATTCAAATGGGTTCAACAAGTCATTTTACAAAATCACTCATCTTTTGGAACTAGATAATAAATAAAATAAATACACACCAAGCTTAATCTATGTATATTACTAAAGTATTTACATACAACACCTAGATTATATGATTTGACAAGAGGAGGGCCTAGATAAAGAGAATTTTAGATATGCATTTATGTTTGGTTAATTATTCACATTCCCTAAGGGATAAATTCATCGATCTAATGTCCCTATCATTGGGTCTATGTAGGCATCTCTCAAGACAACAAGAGCTTTGAGGATAGTGTGATCATATTCCACTTTCCCCATTTTTCCCCCTTTATATTTGATCTTTGTGTGATTCTTATGTGTAGGGTTATTTTAGGGTTTTTAAGAGAAAAATGAAAAATACAAGTCTAATATTATGAACACATAGCAGTGATAAAATATCCTATAGATACATAAGGTTCCCTTAGACATGCAAGTCTCATTTAAAGTGGAAAAACTAGTGGATAGGATCACTGGGAAGGATAGGAGTGCCTTGATCTAGTGTCTAATCCCACTCTAGTGTCCAAATTCAAAATGATAGTCAAATATTCATATTTAATATTGGTTCAATCATTATACATGTCAAATATGTCAAATACAACTCCTAGGCTCTATAAAACATAAGTTTTTCATCTTTTCGTATGCTTTTGTCTAAAACCCTAGTTGTTCAAAATCATTGTATATTCAATTGAAATATATGGTTGAATGTTAATTTAGATAGCCATTTCACTCTACTCAATTATTTATTTGATTAGAGTTAATCATAAAATCAATAAAACATATTGGTGAACCCATTTTATTTATTTAATATTGTTTCAAAACCTAGCTTGCCACTAGGATTTCCTTCTACTTCATATGATTAAATTAGGGTTTCAAATTTTTGATTTTCTTGATTTTTTTCTCATAGAGGATTACATTTTATCATAAATTAAATTTATTCTTTCATGTTGGATTATCTTTTTCTTTTAATTTTTATCTCTTATACATATTCTCCTAGTTTTTGGAAAGTTTAAAATGAATTCTAAGGAAACTATTCCTCCTCATCTAGTTGATCAATTTACAGGCATTAGAAAAATTACAAAGATTTTGCATTAGCAAATAATGATGAGCATGATTTTATATACGATGATGATATTGATTATTATTTACATGATGGTTATGATGAATATTATGAATGTTATGGTTGAAATGATAGTGAAGGTAGTGTATATGCATGTTATTCTCCTACACCTTCTTCCTCTTCTCTCCCCACCCAATAAAAATAACTTAACAATATAATTACAAAATAACCCATCATTTTTAATGCATTATTTGATACTACTCTTAATTTTTCAAAAACATTTGCTAAATATGTTTTTTAAATTTCATAATATAAGGTAAATAGAGTCAAATTTTCATTGCATAATGATACATATCAAAAATTTCACCCTAGTTACAATAATGTTCCCATCTAATATGATAATGTTATGTCTAATGTAAAACATGAAAATTCATCTTCTATACCCTTTCCATGTTAATTTTTAAAAATAAAGTCAACATACCATTATTCCTTAATTTGATAATGTTTTAAACAAATTATAAAAAAATTATCTTCCTTCTTTCTTCACCTTTTTCAACTCAAAAGCATGTTAAAAAATCAAATGACAATAATGTAATTAAATATTGTATTCAATCTCTTGTGATGATATGTCAAATGAGATTGAAAATTTAATTTCTAATCCTTCCTCTTTAACTCCAATTATGAATAATAAATTCAAATATTGCATTTCTCATATACGTGATGACGCTTTGCATGATAGTAAAAATTATATTCATCTCTAACACCCTCTAGTGAACACACAAGTGTGTCTACTTCAAATGTTGACTCTTCAAGTGAACAAGATTATTATTGTGATAAAAATTAGAATGATGATGATTATTATGAATATAGTGAAGAGGAAAATAGTTCAATTACACTTAGTATTCTTTCTTCTTTACCCCATCTCTCATTTTAATGAATATCTCAGGTTACATGATAAATTAAATAATGGTGTGCCTAGTGACAATATTATTACAACATATGTTGATGCTCCTAAACAAAAATTTAATTTAAATTAGGTGTACATGTTATTTAAAATTTTAAGCATAGTAGTGTTATCCTACTATTCCAATAGAATGTAATATGCCTTTATAAACTAATATTATATTAAGTACTAATGAAGTTCCCAAGCCCACCCTTACTAAAGTAGAATAAATTCATCATCCTAACCTTCAAGAGGGTGATAGATAATTTCCCTCTCACTAGGTACATGATAACACTTATCCAAGGGGTAAGATGACCCAACCCATCATGCCTAATGAAGTTAAGAAAAATAGCATACCAATGGCTAATATTAATAACCAAATCCAACCCCTTAATGATTTAAATGTGACATCACAAGAATTTATTTATTTGATGCATGTCATGGGTGCTTTACAACATATAGTATATCAACTTACTTTAGAAAGTAAGGATTATTACTCTTGGGTTGATTTAAATGCCATTCATGAAAACCCTAGTTTGTGTAATATCATCCATGCATAATTACCAAATATTTTTTAGATGCCAAAATTTCATAAGTTTGATGGACATGGAGATACTTAATTGCATCTAAAATCCTATCAAAAATCTCTAGATGGGTGTAATAGCAATTTGATACTATTATAGTTATTTCCATAGATCTTAAAGGATGATGCATTAACTTGGTTTCATCATTCACTCCCTAGTAGCTCATTACATACATATGTTGAGTTACAAGAGGTATTTCTATGAATTTCATTTAGAATAAGGGACCCAGAGTCACATATGAGAGATTACCTTGATTACATTTGGGCCACTCAGAGACATTTTATGATTACATACTATGGTTTAAGTCATATATACATCAATCAATATATCAACCTATAGATTTGGAGATACAATATATATTCTCTAGAGGACTAATATTTAATCTTAATGAAAAATATATATATCAAATAGCTAAGTCATTTCATCATCCTTGTCATACAAATATGGCATTAGAGAAGAAACTAAGACTAATTAAGGTCAATACATAAGCAAATTTTGATCTAGAGCCATTACCATCAGAGTCATCCAATTTGGTGCAAGAACCTAATTCACATATTCAAAGGGAAAAAATGGAACATAAATAACAAGTGAAATTACTCAACAAAATTAAATAATCAATTTACAAACCAAATCCTAAAGTGAGTAGAACACAATATATAAAGGGAGAGCCTATATAATTTGATTCATCTAGAGATAGGCCTCATGATATTTTATTGATTTTATTTGATAGAAGGATGATCACACTTTATCCTAATTGTTATCATCCATCATATTGTTTATAAAAATACAAAAATCAACCATATTGCAATTACCATCACATTAATGGTCATTGGGACAATTATTGTTGTGCACTCATATATTGTATTGAATAGTATGTTAATAGAGGCATTATCACATTTATGAAGGGTATAACCAGGTCTCCTTCTCCTCATTATTCTAGATCCCATTATTCCATAACCAAGTTATCCTAGGACTTTCCTAATAAATAACCAATGATTTTGAGTAGTGAGTCTTCTATAACATCTAATTATGGGGAATCCATTGCACCACGGAGTCAATAGAAATGGTATCTAGTACAAAGAGTTAGACCAACTTACAGTAATGTGGTGACACAAGAAAAGTCAACTCAACCAAGATTCATAGTGATAAATCCAATCAATATTTTTTAAACTGATCATACACATATTCCTACTATAGATATGCCCATAGCATTATCACCACCAGCATATAGGCATCTAGTTACATAGAATGAGCAATATGGTTTACATTTCATTTTTCCTTTAGGTTAGATAGGAGATTTTTCTAGGTTAAGTTAGTTTGTACATCATTCATAGATAATCAATTATAGAGTCACATTAATAACATTCAAATATATGCAATTAACAACATCAATCACTTATCTCTTCAAATAATTGCAATGCCATAATCACATACGATTATCAAAATACAATCATGACAAAAATATATCATATTTATATATATTAAAAAATTGTATACAATGCTAAAATAAGTACATCACTCTATAATGGGAGTATGGTCCATAGGACCTCCCTCCTTATTATCTTTTGTATCACTAACCACATGAGGCCTAGAGTTCAAGGCCCTAAAATCACCTCAAATCTTGGAGCGTGACCTATGTCTCTTATCTATATCATCATACACTATTAGTTATGACTTCACATCGACATGTTCTCATTATAGTCAAATATAATCATCTAGTATCATAGGACCTAGTATGCCAATAGGATCAGGTGGGGTCCTCTCTCACTTACCCAGCTCAACTCTTAGATCATTTCTATCTATGGATTCTCACACATACATCATAGTGGTAATTTCCACTCTACCAAATAAGGGTGTGTGCACACCAATAACCATCATATCTTGCTCAATAAATCTATTATCCATGACATCATCAAGAACATGTTGTGATAGTTTATATAGTGTTGAATTAATCATCACTATCCAATACTCCTCATCGCCTATACCAACATGAAATAAAATATACATTAGTCACTAATAAACACATCTCATTTGATTCATGAAAATTTTATAAACGTATCAAATATAAAACATAGCATAATAATATTTATGCATCTAACCTCCCTCAAAGGCTTAGGCTCTAGAGCATCACCAATTGTAACTCCACCTAGGAATAGTGATATCTCCACCATGTTATTTATTCATTTATACACCCCACATCATCAATATCTAGGATTTATATCTCTATATCCCTCTTATCTATGGGAATAGGTGTTATATCTACTACTGAGGGTCCCCCTATATTTATCAGTCTCATTAGATCCTACGCACTCCTTGCCCACACCCATGGAGCTAGGGGAATATCCTAAAATAGCCAAAAATGTCTCATTACTCACTAATACATGTTTGTCTATCAATTATGTAGCCAAAAACTAACATGAATCTGGTGTAGCTATACATTATCCTCTAACCACCTAGAAAAACCTCTATATGGTCTCTAAGTAATATCTTTTGTAGTCCTTAATCTAGTATCTACTAGCATCGCATGGTTCTTTGATATCATATGTATGTAGTACTAGTACACCTCTATGTAATCACCTATGGATGTGCCCACTTATGACATGGCATTCTCACTGGTTGTGTAACCGCTATATTTTAATAGGCTCAACAATGCAATAATGTCACATAACTAATGCCACCACCACAAGATTCTTGAGTAAACCTATATATATCATGATACAGGTGGGCTAAAATCATCCTACCCTAAGAACATACACTACCATGTTCCTTCAATTCTTATAAAATATTATCCATATAATATGATATATACACCACTTTCATCCATATCTATAAATGATGCCAATAAAATAACCAAGAACTTCCACAATTATAGAACATCTGATATTAAAATCATATATAATAGCACATCTGACTCACTCCCTATATAGTGATCAGCATCCACAATACCAATAAAATTTATACAGGCTTGACCCACAACTCTACACCCCATAACATCCAAAATCACCACTCTCCTACCAATAAAAGGTATTCATAATATCCACCACATATCCTCTAGGATAGCAGTCATCTCCCTAGTAGGAAGCTAGAACATGCATGTATCTACATTCCATCACTCATCCAATCAAGTCATAATATGAGTATCCCAAGGCATAATCTCTAACCAACCCACATACCTTAAGTTTTCCCTCTTAACAATCTACCTCTCCTTATCTAATAAGGGTAGCCCATGAATAGTCTCCATCATCTAGCCTCCCCAGGACTCTCTACTACATATATCTAACTGTACATCACCAAAACAAGTAAATAAAAATAGTCAATAATCGAAACCCAGCATAAAAAACTCTACATAAACAAATATGGCACAAAATTATAGCATATCCCTTGTTATTATCCTAAGGACTACATCACCCTCTACATGACTAAATTTTTGGACATGAGAATTGTCCCATAGATTGGATAATTACATCTAGGACATAAGCACTATAGGAAGGATAGGAGCATTACAGAGTGAAAAATCACACTACATGTCCCACAATTTGAAAAAAACTAAAATGAACACAATTTTCAAAGAAATCAATCAAACCAGTTTCACCTCCTCATTGGTCTAGATAAGGGCCTCTACCTCCTTATATTTCATGTAAGTGATCACTCTCCTTTGTGGCATCTTTAACACACTTAGATCTCAAATTCTCAAAATACTAAAAATGAATCAAAACCTCTTCCAAGGTAACTCATAAGGACACTTTTTTCTATGCCACACTATTAAGGTACTAACCTCATATTATTTAAACACATATACATATAAATTGAATTTGTAATATCTTATAAATCATATATTTAATCTTAGAAATATTTATTCCATGTGGAACAAAATCTTGACACCTTTCATACCATATAGATCTCACTCATATACCTATTCACTTTCCACCATGTAAACTATACTCTATGCTGCTTACTAGTTCTACTATTATTGAATAACCTATATAAATGTCAATCCATAGTATATTTCCTAATAGTAACCATTCAATCTATTATAATAATCTTATCCTATCTACTTCACTACTAATTCCCATGATACTAGTTATCACTTTTGGCTTGACCTACTTATAATAGTTTCATCTCTCTCACCAAAATGGGGGTATACATATGCACTATTCATAGTTATCCCAAACATAGTTACTTAGACCTACATAGTGATTTAGATTTACTTAGTTATTCAAACCTACATAGTGATTCAAATTTACTCAGTTACCCAGACCTACATAGTGATTTAGATTTACTCAGATGCTCAGACCTACACAATGATTCAGATTTATATAGTTACTTAGATTTGGCTTAGATTATTAGATATAGAAAGGATAGTGATTTTATTTATCACAATTATCATAGTTTATTATAGTATTTATAAAATTTATATAGATAATGGGGGAATACACACAGTTCAAGTCCACATAAGCATAGCTTTATTACTCAAATTATATAGCTCAGTTTGTATAGATATCATATTAGGTTCATATTACATGGCACATGTCTCTCATCTTCTAGTTTTTTAACTAGATTATAAAAAATAATGGAAACACATGCCATTATCTATGTTGTTTACTAATCATAATCGATATTTATGATTCAAATTATGTGTCTTAGTTGTTCATTTATTAGATTAGGGGCATGTTGCTTTGCACATTATCCCCCATCTCTAAGTTTTTTACACCATATTATATAGATGGGATGATAGATTTATGTCATTATCTATGTTATTTCACTATACTTAGTTTAGATTAATACTTACGTAAGTTTATATACTATTTTTTACACCAATATTTCATTAGAATGAATCTTATAGTTGTTTGTAATGATTGATTCAAAAAAAATACACCAGATCTAGTTATTTGAGTTATGTGGGGCTGAAGTCGAATAAAAAAAAATTGACTTCTAGGTAAATATCTACCCATATATTATAGTGGGTAATAAAAAAATTGTTATCTACACTCATTTATTTTATCAGACTCAGTACATATTAGAGTGGGGGAAAGCATAGCTTGTTCCTCACAACATATTTGATTATTCATATTCAATACATGGGCATCCACATTATGGATCCATATTCATAAGAATCACTTGAACTCTTATTCAATTATATGGCCAATAAGAGAAAAAGGCTATAGATCATCTTCTCTCCACATGGGTTGACCACATCAAACCCATGGCATCTCTAATTTCAAGCAATCATATGATTCATAAGTAAGTGCAGGTATGCAGTTTCTCTTTTACTATAGTAATTTCATTTTTCTTGCATTACTAGATTAAAATAAGAGAAAATGTATACACCCAAAATGGGTCAAACAAATACAAATACTATGTATTTTGTATCTCTTTCACATGAGGTTCATAATGATGATTGAGACTCTTATTTTCACAAGTCATTTTGGTCTTTTTAGAATTTTCATGATCTTATCTCTCTCTTGTTGCACTCTCAGTGTCCCCATGTCATTCCTTGACATTGTCATAAGGGATCTAGCCATTTTTTTGAGTATTACCCCATTTTACTCAATTTGGACAATAGCACCATGTGGGACACTAGAAATCTACTATCCTTCTTTCCATTTTTTCAAACACCCATTCTAGAGTGTTTTTTATGTCCGTTCCTTGTTGGGTCTCTTCATATGACTGTTTTAACTTTTTTAAGTTGGTCATCACATGAATAGGTTTTTTTAATTCAAAATGATGAGTCTTCTATTTAAAGGGGTTCCACAAGGCATTTTATAGATGCTCTTATCTTTTGGCACTGGATAATAAATATAATCAATAAATAATAAGATTAATCTCTACATATTACTAATATATTTACATATCACACCTATATTTCATGTTTTGACCAAGAGGAGGGCCTTGGTGAAGAACATTTTAGATATGTATTTGTGCTTGGTTGATTATGCACATCCCCTAAGGGAGAACTACATTGGTATGAGATACCTATCATTGGGGCTATATATGCATCACCTAGTAAAATAGGGGTTCTAAGGATAACATGACCATATCCCACTTTCTCCATTTTTTCCCCATTTATATTTTATCTTTGTGTGTTTCTTGTGTGCATGACTTCATTAGAGTTTTGAAGAGAAGAAGGCAAAATATAGGTCTAATATTATGAACACAAAATGGTGATAGAAGATCACATAACTATATAAGGTCCCCTCATACTTGAAGGTTTTAGTTCAAATGGAAAACATCAGTGGATATGATCCATAAGACAGATAAGATCACCCTACTCTAGTGTCGAATCCTACTCTAGTGTCTAAATTTAAAATGATAGTGAAAAAGTCATCTCTAATAGTGGGGCAATCATTCTACAGACCAAATATGGTCAAATATAACTCCTAAGCTCCATAAAAGTTAAGATTCTCATCCTTTCACATGATTTTATCTAAACACCTTATTTTTTAAAATCATTATATATGAAATTGAAATGTATGGTTGAATATTCAATTAGTTATCCATTTCATTCTACTCATTTTTTATTTAATTAGGGTTAATTCCATTTAATTATAAAATCAATAAAACATCCACCATCTTAGTCAATGAAAAAATTGTATCTCTTGCATAATGCTCATAAATAGCATTGAAATGCATTTATGATAGAAAAATATTATGTTATCTAGCAATCATGAGATAAATAACATATGAAATTTATGTAAACTACATTTCTAATCATGTTTAGGCCCTGATTTGGGATTTATAATATTTAAAATATTTTCATTTTTTTTAATATTTATTTTTTTGTAAATTTTTTAATTTTAAAACAATAAAAATAGAGATTAAGATATAAAACATGAGTTATAAAGTATAATAATGGAAAGAATCTAAACAATTTACAACATGTGTCGAGGTAAAGTACATATTGAATATGATGACATCACCATGTATGAGTAAGATCCCACCATTGTATATGTGAATTATAATTGAAAGGCATGTATGAGATAGAATAAGGATGTAGAAGAATGATTTTACATCCTCTTCTCATCAAATGTGCACTTTTTAAGGTATGTGATGCACATGTATGAGAAATATAATCCACAAAGGAAATGTTTTACATGAATAATAGTGTTATGTAAATTAAAAGAGTATAGTATAAAATTTTGGATATATTAAGGCTCTTTTTTCTCAATTTTTTATTTTAGTTGTGTGAAATTCTATAGTTCAGTATCATTAGGTTCAGTAAAATAGAGATAGTCGATATTAATTATTTAGGTTCAATACTGATTGTGATAGAAAATATAGTTTGTTATATTCAGACTATGAAAATGGCATGTTAAATAGTAAAAGGTAGTAGTATCATATCACTATTTTGGACTATTTAATTTGGTAAAGTGATAAATAAGATCCACGAGGCCAAAAAGACACAAAGATCCAAAGTCTATAATTTTTATCGAATCAATCACACACGTAAAAAGTAGAATAATAGAATGATGAAACAATCAAGAAGCTATGTATAGTAAAAAATATTTTTTGATTATTTGAATATTTTAAGAAAATAAAATATTTAAAATTGAAATTTATTAACCAATGATCCCCTAAAGAGGAGAGTCATAATAAGGATTTGTAATAAAATGTGCATATATCACCTTTCATGGACAAAAAATAATAGAGGTGGATGACTTATAATCAAAAAATAAATCGGGTGTTGTAATGTAATTATTTAGATAATTTTTCATGTAATTATGTATGGGAGTAGCTCTAGAGGACCTAAGAAGGTTTGAAATCTGATGAGGAGTAGTAGAGGTTGTTCTAATTATTGTGTTCTTTGTGAACATGTTGATTTATGTGTATCACCAATTTAGAATGTGTTGCATGTGATGGTGTTTTTTGTGAATTTAACACCTTTTTTTGATATGTTTATTATTTTTTCATTAATTTATTTTAAGACTTTTTCACTTTTTATAAATTGGTTGTATATAAATATTTTGCATAGGTGTATCAATTATAAATATGTTTTTTTCATGAACATAGGTATTAATGCACTAAGGTGGTCGATGGAGATGAGGAGGCACATGTACACTTAGAAATCAACATGATAACCTTCACATAATTAACTTATTGAGGTTTGGACAAGATAGTTGATGAATGGATAGTGGGATGAATGGTCTTGGTAATTTATTGATTAGGCTAATGTGGTAGAGGGATTTGAATGGGAAGAGTTGTAATGGTTTTCATGTTAGGTCGAGCTATATGTATAGGGTTTTAAATTATGAGTGGTAAAATATTCTCAATTTAATATGAAAATATCTCACTCATTTTGTATTTCTCATTTATATTGGTGAATTTGGAAGAGATGGAATGTCGAGAATACTAGGTGTGGATGAGGATAAGGTAGTGAAGCTCCCGATTGATACTCAGTTTGGGAAACTAGACAAAGTTGGGTTATAAGGCCCTTTAGATTTGGTTGGGTAATTTGAAGGGAGGGGTAGACTCAAACCTAAATGTTATTAAATTAGCATGCTAAGATGTTGATGGGTCTCACTATTGGAGCTTATATGGGGTAATATTACTCATTAAGAGAGTTTATTTGATTATTATCAGGTTTAGGAGTGGGGTGGAATGGAATAATTGAATTATAAGTTTGGGATTGATATCACTCTAAAGTTTAATAACTAGAATGGGGGTTGGTACTCTAAAAAATATGCCTACCCTATGGATGTAAGGTCACTATAGGAGCATCATCCAAGGGGTGTAGTAATGTTGGTTTGGAATGTTGAAGTGTATATCTTGTCTTGATGTTATTATGAAAATGTAATTGTTATTTTTTAGGGTTAGAATCAAGGTTTAAACTTGTGCTCACCTTGATAAGGTTTAGTTTAAGTTTTGTTTTTATATTTTAGACAAGGTGTTGTAAATGGAAATAAAACCTATCCTATTGCTGACATAAAAGTGCTTGAATTAATATAAACAAAGGTCTAAAATTAAAAATAATTTAAATGTTTTTTCTATTTTATTCTTTTCAAAAAAATTAATAATGCAATGCTAAAATTAAATTTTAAGTAAGTAATGTAAATGTTGATTTTTTACTTTATCCTTTGATTTGTAAATGTAAAGTTTCACTTATATGCACTAAATGCATAATATTGTCTTTATATTTTAAATTAAAACAAAATGGAAAGATAATATCCAATCAATATTAAAATATATAAATCAAAATCAAGATCCAAAATGTATATTTGTGTTATATAACACAACTACTACATTTTTAGAATCTGATCTATATATGCAAGCTAGTATGCAATTTTTTGGGATATTTTATTATTTGTTGTGATATTTAAGGATTTTAATACAAATATATAATTATTATTTATAAATTTAATATTATTTTATTTACAATGAATTGAAAATAGACCACAACAAACTAATTCTATAATGTAAACTTTTATTCTTGATTCTCCTAGCTTTCAGTGTATGCAAGTTTGTCGATGTTTTTTTGTGAATGTGGACTATGAGAAAATTGAAAATAAAATGGTTTTATTTGGACTTATATAATTATATAATTAACCTAATTTATGCTAGATCAAATGAAACTACTGATGTTCTTGGAGATTTAAGATGTGTAAATGTAACTAAAGAAATGAAACTAATTTTTTCAATGCAAGAGAAAAAGAGAGAAGATGATTGATTTCTTTTGTAATTTTATAAATATTTTAAAAATGAAAATATATTATAAAAACAAATAATACTAATCTAATGAAAAAATAAATGAAATCAAATAGAATTCAAATCCTCTAACTTGGCCAATATTGAGATCAAGTGAAGGTGAAGAAGTAGTTATTGTGAGTATCCAATCCTCAAGTAAATAGATTCTTTGCTTAATTACGACCTTAAAAATATCTAACAAAAAGGATGAAAAAATAATGGAATCAAAAAGACACAATCTATAATAATAAATTAGTTTGATTATTGCTAATTGATCATGAACAATAAATAACTGGTTGCAAACTCATGAACTCATTTCTCCAAAATTGTGAAAATGACTAGAAGATGACTACAAATTTAGGCAAAGTATCTTTAAAATGAAAACATGTTGGTTATGGATCTAAAAAAATTGAGCTTCAATCAATAATTCAAATTTTAGATCTAAAAATCTTATAAAAGTGAAAAAAAATTAATGAGGAAGAAGTTGTAATTTAGATTTAATTTAAACTTGATTGGGAATTTGGTCAAGTTAAAAGGGAGATAATGGAGATTAGTAAAAACAATAATAAGGGTGAATCATGCAATAAATAATTATAACTCAAGATAAAATAATAAAAAAATGTAACCAAAATCATGATAACTCAAGTCTCAACAATTAATTTTAAAAATGTTATCATGGTGATGAAACTACTACCTTATATAATTTTTAGTTTACTAAACTATCATAATGACTCACAAACCACAAGAGTGATTTGCATAATTGCGGTGGTTGCACAAGGGCAAGTATCATTTTTTAAATATGAAAAGGGAAAGACTCAAAATGAAAAATTGAAGTTTTTAAAGGCTATAAAATAGGTAAAATGCTATCAAAAGGGAGAGGATTAGGTTTGAGCATGTTTTGGTGGATATCATTGCATCATCATCAATTTTTTTATGAAATGTTATGCTATGCAAAATTTGGTGCATACATATTTCCCCCTCAAGGAGATTTTCATCATGATTTAGAGAGGGTGTTTTCTAAATTAGTGGCTCACTGAAAGGAAAATTAGGGTTAGAAAACATACCTTTCTTATTACCTATATGTCACAATGATGCCATCTGAGACACCCTCATAACCTATGAACAATAAATAAGAATTAAGTGTAGTTTTATGAAAAATTAGGAACATGATAATTAATCAAAACATAGGAAAGTGTTACTTATAACATATATGGGGTTGAGAATAATACCTAAACCATCTTGTTGAGGGACTGATCTCGAAGTTGAATGGTGTCAACCTGCAAAACTAAAATAGAAAACAACATACTTTGTGATAACATGATATAAAATGAAAGTTATAATTTTTAGTATTTACATAGTTTTGGTTTGTTTAGGAATAATAAAATTGTAATACTTGAGAAAATGTAAATTCAAATATAAAATTACCAAAAATTGTAAAGTTTTTAAAATACAACGGTTAGTAAAATGAATTACTTCTTTTAAAACTTGACAAAAATAGAAAGCATTTGTGCATTTGAGAATTTGAGATTTTGTACTTTGGATCCCCAATGATATAATTGCATGAGAGAGTATCCAAATTAGAGAGTAAATTCAAAGGATGGTGGGTGTATCAATGGTAGCAAACATCAGGTAAGCATGGGTGAGTTATGTTGAATTTTGTACCTTAGCCCTAGATTTAATTTTTTGGTGAAAAACATGTTTAAATCCATGAAATATTTAAATTTATTACATGGTTGGATTTGGGGAGGTATGTATGGTATAAAAAATTCAAAAAAATATTTTGGTGAACTTTTGAGTGGTTTGGGGGTTTTTGAACTAGGCATGGTCAGCTAGAAGAACTACTGGTATCATGGAGAAACCACTAGTCTTTTCAGAATGGTGGTTATGCCTTCATCACTAGTAGTTGCATAAATTTTTTGGTTATTATGCATCCATCAACCACTTAAAATATTTAAATAATTATCATGGATTTTATGTATATATTGGTCTAAATTGACTAATGATTGTGTAATTTTTTGTGGTTGTTGTGTAATTGCCATCTACATTAATTAATGATTTTAACATAGGCTTAATTCAACTAGTTTTGGTCATATTTTAATGTTGGAGAACTTATTCAGGTCCATTTCACTTATGCTTTTAGGGGGCTTACATCCTCTAGAGTAAGGCATAAGAGTAGGAGTGGCTTCTGATATTTTTTGGATTTTTGACAACTGATGAATTGGCCATTTTGGATAGAGTGGGGATTATGTACATTATGGGGATGGGGATTTTTTTCCTAGTAAGTAGGTTATTTTTTAACATGTTCACCTATTAGAATGTCAACTAGTATACTTTCTAGTTCCCATAGGCCCTAGGAGATTGTAGTATCACTTTCGCTGATGTCTACACGATCATGGGATTACTAGTTATAAGTAGGGTAGTGACCTTGATAGAGGCCACCAATAAAGGTGAGGCCTCAAACTAGAATGAGTATTTTGGATACATAGATGCACTTGATATAGTTAATTATGGGTTTAATCTAGTAGGTTTAGAGTAGGTAGTTATCTCTAACCTCCACAAGGCAATCATAGGGATCCTTTCCTCCCATCTAGTGGGAGACATGGGGATTAATCAACTACATTTCAATCAAGATCATATAGTCATGATCATATGGTGGAGTTGGTGATTTGATTAGGATCAAGAATTATTTTCTTATACCTATAAGTACTTGTACATATTTGATCGATTGGGAAATTTATCAATTAGTCACTTGACCCTTATCATGTGATGGATATTCAAGCACATGATACCCTACTAGTTATGGGTAGTGATTTGATTATAAAGGAAAATTAAGGCCTCTATATGGCTAGGTATGACACCCTTCAAGGACTTTTCATAGATAGTGGGGACACTAAGAACAATGGATATGGTGGCTATTCCATATTAGGGGATGGCTATATAGTGGGTTAGTGAGGTGTTCACTCTTGTGACTTGAAATAGTGCATGGAAGGAAAGAGATCAACACTTATAAGTAGAGGAACACCATATTTGCAATGTGATCTAGATGTAAAGGCTAAAATATGTATCCAATCTACCCATTCCCCAGGTGGTCCTTGAGGGTAGCATAAAAAGAGAGATGTTTAGCTTGGAAAAATCAGGCGTTAACCCCTGGCACTGTGGATTTTGATTACTATAGTGGCTAGGAGGAGAAAAAGAAAATGAGCACAAATTGGTAGTAGCCTATAGAAGGGGGAGGGGATGTTTATAATCCATAGCACTAGCATGTGGCTAGCATTAGCCACCACATCAACCATAATAATTGATGTATCCATCACCACATATTGACCCATAGTAGTAATAATAATAGATGGTGGTCAGAGGAGGAGGATGTCATGGATCTAAAAGAGGTGACTAGATCCTTGTAGGAGAGGAGCTACTATCATGAGAGGAGGAGGATGAGATGAGTTTAGATGAGGAGTTGGACATTGACTGGTAGGAGGGAGCCCCAAGTAAGATAATGTGTCATTTATTTTAATTATTTTACTACATTTATGTTTTAATTTATTTAGCTTTAGTTTGTTTTTATAACTAGAGATCATATGTATATTTAAACTTATTTTTTATAGTAAATTTGGCCATAGAGTGGACCCTGATTAGAGATACTTTGGTTAACATATGTTATGTGGGCACTAGTCTTCATAGAGATCAGCTTCTAGTTGTTGAATGTCTTCTTATAGGCATAGGAAGGTACACTTATGTCTTTGCTACTAACTATCATGGGTCTCATGAGCTTATTCATCAAATGGGAGTGATCATTGATATAAATTCTTAGGTGAATACTCCTAGTGACATCATTATGGGAAAGGGTGGTTAGGCTACATCTAGCTAATAGATAGTGAGGGGGATAACCTCATAGGAATCATGAGACAAAGATGACATAGGAGGAATAATTACATCATGTATCACTCCTTTGCATTAGTTACATATTGTATGAGGATTAGGAGTCCTAAGCACTAGGCTTATGGAGGTGTTCAACATCCAAGGTGACTCTAATATTACACTATGTAGATATTTTTTATATTTTTAAGATGATTGACACGCTTGCCCTCTATGAAGGATATTTTACTAAGATACTGATGTATACAATCTTCATAGATATATAGAGAGAGATATATTTTGACTCATTTTGGTGATCTATCATCTTGTATTGTTATTTTAATGTTACATATTATTTTTAGTTTATGCACCTTACTGGACTATAAATGTGATGAAATCCCATATATCTTTGATAATTCTATGCATATTCCTATAATTTTAAAATGTGGTAACAAAATATATGACAATATAATGTGATGGATGTTTACAAAACTTCAAATGTATTAATGGCTATTTTTTAGGTGATGATCAAATTATTTCATCTACATAACAAATGAATTTCAATTTTCAATAAGGGGATGAAAGGGGAATAAGGTATATGATATTATCATAGTGAAAGCATAAAACTACAAAAAAAATTCACAAATAATAGGAGGTTTAGCTGATCCTTATGAATAAAGAGAAAGATTATATTTCTTACTAAGCTTATAGAACACTAGATTTATTGGCTTTGTCTTGACTTAGATTAAGAGATGACCAATCATGATAGAATTGGTAAGAGGGATGAGATTCTCATTTTGGCCTAGACATCTAAGCAAGATTTTTTGGAGATCATATTACTTTATAGACACTTCTAAATTATTGTTTCTCTTGTTTTTTATTTTTTGACCACCTACACTTAATCTCGTATGTCTAGGAAGATGCATGGGCTTGCCACCTAAGGTGAGATATAGGAAAGTAATGCCATCTCCCCTCAATGTTAACCCCATGTAACTAGTAATATGAGATGTCTCAACATAGAGGATTAGTGAAGGGTGAGAGATGTGAGATTGATTTGATTCACATAATATTGATTTTTTGTTAGTGTCTCTCTTCTCTTTTTTTGCGTGGGGTGGCTATTATCGCCAAATCTTAGCCCCATGCAAACAAAAGATGTAAAGAATCATCATTTAGGACCAATATAGATGAATAATGTTACCTAGTTTGGGCATGCTAGTGTTTTTATTTAGAGAGAAACATGAAAGGGGAATTCTATCATGAGAAGCTTCTAGACTAGGTTTTAGGGTAGAGTTCCTAAGTTTTCAAGAGTATAGAGGAATGAGGTGCACAATAACTGTAAGAACTAAGGCAAGACTCTTTTGTTTTGTTGATTTTGAATTATTTTTCTAAAAATTAAAAGGGTGATAAGAAAAATGAGATAGGATGATACACTAAATTTTGAAAATCCATGTTACACAAACTCATAGCTAACAATCACTAAAAATAATACAAAACAACATGTGAACAATGAAATTTGTATTTATATAAAGAGGGAAATGTTAAATTTAATATACATGTGTGTGTGTGTGTGTGTGTGTGTGTGTGTGTGTGTGTGTGTGTGTGTGTGTGTGTGTGTGTGTGTGTGTGTGTGTGTGTGTGTGTGTGTGTGTGTGTGTGTGTGTGTGTGTGTGTGTGTGTGTGTGTGTGTGTGTGTGTGTGCGCGCGTGTGTGCGTGTGTGTGTAAAAATATCTGATAAACAAAAAGTTCATATAGTCAAAAAAATCCTTGCCCTCTAAGGTGCACAATTGAAAGGCTCTATTAATAAAATATTCAGTCACCAAATATGGGCCTAACAAATTAGTCATGAATTTTTGGACTTCTCCTTCTTTTTTGTCTATTCTATTCTCAAGCCTCATGACAAGGTCCCCTACTTGTATGGGATGTTCATGAACATTTTAATAATATTCAAAGTATTTTTCATAAGGTATAATCATTATTTTTTTATCATATTTGGGTAAAGGAAAAAAAAATTGAGAGAACCATAAAATCCCTTAGGTTGCCTCTGGAGTTGCCATGTATTCTTTTGTTGAATAAATTATTGGCCCTAATTACTTATTTGACTTAAAGTTTAAAAATGTTGTTCCTCGATTCATTATAAAATGTGATTTAGATTTTCCATCTTCAAAATCACCATCATAGTTATAATTTGAGTATTCATCTAGTTTAAAGTCCCATACCCTATAGTATTTGAGCCCAAAATTATGTGTTCCTTTGAGATATTAAAGTACTCTTTTATTTGCTACCCGGTGACTTTCTCTAGGTTGTCACATGAATCAATAATTAACACTAATAGTGAAATAAGTATATATTTAAGTTGTGATCACATAGATCAAAATTCCAATGATTTGTATATATTTAGTAACATCTACTAAAACTATAGTATCTTCCGATATCAATTTTATATTTTCTCCATGGGCATACTAAGAGGCTTGAAATATGTCATTCTTATACTTGCTCATAATTTCACCAATTTACTTTTATTTAGTAATGAATATATAATTTGGCTTCAATACCTAAATAGTAATGAAGATAACCTAGATCTATCATTTAAATCCTTTCATAAACTCTAATTTAAATTTTATAATGTATCTCTCATTGTTTCCCTCATGATGAGTATATCATCAACACACACCACTAAAAATATAACCATTTTATCAATTATTTTGACAAAAAGAGTTGCAAATTCAAACTCAAAATGTTTTAAGTTCATGTTCAAGAGGTGTTCATCAAGTTTGTCATGCAACACTCATGGAGCTTGTTTTAAATAATACTATGAATTTTTCTAGTTTGCACACTTTTTGATCATGGTTGTTTATCATAAAATCTTCATGCTCAATCATGTACACTATCTCATTGATATCACCATTCAAAAATGTAGTTTTTATGTCCATTTGGTATACTTTCCATCTATTTTGATCTGCCAGAGCCAAAATGGTTCAAATGGTAGTGTTAGCCAAATCTGGATACTATAGGTGAGCTGAATCAAAAACTTGACTTTTTGTACTAGTTATCCCTTTCTAAGAAGTCCAAATTAATTTATTATACAAGTTTAACATTATTTAAGGTATTTTTTAAGAAATTAAGATAAGGTGTTTTCTTTGTGTTAGGCTTATTTCAGTCATCTCTAATGCAAACCCTTGTTATATGTATTTTATGTCAAAGTATAATGTTTATCTAAGATTGATGAAGTCAAATAAATCTAAATAAAATTTACTTGTATATCCTAACACTTGCCAAGTATTTTTAAGTCAGTTTCAAATGAGAAAAGGTAGTTACAAGAGGTTTTTAACTCCAAAAATAGGGAGAATAACATGTTTTTCAAGTATTCACATTGGTGAAAGAGAGATATGACAAGTTTCAATATTATCCAAGTTCATCCAACTTAAATACTTGCTAATACAATGTATTTGAGGTCATAAAGATCATAAAAATGTTTATCTTCTCTCTCAAGTTCTTGACAAGCTAAGGAGCTCAATCGGTTTGTGTTTAGTTCATAAAGAAAGAGTGTTGAATATAGTGAAATTATGGGTTTATAGGTTCCCTTATGCCCTTATAATACATGTATATAGTTATTATTTTGATTCCCCAAGTTATATGAACCATCCTTAAGAGTGTAGACCTCTTCAAAACCCTACAAACCCCTTGCTCGTTTAAGTTTCTCTTTATGAGTTCATTTTGAAGCATGTTGAAGGTATGAGGGAAATTTGAAAGGATATATAGGGCCTATAAAATCCTTACATATTATCTTTAAAGCCTCACTTGGCACGTATGATCTCAAAGAGGTAATAAATCTTTAGTTTAGAATATGTTGTAGGTTGAAGACATGGAGTTCTTGATGTTTTAGGGTTTTCAAGCAATTGAGAGCATGTTGGTGAAGATATCACAACTCATAAACACCTAACTAATTATTTTTAGGTTCCTTAAAGAGTTATTCATGCCTACATGGACCTAAAATAACACAACATGATAGTGACCTATAGTTTTGCACAAGTATTCATCATATATCAATATTGTAGATATAATCCTAATAACATGAGAGTCTTGCATTGCATGAAAGGAGTGATAAGCAGTTGTTATTTTATGGTGGATTCATGAAACTCATTCAAACCTTCTCAAGGCACTAATAAGAGGCAAAAATATTAGAGATGTTATGTTCTCATATATATCAAGAGATTATGTATAACCTGTAGGTATGGAGGTCAATATGGTCATGGGTTGTGAGCCTCAAGAAACTAATGAGTGAATTGGTTTCCTATAATTTCAATAGTATACTATGCCTTCAATATTCTCCAACAAGATAGGTCCTCAAAACCAAATCCTCCAAATTAAACCTACAATGATCTCAGGTTTGGAAATTATGTATAAGTCTGCTTATGCAAGATGAACTAAAGAGACAAATCTTACCCTGCATGAGAGGTATGCAAGTCTAGAGCCTCATGAAGAGTGTTGTGAAAAAATGGAGAAATTATTTTAGGGATAAATTGATGAAAGAGTGCATCATAAAGGTCCTAAAGTGATAAAAATGCATACCTAAGGTCTACAGACGTGTAGGTCTCCATTTCCAAGAAAATGTAATAGACCATGTATTGAATGATGAGGTCTAAAGATCAAATAAGTTGTAGAGACCATGGGAAATAGATAAAAATAGGGATCTCTTAGTGGCCTATATTAAAAAAACTTGCAGGTCATTAGGTGAATTATATTCACAATGGTGGAGAATTAGGTTGAAAGGCATATAATAGTGTAGGCAAATTAGGAGGTATCATGTGTCAAATGCATAATGCATTCACCACTCACCCAGATAGATTATGAAATTGGTTAACTACATAATATATTCTCCCAACTACATAATGTATTTATGTAACTACATAATGTAATTGGGTGACTGTATTATGTAGTCACCTAACTGCATAATGCAGGTCACCTAATTATATGACATAGTCATCCAAATATACCCTATATTCATCTAACTACATCCTGGACTCATCCAACTACATTATGAAGTCACTTGAGTACATTATACAATCACCCAATTTCATTATGTATTTACCCAACTATATTCTATATTTAGTCAACTATATAATGTAATCATCTAACTACACTATGCAGTCACCCAACAACATGGCATAGTTATCTGACTACATATTACATTCATCTAAGTGAACCTTGCAGTCATATGACTACATATTATAGTCATATAACTACACCCTACAGTCATTTGACTATGCCCTATAGTCATTTGACTTCATATAGTTTTCATCCATATGTATATAGTTGTCATCCATCTGCATGTGGTTATCATCTAAATACATATAGCTATCATCCATTTTTGACTTGATTTCACCAATATATCCCATTTAAATCACTCATATAAGGTATCCATGCACCCTATTTTTTACTTTTCAATTTCTTATTTCATTTATCATTACTCTCCATCCTCACCTAGTTTTCTAAAGCAATGTCTTTAGCATCGATGGGTTACCAAACCTCTTCTATCATAGGTTTAAATATTAACTTATATAAATAATGATTCAAAAATCTCATGTGTATTGAAATCCTATGACTTCTTCAATAGAGTATACATACACAAATTGGATCAACTAGAGCAACTTTAGAGGGATTGTCTATATGCCCCAATACAAAAGAGAAACTCATTTCCTAAATTCTCTATTGTTAAAATTTGATAGTTTCACATTAAAATTTATTGTTCTCTTAAACTCACATACCATTTCATTTTAAAACACCCCATAGGACATCCATGGATTAATAGGCCTATAGTACAAGGATGCAGAAGAGGTCACAACAAAGGCAATGTTAACTGATGATGATAATAAATATTTGAATTCTATTAATACATTATAGTTAGATGGTATTATGTTTTTCATTTATAATTCATCCATTTTTAGACTTATTTTACATCTTTTATAGACTATTATTCATAATTTCTTAATGGGTCGATGTGTTTTTTTGTTACAGGTCCCCAACCCCACAGTGGAAGGGGACTTAAAGTTGAAAGTGTGAAAAATCCTTTTATGCTTAGAATGATTGAACTATTTTAGGCTGGAATTATATTGTAGTGAAGGATTTTGGACATTCCTTACTAGATAGTTTTTTATATTCTTTGTACTCTTAGCAGTGAGTAATTTGATTGGTGTTCATTCCTTTCAAATAGAATTAGGGATGATGTCAATTATGTCATTCGAAAGGAAAATTCCACATGTTCTTCTACTAATTTTCTTATTGCATTATACAATGAGTTTTTTTATGATTTGCAAGTCACACCTATTCCAACATCTCTTCATTGCCAAATGTTTGTCGATTCACTCTCCCTAGAGGCCCATGAGGTTAGGTTGCATTGCACTATAATCATTTTCAAATAATTTAATAACTAATTATTTTTTTAATTTAAAAATATTCATATTATTAATTTTAAAAAATATTATCTCAAGTTATTTCAAGAAGATATTTTGTAATAAAGGGTCATGAACCCCTTAATACAACGATGGATACAAACATGGAAGGCAACATAGAATCATTTGTGGTGCAGCCATTACAAAGGAAAAAATGTATACAGAGTTTGATTATGAATCTAGTTATTAATAAACCTTCCCCTCATGTTCTAGTATAACTTAATACACAATCTTAGGCTTTGGAATTTATTTAATTAACGAAATAAAGTTTATCATTGTCATTCTTAAAATATCTTTTCTTTTTACAGTGGCACCCACATAATCTATAGTGCAACCAACATTTATTGAAACTTCCAAAGTTCATTTTCAACCAGTACAGTAATGTGTATGAATTAATTCAAAAAATATATTTTTTGACAAATATATTACATTTTTAAAATATGAAATGAATATTGCTAATAAAAGATTGATATTTTTTTATTTTTATCCAATTTACAGGACCTTCTTCCTCTCCTCAAAGGAGGAATTTATAACTACAACCACCACCACCAACAACCGACCCTATAAATATAAGAAGAGGGAAATGTTTAACATTTCCTATAGAGAGTGGAAATATAATGCAATTTTTAGCATTATAGTTTACAAACTTTTCAATCAATGGTCTCTCTAGTATTCAAGAACCACCACATTTTTGAAAAATATTGATCTTGACAAGGAATTCTTGGGTATTGATAGTGGAAGTTCCATGCCATTTTTTAATCATGATGATATAATTCAGGGAGCCCAGCTAGTAGAACAATCACTTCCTTGGTCCACATTCAAACCTGATAGTCCACCTAATGAAGACACCCTTAAGGAGACTCCACAAAATGATGACCAGTTTACTTTTTCCCCAATTTCTAATTTATTGGCAGATATCACTAAGGCCTTTGTTAATGATTGTATTATTACTAACCTTGATGAATTAAGGACATTAGAATATAAGGAAAAATTATTGATACAGGAAATAAATGTGGGTTTTCACAACCACAACTAACACAATTAATTATATGTAATGGTTGAACATCAGTCTATAAAAATAGGTGTTTTACTCAACCAAGCAATTTTTGGTACTATTATAGTGAGTAATAGCTTTCATGATAATGTTATTGATATAATGTTAAATAGGCTTGAGAATTTGAACATAGAATGCTAAGCATACTAAAAATGGAGCAAAAACAAAAGCCTTATTGATATCACAAATGTAAAAAAAGACAAAACCATGGTAAGTATCTATTTATTATTTTTAAATAAAATTTATTTTGTATTTTTTAAATAATAAACATTTTTTGCTCATTTATAGCCAAAATATAATAATTTGCAGAACCAAGTTGTCATCCTTGACATGCATTTGAAGAGTGCATGAAAAATTATATATCCGATCATTTCTTTCAAGGAAAAATATGTTTTACTAAATAAATATAATAATAAATTAAATAAATACAATTAAAAACATGGCTTGGACCCTAAAATATTGTTTAAAGAGAGAGCTAAAAAGGACCCTTCCTTGCTATCACCTGAAGATGTTACTGTAGATGAAATGTAAAATTTATGAATATTAATACCATAACAAAAGATCTTATGGAGTCAGGGATCCTTTTAGAGGCCACTACTTCTATTCACGTGGATGCTCAAGTTAGTCAGGGAATAGAGATAGGCACCCAAGTGTCTAAAAAATAATGAAATTTCAATTTAGCATTGTATTTTTTTTTTTGTGATATTAGTGTTATTTGCAATTTTATTATGTTTTTATTTTGAAAAATAATGAAATTTCTATTGAGGTTGATCCTAAACAATATATTCTATAATTTAGATTCCATACATGTATTGTTTATTTCTATGAATGTATATGGTTTTTTTTTTGTTTGAATCAATAAAATGCTTTAATACTTTTGAATTTTACTAGGCAGTTGTGCATAATGTCTAATAAATCAATGAAATCTTCTATTATTTTATTGTTATTGTTTAAAGATGTAAAAACAAAAAAGAGTTTACTATTTGATAAATCAATATTTTTTCTTTTTAGAACTTACTATTTTAGAATGATTTAAATTAAAATTAAAAAGTACGTGCAAAATTAAAAATATCATAAATGGAAAATGCTTTGAAATAAATCATTAATAAACTAAAAATATTATTAAAGAAATCAATTATAAATGGATATTACTATTAAATAAACAAAATATATTTATCACATGACTGCATTTAACTAAAATATATTTCAAATACATACAAAATAAAATTTAGGTAGCTGAAACAACCCTTTCACAACCTGTGTTTCACTTTCATCACACGTATTTGTATGTACTATTTCAAAAGCATTTTTAGTGACTTATTTTGTAGTTGTATTAGTGACTCCTCTTATTTTAGCTAGAGAATTCAAAATTGAAATCACTCTTTCATATGGAAATGCATTCAATGCATAATGTGAAACATACAACCTCAAACATGTGTCAATATTTTTATCCAATCTATTCTTGAGTTTTGATTTAATTAAAGATAATGCACTAAATACCCTTTCATCTTCCATAGACCCCAAAATCATCCATTGGCATAATTCATACAATTGAAAATATTCATTAATAGTCTCTTGTATAACATTGCTTAGATACAATTTCTTGTAGTAATAGCCCTTATTTTTGTTGGTTCATTTAATGACCAATGTTGTTCAATCATTGTAATTCCAAAATGAGTAGAATATTTTGTCAGTAAATACTTTCATAAAATACTATCAACTTCAACTCCATTAATTCCTAAAAGCTTACTGAAATGATTGATGAGATAACCCATGTATTTGATAAATAAATTATTTGTTATGTTTTCACCCTCTAGGATGTTCCAAATTATAGGATTCACCACTCTCATAAATTCAAGTAATTCATCCCTTTGAAAATGATCTTGAATTTCAATAGATAAACTTTCTAAAATCTCTCTCAATTTAAATCATGTCTCATTTATTACATTATCATATAAAACATGTGTTATTAGTTCTTATTCAATTTATGATCCTACCACATTAGTTCATCTTCAAAAAGTGTGTAGTGGTATCTCTTTTCCATTCACCAAAATACAAAGATAATCACTAATATTAAATTTTAAATAGTTTTTAGGGTTTTTAATATTTTTTAAATTTTCCCAATGATCAAATATTATCCCTTTAAAATTATATTTTAAGTAGTATAACATATAAAGAGATTGACAAACCCATTTCCTCAAGTGTATGAAATTAAAAATATATATTGATCTCTCTTGTGCATGCTTCATCACATAATAAATTTATTTCAACATGGGCATAATGCCACACAATGTTCACAAAGTTTTGAAATCTATTAAATGGTACAACAAATATCTTGCCTTGTCTACTTCATCTGGTATTTAAACATAAAACTTACTAACGATGGATATTATTTAAATATTATACATTCATGATCATACAAATAAATCCATCTAGTATCGACATATTTTTTTAAAAAAATACCATCAGTCACTCCAATTGAAAATTTTTGAAACTCTAGAAACCTTTTTGGATTGCTTGACATGTACATGTGCAAGTCATGGATAAACTCCTCCACTTTTTCTATGTTTTTAAAGGTGCCTACAATTTTGTAAGCAAGATTCATTCCATGTGCCATGTAATGGATTGGAGTCAAATATGGGGAAACTAATGTTTATATTTGAATACAGAGACCAGTTCTATTCCCCTACATTATAGATGCACCATCTACACCAACACACACTAGCTTTATACCTCTATCATAATAATCCATCCCAACAATATCCCTCAAGTTATAAATAACCAATTTGTATAGGTTTTTTGTATTGTGATTTTCCATCATTTTGTTCAAATATAATAGGTGAGATTGTCTTGAGTGGTTCTCAAATGTATAAACATGCATGCAAACCAATGATGTGTTGTCAACTATTGTTACCTCATCAATTAATAGTGAAATAAATTATGATACTTTTTACTTTACATTTCAAATCCTCCTTTTCAATCATTGTGAGGCATTTTTTCATCTCCCAAGCACTGTTATCTGACCAATGTGATTGAGGAATGTGATAAAATAAAATCTTATAATCTAAAAAGTCAAAGATTGGTCTGCCTCTTTTCAGAATGTGATTTAAAGTGGAAAACTTTATATTTATGGTGATTAGAATGACCTAAGAAACTTTTCCTAACTGATTTGTGATTATTCCTCCTTTCTAAATGAGGTGTTATTGATGCTTTTGATGATTTTCATATTCTTGTCTATAACATTAATGCATGTATTCTTTTCCATTTTTCCATTTCACTACTCTTTTAATTTATCCATCTTTGTCTTTTACCGACTCATATATTTTGCCATGATGTTTCTCCATTGTGTCCAAATTGAGTTGAATTTTGTGGTCATTTATAAGTTTTTAATTGCATATTATACATTTACATTATGATGATGTTTCTTTACTATTTTAAATTTGTATAAGTTTGATGAATGGGTATTTAGTTTCCCCGTCAAACTTAAACAACCTTCCAATTGTCCATGTACTTCTCTTCTTTCACACAAATTTTTTAGTGGTTTTTTAATTGAAGATTATGTTGGTTGAGTATAAGTATCCTCTTGTATTGGGTACTCATTATAGATACCCATGATTATTTCCTCTAGTTTCCTTTTCCTTTAATTTTGTGAGGGCATTTCATACTTGGGGACGTTTTCCAGTGGAGGCATATCTTAAAAAGAGTTGTCAAGGGGTTCTACTTGAAAAATGGTTATATATATTTTTTTTTAATTATTATTAAAAATTGGTCAATAAAATTAAAGTGTAAACAACTGATAATATAGTATATCATATAATATTTAGTATCTTTATTTGGAATTTGATACCTAGGGATGTCTTCTAGTGGAGGCATATCTTCAAAACTATTATTATAGGGTTATGCATGCAAAATGGTTGTAGACTAATTATTAATAAATATTATAACAAAAGTAAAAATTAATAACATAATATTGAATCATATAATATTTAGTACCTTTATTTGTAATTTGATACCCAAGGATGTCTTCTAGTGGAGGCATATCTTCAAAACTATTATCATTAGGTTTTGCATGCAAAATGGTTGTAGACTAATTATTAATAAAGATTGTAACCAAAGTCCAAATAAATAATTGAAATATAAATAAAATAATATTTAGTAAATTTTTTGGTATTTCATACCCAAATATGTCTTCCAATGGAGGCATATCTTTGATCAAATTTTGATTGGAGTCTTCATGCAACATTAATTATTATTAAAGCCTAATAGTACTGAATAACTAATAGTAGTTTATAATTTAATATTTATACCTATGTTTTTACTTTGGTTGAAATAATATAATAGGTTATTCTATTTTCTAAATTTCCTTTATGCCTTATCATTTTTAGTATTAACCATCGAATCAACCTGATTGTTGGTTGGAACTACCCGATTACTGGTTGGAGCTACCTGATTCGATGGTTAATACTAAAAATAGCCACCCAACCGCTATTTATAATCACATAAATATCAGTTATAGTCACTTGAATACTTATTAAATTCATTTTAATTATCCACATATTCACCCAAATATTGGTTTTAGTTTCCCAACTACTCCATATAATTGGCTAATTTCTCCATAAAGTCACATGAAACTAGGTTACAGCTACCTGATTTCTACCTGTAATCACTCAATAGTTATTCATAGTAATCTAAAACCTATTTTTTATCATCTTTAACCTTATTTTTTTCATTCATCACCTATTTTTTTTCATTTTTCACCTAGTTATTGGCATCCAACTGCTAGTTACAGAAGTATAACAATGGGTATCAGTGTTTGAGATAGTTTATAGTTTGTACTCGAGGAGTGAATACCATATATATAGTGGTGAATGCCCCCATATTAGATATATTTGTACTAGTGATATACATTTATAAGAGGAAATATATTTTTAAAATTAGATGATTTGAACCTTAAATTTAAATTCTACCCTAAAATTTAGGTGATCTCATGCTTTCATCTAACCACAAAATTGCCAAATGACAACTTCAAAAAATGGAATATTCATGAATTAATGAATATTCACCACTAAAAAAATACCTAGATGAAAATAATTTTATATTGTATAGGAAAGATAAATAATTAATCCAAAGAACCATTCTTGGGCACCAATAAATATCAGGCCAGGAAAGAACACTAACAGGCCTAATTGAAACCTACAGGTCTGCTCTCAAGTTGTGAAGAAGACATGTAAATTTTACATTAAGATTGGGGTTATAATGATAAATAAAGGCATGAATATTCTTAACATGAGTTTTTAAAATTATTTAAGCATATATATGATGAATACAAACCCCAAACAAGGCCATTAGGGTCAGACTGACCTAATTGCATACAAACCCTGAAAGTATGGAAATTAGTTACTGAACATTTTGGAAGGTAAATGCCTATTAGAGGTCATGAATTAAAATTTTATGGAATATTAAAAACATATTAAAGGTATTTTAAAATAGTATATAATTCACTTTGAATTTTTTAGTCCAAAAACTCTCTCTCTCAGTCTCACACATAGTCTTGCAAACTCGAGAGGCTATTTTTGAAGCCTAAAAACTCTATTGAGAATATGTATGGGAAGGATTGGATATTGGAGGTGTTTGAGAGGTTATCACACCCTAATATTTCATAATTTATTGTTTTTAAAAAAAATTTATGGAATGAACATTCATTAAGGAAGAGGGGTAGTCCAAACCACTATTTTGCCTTGAGAGGAACTCAATAAGGCTTAAGCTTTTGCATATAACTTCCAAGAGGATCTGCATGGGACCTAATACTATTATCAATGGGAGGGTAGCCTTTTTTACTAAGAAATTATGGCATTGTTTCAAATATTATGGCCATCACCTATATGAATCATCGTTAAGATGATAGGATTGTTTAAACCCTATAATTGACCCGATGGAGAAGTTTGACTTTATAAGTGCTTAAAATGGACTAAAATGGTCTATAAATTCCTTAAATTATCTATAAAAACCCATATTCATGGTATAGTCATTGGATAACATGTGTGGATTGATAAAGTACATATTTTGGCCTAAGAATAGCTATTGCAGGCCTAAAAGGGTAGTTTTTAGGTATTTCTCATGAAAATTGACTAAGTAATACCTAATGAAGTATATTAAAACCATATATTACCTATAAAAGGTAAGTAAATATATTTATAAATACTCATTAAGAGGTTTCAAGATACTAAATTCCCTTATGAGCTAATTTCATCATAATGTCTTAAGAGACATATTGACATATCCATATGCCATCAAGAACTTAAGAGAGCAGACCTAATGCACCTGTACCTTATTCTTGGAGATGGTTTTGAGTATCAACAAGGGTATATGGACTCCTTATATGGTAATTAATAATTTTTCAAGTTGTGGTGGTAGTCCTTAAGTAATAACTAGGCCTAGGTTTGTATAAATAGATTCACTATGGTGGTCTTCACTTGAACCAAGTAAGTCTCTCGATCAAATTAAAGGTTCTACCCACTTGAAAACACTTAAGCCTTAATAATTAGATCCTTAAAGATGAGAGAAACATTTAATTTACCTAGGATGGTTTTGGAGGACTCTAATAATCATGACCACGAGTGACACATGGAAAAACATAAGCTTGTAACTCCTCTAATCCAAGAATAGGTAATTTCACATGAGGTTGATGAGTCATAAAAAAGGTGAAGATTCATTCCATCCCACCCTTGATGCTGGAAAATATCAGATCAATCATACACATCTTTATGAGAAGCTTCATAACTACCTATTTTTAGTCTTCTTATTTGTGACTTGTCCCTCATAAGATGACACTTGTCATCTGCATCTATTACACCTCTCCTCTCTCTCTCTCTCCTTCTTTTCTCCTATATATGTTGTCTTGAAGGGATTGTTATGGATCCTTTATCTGAGTATGGTGAATCCCTACTCAACTAAACACTTTTAATATGCCTTTGAATGTTGAATAAATCTGATTCTTACCTTTTCAAATGCTTTCAATTAGTGTACTTATGTGATTGTTGATGAATGTTGGTAGTAGTGCCTTTACTCTCTCTCATTCATCCTTTCCTACCTCTTTACAAATGGATTATCTTAGTTCAAGTCACATGGTGAGTTTGGATATATTTTAATATTTTATAAGTGTATTCCAATCATTAGTGTCTCTCTTATACCTCTTGATTAGCCCTCCTATTTAATACATTATCTATGACCTTCATGTTAAAACACTCATGATTGAAAGTCCTTGTTGAGTATTATGATAGTATTCAAGTATAGTTCATGTTCTTAGTGCATTATTTTCAAGTTTAGGGTGTTAATTTGGTGTATAAAATCCCTATTTTAGTTTACTTTTAGTTATCTTACCCTTTTCCTTTTCAAGAAATAGGTCTAGTAATAGTTAAGGGTGATAACATCAAGGGAGCTAGCCCTATCTAGAGATTCACCTCAATTATTAGGCCACCCACAACCTAAAAGTGTCTCCATGATATCACTTAAGTGAGGAGGCTTAAAAAAAATCCTCAAGGATGCAATTTTTTACGATAATAGGTAGTCCATTTTGTTGTAGGTGCAAAGGATTCATTCTAGACAATTCCATATTTTTGTTATAAATCCCTTTGAGACAAGCCTTCTTATATGCTTTTAAAGTGAGTTGTATACTTTATACTTGTTTCTAAATACCAAATCATATCTAATTATTTTAAATATAATTGGATAATTGACTAATTTCCAAGTTCCATTCCTAACCAATATAACATAGTCGCTTATCATAGCAGTTTTCCATGCCTCAATATTTTCAGTTGGTTTGAAAGAAGTGGGTTTAGAGTCAAATACAACATTGCATTATTCTTCAAGAAAGTATTTCAAGGTATTTTTTTCTATCTTATTTTAATTTCATCAAGGAAATATTTTTATTATTGTGAGGCTATGTGTGAACTTCTTGTGCCTATTTTCCCATCCTCATCAAGTCTAACATCTTTCAATGTTTATTTGGCCCATTTTAAAATATTTTTCTATGTAGCTTGATAAATCACAAGTTTCTCATTTTTTTCATTAGAAGCTCCTTAATTTTATGCCATTGAAACATCCTTTGATGAATTTTCAATGTTTTCTAAAGGGGGAGTGTTGTTTTTAGTTATAATATTCCATAAAGATTCAAGTATTTCCCAATTTTAGGTCCCCCCTTCATTGTGTGGAACCTCCATATCAAACTCCTTTAAAACACAAATTTTGGCATGTTGTTCCATTTTATTTAGTTAACAACAGATGTTAGAATTTTCCTTTGTAGTGATAAATTTAATGGTTTTCTCATCAAATCACCTATATGTTTTTGAAGACCTAGAGTATCCCAAAAGCTTGAATTTGTGACTCATGTTTCTTGTTTTTTTATTTTCTCCTTTGGAATTAATGTGTAGCATATAGATATAAACATTCAAAGATGTCACATTAAAGGGAGATGACCAAACTAGACTTCACATGGATTATTTATCTATAGGGTTATTTATGGTGACCTATTTCAAAGGTATACTATTGTTTGAGTTGATTATATCTAGAAGTATATATTTAACAATTTGAAAAATAAAATAATACAAACAATATTCATGATAATTAATTTCATTTGTTCATCTAATACATTATGTTATTGAGTGTAAGGAACTATGGGGTTATGCTTGATTCCATTCTACTTGAGATATGTTTCAAACACCTATGAAGTGATCTCACCACCATTACCAGTCTTGATCGTACCAATTTTGGATTTGACTTCATTTTCAAATTGGCTACCATAGGGGAGTATCATTTCAAAATTTGTTGTCAGCCTTCTAACCCTATTAATATCTCTTGATAATCCTTGTCTTGATGTTATATCCTATGGTAGTGTCTTGAGGTGATGTTTAGTTTATTTTAGGGTCTTATGCAAGGTCTTGTCCTAAGGTGAAGTCATAATAATCAATTGATTAGCTACTCTTCATAACTTGGTCCTAATGAGTTTTTAAAAGGTATTTTTCAATATATTTTACAAAAAATAAGGTAATTTTCTAAATATTAAGGTAAATCATAAGAGTCCAAGTCATATTTGATTCACATAAAGACATGATATAAGGTGACTTCATTAAAGAACATCAAGAAGCAAGAGTTGAACCATGCAAAGAGAAGTCACTTAAGGCCATGTATCATTCATGAAGGATTATGTCATATTCTATTAGGGTCTATAATAGCTTTAAAAAGTGTCAAATGTGCATTTCTAACATAGATCAAAGTTGAAACATCTCTTACTCTTTTATTGACTATTTGAAACACCCAAATATAGCATGATGCACATATCATGGTAGGAGTAAGTTAAAAAATAGGTAATTTCATGTTTATTTTTATTTTTTTAGGGAATTAATACCTTCTCTTTGGCCTCTATAATGAGTTACAATATAATATCATTGTCAAAAAGGCATTTGGTGGGTTTTGACAAAAATTTTAAGGTGAAATTAAGGTTCTCCAACCAAGATGATCATGGAAATAGGTGATGAATCTCTTTAACACAATAATATAATCCCATATAGGTCATATCCATGCTTAGGAGTGTGTAATAGGTCCAAAAAAGGCAAAAATCTCCCCCATTTCTCTATCGAGCTCCTTACAAGCTAATAACGACAATTTTCAAGTGTTTATTTCATGAAGAGGAAGGATATTTGGATATAGTTATATTAGGGATGGATAGGCACATTTATTATCTTTAAATTACATACATTATTTTTATGATTTAATGGCTATGATTTATGAACAATCACTAACAAATTAAGCATCCCAAAACCCTCCTATAACCCCACAAGCAAGGTTTTTCTTATGTCAATGAGTTTTTAGGATTAATGGATTAAAATTTTTGGTTATTTAATATCCTTATGATTATTAATATCCATATCACATCACTTTTCATCATCATTGGCATGTGTGAAGAGGAAAATGTATGGAAAATGGCCTAAAATTGGTAGTTTTGGGCTTATTTGCAAGGATTTCATTGTGTAAAAACATATTGAATAGTTGTGAGGAATTTATAAGAATTGGAAGAGGTTATATATCCTTATAAAATACATTTCATGAATATTAAAATGATATATATATATATATATATATATATATATATATATATATATTGCTAAGTCCCTCAAGATAGGCCAAGATAAAGATTGCATGTATGTTTTGCATAATAAACCCAGTTGTAGAACCTTTTAAGGTCATATGAGACCTTAGAATCTATAGTATACATTTTAAAACATTGGATAATTATCTTTAATTCCTCCCATGGTCATAAAAAAATCCTTTTCATAAGTTACAAGTAGAGTTCAAGGGTGTTTATAAGAAATCTTGTTAAATTCATATTGAGAAGAATTGTCAAGGAAGCCCATAGGCCTCTAATGGTATTTTCAAGCTAGTTTCATGAATAAATATGCCTATAAATACTCCTATGAAATATTAAAATATTTAAAAAATTAATATAGGGTTTCAAGGAAACTAAATAACCTTTATCAATAATATTGGTTTGATTACTCTCACAAGGCCTCAAAGTAAACAAGCAGCTAATAGGCATTCCAAGGTCTAAAGAATGAGCCCCTTCTTAGTTTGATGATTATTAGGGTGAAATGAGTCTATGATGAGATATAGGATACCTATCACCATATTAAAAATTTATTCTACAACTATCAAACCTATTTAGTGTTCATAATGTCAAATTATACCTACAGCCTTCCAAAACAAGAAGATGGTCTTATGAGTAAGCACTATGGAGGTTTTGGAAAACTAGTACATGTGAAGTATGAAGTGATATACTTTAGGGAAGATATATATTATTAATTTAACATATAAAAATGTATCAAACTCTCAAAACCATCCTTGAGGTTATCTTGCAAGGTATAGGCCTAAGTACATCAGTTTATTATTTACCAACAAAACTAAGCTTTTAGAGACAATTGAGAGACTTCAAAGGGGTTTTGAGATTGAAAACTAGTATAAAAGATCAATAATAATATAAAAATCCTTTAATTATCAAGTAAATAATCACCAATTGTTTAATTTAATAGAAATTTAGACCTACAGGTCTTCAGACCTGTAGGTCCACATCCTCAAGTGAGTGAGCAAACCTTGTATGGTATATGATGTTTGAAGAGAAAATAAAGTGATATTGAAATAAATGAGATGATAATAAGGTATATGGAAGATTTAAATAGTATAATTTTAAAAAAAAAACCTTTCTTTTAGCCTCAACAAGTTTCAAACCCAAAAAACACCTTCAGGCCTGCTAAAGAGCTCCATTTAAGAGCATGTTTTCAAGAATGATAAGAGAGTATGCAATATGTGAATTGGAGTTGGTTTTGGGTGAAAATAAAGGTTTATGGAGCCATTATAAACCATGGAGTGTGTTTTTAATTATTATATATTTATAAAAAAACATAAAATATACCTACAACCATGACACAATCCTCAATGCACACAAAATTTGGGAAATTTGTCATGTTAAAGAGGTTCAAAGATTTTTCAAGCAAAACCAATTATTTGAGGAGTTGAAGGAATTTTGGGAAGACCCCACATAGGTTTTATTTTTCCTTTAAGTGCCCTCAAAGTTTCCCAATCCATTTTTATTTACTCTTGGCCTCATTAGGCCTATGTTAAAACCAACTAGGGCTAGAAAACTTGTTTTTGGTATAACTCAAGTTATAACACTTGGAATGGCATATAGTAATATATAGTATGAAAATTATACAATACCTATGAATGGAATATAGTAATATAGTAATATATAGTTTTTTATACCCAAGTATGTAATATAGTAATATATAGTTTTTTATATAGTAATATACCTAGTAAATACTATATTACACATAAAATACCTAGGAATGGCATATAGTAATATATAGTATTAAAATAAATTTTTATATACAATACCATATAGCATAAAAATTATAGTATTTAATTTAATATATAGTTTTTTGGTATTTTTATATCATTACTATATGATATTGTATAATATATACTAATGTGTGCTTGTTGTAGGCCTAATTAGGAATGGTGTAGGTTAATAAAGTGGGTCTGCATTAGGATTTGAGCCTTAAAATATTGGATAAAGTTGCAAGGGGATAAAGGGTACTCAAATGTACTTTTATTTTTCTTAAAATTATTTCATATCTCTCAAACTTGGGAGCTTTATACCAAAATAGGGCTACAAGGAATAGACCTCAAGAGAGCAAAACATGAGAATTATGAGAGAGGTTGCATAAAAAAGGTGGAAATATGATTTTATGGGGATATTAAATAAATATCTAATGCAATTAAATTAGTTATACTTCAATAATATGACTTGTCACTTCATAATCACTCCTAATAGGTAGTTTCAAAGAATATGGATGAGTCATAGAGGACAATGATGATCTCCTACACCACCTTGATGAAGAAGAAGAACATTCCAAGATAACACATGTTGAGAGGAGTTTCATGACTATATTTTGTCAATTTTATTATTTTTAACTTGCTTATTCATGATGTGACACTTTTCATAGACCTCTCTTATGCCCATCTCTCTCCTTCTCATTCTCTTCTATATGTATGGCTTGATTTGGCTTGTAAATGGATCCTTCCACTAGGAGTATGGCATATCCCTGATATTTTATATGCCTATTTATCAATAATATGATTGGTTTTACCTCCTTATATGGTTGTGTTAAGTGTGAAGCTTTGACAATTTTGATCTAAGCAAGTGTAGACTTAGCTCACCTTACTTTATTGTCTTATTCTTCTTTCATTCTTGCATTTGTTTCTCTTTTTTAGATTTTGAAGAGTGTCAACAGGGATTTCATATGGATTAAAAGTGGAAAATATCTTCCCTTTTTCTTTCATATTGCCTCACATATTTGTAAATAATTTATGTGATACGTTCTTTTAGGAGAAGTGTATGTTATTTAAATCTTATAGGTCTTAGTGCATATGCAAATCAATGGTAGTGGACATAACATTTGGTGTATCACCTCCCTTTAGTTTATAGTTTTCTTTCTCCCTTTTTCTTGCAATATATAAAGTTAGTTATTGGTCTTAAGTGATACATCAAGGGTGATATCCCTCATCTAGAGGTTCTCTTCAGCTATAAGGTCACCCACAACCTTTGAAGAGTTCCCATGATATCACTTAAGTGAGGAGCCTTGAACACCCTCCTCAAGGGTGAAATTTTTTTTTATAATAGTAAATCTTGAAATATTTTATAATTATTTTGATTTCTTATTCATAAAATATATCCATGTCATCCTATTATAGTGATCAATAGAAAACATAAAGTATTTATGACCACCAGTGGAGAGATTGGGAGAGAAAAAAATTAGAGTAAACTAGCTACAACTTCCTATCTATTTTCCTTTCTAAATTTTGAATGGGTTCTCTTTTGTGTTTCACCAAAATTTAGGCTTCATACTTTTCAATGTTTTTGAGCAAATTTCATAAACCTCTGACACCATTATATACATAGTGTAGATGTTATCATAGTGTCTATGCTAAAATATATCATTATATAGAATACTAGTTGGCATTCTTTCTTATATGAGAAGAGTAAAATTCCTTGGCACTAAGTGCTCATCCCTTAGTTTCAATAATTTTCCTTCCTTGTAACTAGTCATAACAATCATGTTATCAATTTTTCTTTTGACTTTTACCTCTCCATCATCAAGCAATATGGAGTGGCCTTGTTATCTAATCATCATAAAAGATAAGATTATTTTCAAATGAGGAAGCTATATTATATCATGGAAGATCAAATTTGGATGTCCTAGTGACTTGAGTCAAATTATACCTTTGCCTTGAGGTCGTATAACTTTTTTATCTACAAAATACAATAGACCACATCTTTCTTCATGAAACTCCTCAAATAAGTCCCTTCATAAATTCATGTGCTTTATAGCACTAGTGTCTAAAACCCAAGCATTATCCTAGGTTGAACTCTTTGAGGCATTATTCACTTCATCAAAGATGAAAACATACAACCACAAAAAAATTGATCTGAATCATATTCTAAATTTTTATTCTTCTCCTTTTCTACTTTCTATTTTCTATAGGCTTCAATTTTCTCCCATGGTGTCTTGCATTCATGGGTCTCATGACTCCATTTTCTATCACAACATTTGAAATGTAAGTGTCATTTGCCATTTGACTTTTATTATTTATTTTTTGCCTAATTTTACACCTCACCCTTTTTTCTTCCCATTTTCCTTTTCATTTCCTATATCCTTTGAATAATTTCCCCTTTTATTGTCATAATAAATACTTTCTCTAGTGGACTCTATTTTTATTCTAAAAAAAATATATCTTTTAGTCATTTTCTCAACCAACTGATCAAATGTTAGAGTCTTCAACATATTTCTTACTTGTAATGAAACTATGTAGGTTGATCAAGTATGAAGGTGATCATATAGACATATATTTGTATGCCAGTAACATAAACATCATAATTGATTGCATGAATTTTAGAATCCAAACTCATAACATCCCCATTTTTCAACTCCAAATTGAATAGTTTCAATTATAGCTATATGAACTCCAATTTTAAGTGTGAATCATACAGTTCCTTCAATTTGTGAAAAGCCTCCCATGGTGTAATCCACCCTTGAATGTGAAAAAAAACATTTATGCATCAATTGAAGCCCTCATCAAGGCCAATGATTTATATTTCTTATTTTTCCATGATGGAATCTCCTTTGCATCCTTTATTTCGGTGGGTTGATCATCACCATCACAAATGTCAAACCATAAGTTATTGAAAATCAATGTGTTATCCACCTATCTAGACTATTATAAACTAGGTTTCTTTCCCAATAAGGGTTGTGCTAATAATTATGTTTCTAGAATGTATGTTTGTTGTGTTAAGAGATATAAAGGTTCCTTATCACTCCAAAAATGTCCCTTTTTATATATACCACATGATCGATATACAAAATCTCTCTAATACTTACCCTTCTTATATACACATTAGTACATGAAAGAATCAAATTATTTTTATATACTTAGTGGTACTTTAAATAAATGTTTAGGCACATGAGAACATAATGGTATGTGGTACCTAGGTAGTAAGTGAAAATATTTACTCTATCTAAGACACTGAATGATAAGTCTTTGTACGTGGGCATGATAACCCTATATACCCATATCGCTTTTGCTGGTTGTCATAATTTATGTCTAGTGATAATCACAAATGGGTAATGGAGGGAATGGGAAAATGATTTTTTCCTTGTTTCTCCCTAATGGTTTATAGGGACTAAGCCACAGACATTCTTGTTGTAGCTATGTTAGGTTATAAGTGCAGTAATTCGATCATAACATCTTTACTTGTAAACACAAACCAAAGGCATTGTTGATATTAAACATTGTTTTTTATTTGTTTATTTATATAATTTAATTTGTTTTGAAATTTTTCTTATTTTAAAAAAAAAATTGATTTGGTTTACAATTTTGACTTATTTTAATTTTGGTAAGTAAAAAAATGAAATAAAATCATATTTATTCCCTAGTGGGAATATTCTACTTTCAAAAAGTAGCTTTTAATGAAATTAAAGGTAGAAATTTTAATGAAAATCAAACTTACTTCATGCTTGGCACCATATGGGTGACTGAGAAAGTGGTTGAAAATCATTACTAGAGGTCTTCCATGCATTCCTTAGATCACCAAGCATAGCCAAAATCTAGTCATACACCCCAATAAATGTCAAAGTTCTTTTTTAAATAACTTTAATATGGCCATACAGGTCTTTTAAATACCTTTAGCAACAAATTAAAAACAAATAATAATATAAAATAGCCACATAACATCCAAATAATATACCTTTATGCATTCCAATACAATAAAACAATACACCAAAGTTGATTTTTGATAGCCAAGCACCTTCCACTATAACATTAACTCAATCAAAAAATAAAAAACATATCCAATATTAGGTGAGCAACCTCATCTATCTACCTAATGTAGGTCTGAAATAATTCATATTAGTAAGTATAGAGATAGATAAGTCAAAATGTCATGCTACTGATGAGAAATGCCTTTTTTAATAGTTGAATGTAGTCAATAATAACCATGTAATAGATAAGAGACTGATAAATACAACTAAAACCCCCTTAAAATGCCATTAAATAGGTAAATATTAGGTGGTATGTAGCCAACATGCCTCAATAGGTCTAAAACACCCTGCTAATCTATGAAAAATAGCCAAAATTACCCTTCTACAGCCATTGTGTAGGCCTGAGAATAGAAAACTAAATTTTGAACAAAATTTATTGGATAAAATAATGGAAAAATGTAATAAGAGAGCCTATGTTCTGATACCGAGGTCACACTAGGTATTAATGGAATGATAAGATACAATATTTGGTGCAAGAAAAAAAATTGTTCACGTTCTTTGGAAACTAATAAATATTACAATATACATATCCAATGAATAGTTATTCATTTCACCTTCTAAAGTGACTCTTAATATTTCTATGAATGACTATCCATGGGTCATCAAGTGGGTCATTAACTAATATTATGTTATTATTAGTTTATTATTTTATCACTAAAATACAAAAGTCTCTTACATTTACTCATAGGGTTTAGAATATTATATTACAATAATATTACATATAAGAATTTTTATATGGTATTCTACTTCTCCAGGGGGATAGAAAATCTAATCTTGAGGATATGTGGTTACTCCTCACAACCAACATTGATTTCTATAGTGTCTAAGATCAAATTTTGAGTTCCTTCCTCAAGTGATTGTGGGGCAATGGGAAAGTCGATGTTTGATCATATAAACTATAATTTCCCCCTTTGTGATGAGGTGTTTATTGATTGCATTGAAGAGGTGGGTCATCAAGTTATTTTGGGGGCTTATCTTTATGCCTTGATACTTCCACCATGCCAACATGATGGACTTCAATAGTGGAGTTGAGAGCCTCTAAACCAAGGGGTCTATGAGGACTATAAGTTCCACTTTTATATGGGTCAAATGGGAGTGTAGTCGGTTCATCTTTCTCTAGAATGCTAAGGATTTAACCCATATATTTAGTTAAGATGGTTGGCATTGTCATAATATTTTCACTTTATCCATTGTTTTAACCCCTTTTTCTTTAGGTTTTTCACTTGGCAAGCCTTTGGGGTTTTCAAAACTTTTCTTCAAAGTACACATTGTGGTTGTTATGAGTTTTTTGGCTAAATATGTGGGCTTCACTACATCATTATTAGGCAATTAATAATTTATGTGGATCTCTATTATTTTCTTAATATTTTCTTGGATGGTGTTAAAAGGCTTTACATCACCCTAGGCAACTAATATCTTTCCTAGATAGAGGACCCTAATTTATTGAAACATAGTTGAAGGGATTGCCTTCATTATATGGATCCAAGGCCTCCATAGGATCACATTATAATTTTTACCCCTATCTATCACATATAACTCTATTAAAATGGGTTTGGGACCCAAAGTCATAGGAATCATAATGGTCCCAATTGAGGTAGACTTCAGGATGTTGTAACCTCATAGGGTATTTCTTTTCATCGAGTACTTGCTTTCCCATAGCCAAGATTTTAGATAAATGAAAATGGGACTATGTTGACATCCACCCCACTATTGACCATTGTTCTCTTCACATAGTTGGTATAAATATAAATTTGCAAATACAAGGCTAGATCACCCTCCTAACCATCTTAGTGTTTGGGTAAAGACTCTTAAGGTCAAAAAGTTAGTAAGTGTCTCTCAATTTTTTCCCTGGTGGATACATATCCAATTCAATGCAGTTAATTGGGCCTCAATTGAAGCATGACACTATATAAATGTCCCAATCCCAAGGCATCGATAAATTCTAAATGATGCACAGGAGATTTATTAATAAGTTTGATAAAGGAAATGTGGAAAAATGTCTTTATAAGATTGGCAACTAGGTCATAGTATCCTAGGGCCTAGGATTGGTTTAAACATCAATCTCTAGAATGTTTGTGTAAAGTGGATTTGTTATTTATATTTTCATCCTCATCTATTTCTCATTCTACAATGCCTATCATTCTAATTTTCACTTGAGGCCCCAATTGGGGATCCACAATGGGTTGGTCGATGCAGAAGTGGAAGCTTTAGCATCATGGGAGCATGTCATCAAGGATTGGTGAGTTGGGTTATCTTGTGGTTAGATTGGATATTGCATTGTTGGTGGTTTATGGGTTTTGGTATATGTGAAAATTAGAATTTTTGGGTACCACAGGACCTATTGATGAGGATTGCATGTTTGTATTAGAATTCCCTAAGAACATGTCCATGAAGGTTTTATGTTGGTCCTTGAGGACTATTTGGATAAAAAAAAATATACTCCCTATAGGCACAGGTATCATGACATGACACTGTGGAAAGATTATACACATTGGGATCATAATCCTTAGGTCTTGATTTTGACCCTATTGACCAAACCTTTATTGGTTGTTATTTTGGTAAAAGTGTTGGTTCTAGTTTTGATCAATATTTTGAAAATGATTTTTAAATTTGTTTATAAATTGAGTTTTTTGAGGTGGAGTATAGTTAAAATATATTTCATGGACCATAGGTAGAGGGTTTTAGTTCCTCATACCTTCATTATTGTTGTTGACGTTATTATTTTTCATGGGTTGACTTTGATTATTATTTACATTGTTTATCCACTTGGCATGATCCATCATGCCATATTAAGTGGTATTATGGTTTATATTTGAAACCATGGGGCCTCAATTATTGGGTTTGTTTTGGTTTACATTTTGATAACCTTAATTATTTTTATTAGGGGTGATTATTCACCTATTAGACCAATAAGTCCTAAAACTAGTATCAGTGGTTGTTTGATCTATTATAAGATCACATTCAATTGCTTCTTCATAGAACCTATAATATAACTTTTTAATATATTCTCAAATCTCCTTATTGAGATAATGCAAAAACATATCGCATTATTCTCTCTAGTCCATCTATGCGGTATTGGTTGAGGAGTGTAAGACTTATTGCCATCTAGTAATGAAATGAACTATAAATTCATCAGATTCCTTTAATATATGTAATAAATAATTTATGTCAATATTAATCATCTTGTTCATATCAAATGCCTTAGCAAACTCAACCATGACCTACCAAAAGGAATAAATGAAAGCCTTGAAGAGGTGTTAATACCAATCTAGTGTGATTCCTTCCAAGGTCTTTAGGAATATCTTGGAAACTACCCCATCTCAATGTATAATTTATTTTATTGCGGTTGTTTATGCTTTCACATGCACATAAGGATCTCCCTCACTCTTATATTTATTGATTTCAAGTAAGGACACAGTAAGAAGACTCCTCATATGTTTTGTTCAAGGGATTATTTCAAATATTATGCTCTCCATGACACTAAAATACACCAAATTCATGTTAGGATGAGCTTGGGGAGAGATTGGTTGGGTAAGGAGTGGGTATAAAATCAATAGAAGGAAAATACATGGGTCATGAAGATGTTGTATAATAGGCCATGAAGTAGTTGTTCGATTGAGTAGACTTGGAATACATATGATAGTAGGGTAGTAAGGGATTATAATAATAAATAATATTTAGAATTTATAAATGTGGAGTACATGGGTGGTGCATTAGTCATCACATAGTTATAGGGAGGAATGAGTTGTTGTGCATTGGTTGCCATGTTGTGTGGAAGAAGGTATGAGAAATAACCTCTTAGAGTAAATTGAGTATGGGATTGGTAACACATAGTAATTTTTTATGTTATATGTTTTTTAAATCCATAGGTTAAGATATACCTAAGGTTTTGGCCTTATACATAGCCAATAGAAGGTTAGTTAGATTGATACTTCAGCTAGTGATAGTTTGTCATGGGGACATGTAAAATGGTAATGATGTTAGTTTTTAAGATTTTTATCCATTTCATTAGTTTAAATAGAGACTTAGTTACTCTCTAAATATTAAATTTCATCCACCAAGGTAGATATGAGATCATTTAGCGAGGAACTGGTGTTAGATTTGGGAGCATCCTTTGTCAAAGGTATAGGAAGAAAGGTTTGATAGCCAATAATGAATTGTTTTACATTAAATGATGCATGATGAGTCATTTTTAGTTGTTCATGGAGGATATAAGATTTTTTATTATCATTGGAATTATGTGGGAGAATTTAGATTCCATTAACTATAGACACCTAAAATTGGCCACCAATGGCCTTCAGTTGGACTTTAGACTAATTTTTACCAACTATTGCAAATTAAGCCTAAGAATCATTGAATGTCCCAAATTTGCTTATAAATAATTATAAAAATATCATAATCACATTGATACATCCCTAATTTGGGTACCTACCATAAGCAACAAAAACCTCACACGGATTCATCTCTAAGCACTCTGTGGCATCATAACATGTAATTTAGCCTATAGACCTATTAAATAGGGCACATGGACATAAAATCAAATATTGAAAATGCTAAAAATCCTAAATATAATTAATTAAAATGTTGAACCAAATTAAAATCCTAGTTGAATTATCCATGTGCAATTAATGAAATTCTAAAAAAGGAAATTCAAAAATACAAATATCTTAGCTTTTCATAATTACCTTTTAAGAGTTGTTAAGCCTTTATAAACATCTCAAAATATCTCACCCATGCCTATTAATTTCAAATCATGATATTTTGACACCTTTTAACTCTAATAGGTTTAATTAACTCACTTAGGTTAGTTTTGCTAACTCATTCCATGTTTAAACTACACTTTAACTCACATTGAGTTTCAGTTGGCCCCGAAACCTATAAATACAAGTATTTACCTCTTCATTTGGAGAGCTTAGATATGTGTAAAGTTAGTAGATACATGTTATTGAAATCAATAATGTTATAATACCTAAATAATAAGCCAAGCCATCAAGCAAGAATAAGACACAATCCAACCATGGTTCCAAGGAGAGAAGGAGATAGCCAAACTTCATTGCTAAAGACTCTTTGAACACAAGCTGATCAAGCCATGAATAAATCACTTGGAGATATCAATAAGGTAAGGGATTTTATGATTCTTTGCATTTTATTATTAATTTCATATGTATTTTTCTCACTATGTTCTCCCTAAGATCTAGGCTTATATATGTTAGCATGTTAGTGTGTTGATTTCATTTTATTTGTGAAACTAACACTTGATCTAACCTCCTCTCTATTATCAAATTCCTATGATCAAAAATTGCACACTTGATGGGACTTAAACACATCCCACATAGTAAGGAGGCCAAGATTCAACTCATAAATTTTCAAATGAATGCTTGAATATCATTAAAATTGAAGTTTTAGCTTTATTTTTATTGTATTTTTTTTTTTTGTGCTAATTCAAATCTACACAGAGACTGACATCGATTAGGCATAACTAGCATTAGTTCTACCTAACCATCATCGATTCTACTTAGCTAAGCTCAGTTCTAGGTAAATGTTAGTGGTCAAGTTATATGGTGAAACATGACTTACAAAACTTGGATTTTGAATCTTAAGCACTCATAATTATTATTTCTTGGTTTCATTACCTTTTATACTCTCTATTTAATCAATTTATTGTAGGTTTTGAGAATTTTTCATACTAAATTTGACTAACATTTTTAGAAGCATGCTTGTTTTGCCTTCAGGTTCATAAGCAACTGATCTCAATCTTTATCAACTAGTATCATTTATTACCAATCGGCATCGGTTCCCTAGTAACTAGCATTAGTCACAGGTGACCAATATCTGTCTCTATGTTTCAAAAATAGGAATCTTGAGAGTTATGTTTTGAAAACTTGTTTGCTCATCCTTGAAAGTGATTTAAATTAGGAGGAAAATATCTAACCCTTTTAGGACCAAGGTAGGATTATAACATGAATTTTTAGGTTTAAATTATTTAATACTTCATTTTGGTGCATAAAACAAATTGCTAAATCTTGAAAATTTGATTTAAGTGCTTAAAAATAACCTAGATGATTTGTGTTAAAATTGTTTTGTGAAAATTATTTCAAGCTTTTCAAATTTAAGCTAAGGGGAAAAATACCTTAATCAAACATTTCATTTGGTACACAAAATAAACATTCACTTAGATTTCAAATTCTTGAAATTATTTATACTATTTTGTTTATTTGTGCAAAATGAAGAGTGTGTGTATGCTCTCCCCCCATCCCCTATAGGGAAATTGGGTGACCAAAAGCACATTTTTGCTTATAATTTGTGCCTAGTCCAAGGCATGGAAATAATTTTATCTAGGCTCTCCCTAAAAATCTATATGGTTTGGGTGATCTAAAAATAACTTCTAAAGTCTTTCCACTTAGTATTTTCTTTCATGCAATTTGTCTTGTGAAGGGGAGTTCATAGCTTCTTCATGAGTTCTTTAGGGAATCATTAACCTAGATTTTCATCTCTTGGTAGTGTTTCAACCCTAATCCACAGTGGGTTATACAAATTAGGGTACACATACTTCAAGGGTTAGGGGGTTGAGTGACTAACCTCTCTTTTCATAAGTAAAACCTAAGTTAGGTATGGTTAACCAAGGGATTCCGGTAAACAGTATATAGATGGAATTTTTATACAAATTAATAGACCATTACATAGTAAGTTAAGTATTATTAACTCAATTGATGTGAATCACTAGTGTTATCCACACTTGAGACCATATAAATGGTCAAAAAAATTAAGTTTTAGACAAACCCTACTTGTTGTAGAAATATTTTTTATGCAAGGCAAGTAGCCCGAAGGTCCATGTCACCATACAATATCTTGGGAGAAGGGGGGTGAAAAACCTTACTACTTCATGCACTTTTATTTTTTGATTAATAATTAAAATCCTCCCAAGATCATGTATATAGATGGATTTCAACAATACGATACAACCTTGTCAATTTGGGGATTAGGATGATTCACTTAGTTGTATTTGGTATTTTTACTTTATTACTTGGTATTTTGAGTCTAAAACCATTTGTGTGTTTTTATGCCATGTCAAAATGAGTATCATGCCGACATTACTCCATTATTTGAGGAGGCATTATGTCAAATCATGCCGACATTACTCCATTATTTGAGGAGGCATTATGCCATCCATTTGACATCATGCTTTTACCTTAGACTTTAGTGTCAAAAAAATTATGTGTGTCACTTGATTGAAATGGGTAATATTACGTTACCCAAATTATTTCAATATTTAAAAATTGGAGCCTTTGAAACAAACCATTATTTATATTTTTAGAGAGTGATAACATTATTACATTTCTCAAGTTGTTTCATAGACTCATCTTGCCTTGTGTCCATGTTGTCATTTAAAACCAATCCACGTGTGCCTTTTTGTGATCTTTGTCTCGTGTCGTTATGTCATCTAAATGTGTCTAGATTATTTGTTCAACAAAATCCTAGTTTTTCTAAGTTGAGTTTTGAATTAATTTTGACAAGTTTAGATCCAAACATTGATTTATTTCTATTTAGGCCTTGTTTAATTAGGGCTTAGATACCAATCTTTCTCTTTTGGGTTTTGTAACTTAGGTTAATTCTTTACCCTAATTTGAAAACTATTTGTTTGTAACTTTATTTGGAATAAAATACTCTATCTCCAAGGGCCTTTTATTTCATGCCTCATGCCAATTTTACCAAGTTTATGTCTAAAATCAAGTGCCTAATTTATGCCAAAGTGTTCCAAATTTCTTAGATTAAATGCCCCTTTTTTTAAGTCTAGCTTTTGATGCTGAGGTTATCCAAGAGTCCTAGCACATGCCTTATTTAAGTCTAGCTTTTGACACCATGTTTGGCCAAAAGACCTAAAAAAAAATTATTTCCCTAGTTTAGACCTATTTGAAACATTTTGAACCTAGAGTTTGGCATTTTGTTTTTAGTTTATCCAATTGACCTTGTTCATGTGAGACATTTAGCATTAGACATTTGATGTTATAGTTTGTATACCAAGTTTTTTCATAAACCATTTTGTAGATACAGCTCCATCCCTTTAACCAAATTTAGACCGATTTTGAACCTTTTATCTTTTTAGACATTATTTTTTAGAGTTTATATAACTTTAATCATTTTTTGTTGTGAAGTAATCACCATTGATTTGACCATGTCTCACTATACACATAGTGGTGTCATGTATAATCCAGGGTATGGAAATGTTATCACATAAGAGACTTTGTTCAATATCTTTATGGAAATGATGTTGTTTATGAGATGGATCTTTGTCCACCTTACAACACTCAAATAAGGGAACATAGTCAAGATCCATTGGCTTATTAATTGTTCAACATGCCTCCATACTCAAAAAAGGATCAAGAACATATGGCACATTACCTCTCTAGTGTACCTATGATTGTAGAACAAGTCTAATAGCAACCTTAATATGTTACAATGCCATCAACCTATGACCCTTGTTTGATCATCCCTTGCTAGTGAACAAGGACAAAGTCTTAATTAGAGCTACAAAGGTAGGGGATAAGTTTCTAGTAGACTTTCCTTATGAAAACTTACCAAGTCTAGTAAGAGGTACAAACTATCTTATAACAATGAATAGGCCTCTTCTATAAATCTTCATGTTATAGTACCAATGTCATATCAAAATCCTCATAGGCTTGTCATAAGAAAGGGCCTCATGGAGGATAATTTCATTCAGATGAAAATAGCATACCAGACATATCTCAACCTAGCATGCAACTTTAACAGTATGACCATGTCAAATGCTCCTCTTATTGAGCTAGCTCCTTTACAAAGAGTTTTAATTAAGTTGAAAGGACAATAAAATTAGGGTATAGACCCATTTGCAAAAATCACTTTAGTTGGAGACATGTTTAATGCCCCCACCATCGAATAAGTGTCTTATACTTTAACGTAACATAGTGATCCAAACAACATGGATAACGTGTAAGCAACATCCAATCTAGACCAAAGTGGTGTAAATGCACAAACAACTAGTCAATAAAAAAATGTGCCTTTAGTCAACACCATGAGTGGTTCACAAACTCAAAGGGTAGGAACTTCTAATTCTAAACTATAACAAACTACCTCTAATCCATAACCAATTACTTCTTTAAGCACCCAATATCAAGGATTAAGTATCCAAGAAATGATCAGTGTCATGCCTGAATAAAAGGTGATGAATGTTACTCCACCACAACAAGTGATGACTAACATTCCACAACAACAAGCACCATTCAACATACCCATGTAGTAGAGGCAAAAGATTCTAACACCTTAATAGGTGGTAACCAATGCTCCACCTTATTAGGTAGTGATGAACATACCTCTTTAATCATAGATCAACATGCTAATGCAATAAAAATTTATGTCTAATAAACAACATACAAGTATTGGTCAGTGACAAATGTCAAATATCCAACATGCATCTACTTCTTAATAAGGATTTGCATAACCAAGTGGTTACAATGTTTCACAAGTGCCAATTAGGCAACAATTTCCTTTCATGCCAAATGTGTCATAAGCTCAATTATAGGGCCTTGGTTCCTAATTTCCCCTTAATCAACAAGGTATGATTAGTCAACAGTAAGTACCTATTCAACCTTAACAAGCACAATATAACCATATCCTTCCATCTTAGCCATAATTTCCCCAAAGCTAGGCCCATATACCTAATCCTAACTAGAATATCATGCCATAATGTGTATAATTTCAATAATTGCACCCAAATCCATGTATGCATAAGCTTGGTCCATTCCTAAACCAAACCAGCATTCCATAACAAACCCAACTTCCATCTCAATCCAATGTTACCATTAGTTTCCTCGCCTAAGAACTGCAAAAAATAAAGGATGTAATTGCCCTCATCTAAGTAGGGAAATAGACCAAAAATTTTAAGTTGGATGATGTGTGTTCTTACCCCTTAAACATGGAGTATCTACAAATACCATTTCCTCCAGGGTACAAACCACTAAAATTTGACAAATACAAGGGGAAAGGTGACCCCAAGACCTATTTTATGAAATTCTTTGTTACGTGTCAATTGGTGGCCTATAGTGACATATGCCTTTTAATATTATTTCCAAGTAGCCTAATAGGATAAGAATTAGAATGGTTCCTAAAATTACCAAAGAATTCAATTTCTAATTTTGAGGATCTTTCAAACAAGTTTGTGCAACACTTCTACAATCTTAAACATGACATCTCATTGGTATATTTGACCCAATACAAATAAAATACCAGTGAAATATTTTCAAGCTATTTGTAGTGATATATATCCCTTGTAAGCGATTTACCCATAAGATACCAAACAAGTAACTAGCCACTATGTTTACCAAAAAATTAAATAGCAAGATATCTTACCATCTAGAGTTACAATGTGCACATACCTTGAAATAAATCATTGATAAAGGTTTTTTGATCTAAAGAGCCCTTATTAACAAATGAATCATTAAAATTACCTCATCAAATCAAAACCAAAATAATGGCCAAAATCATAACCAAGTCCAAGCACAAGCATTGTAACCAAACCAAGCCAACAATTATGACAAACCCAAGTAATTAAATCACAACAAAAATGTTATATGAAATGGTGTAATTGAGTCATGACATGTCTAAATGGTGCAAAAATCATCTGCTCAACCTATGCCACATATATAAATTACTCCTAACCAACAATACATTTATTAAATATAGCAAGCATAGTAGCCTAGACCAGCATAATAAATGAAACAACCTATTCTTTTGCAAGCCCCTCCTCTAACGATAATTATGCCTACTCATCATGTCTTTAGTGACCTTGGAGAACCCATTGAATCTATGTTTTTCAAGCTCACCATAGCTAATCTAATTAACTGGCCTATTCTAAAACACTATCCTAAGGGCATTGATTACCTAGACTAGTATAAGAAAAATTAATTCTATGAGTATCATTGGGTTAATGGCCATAATTTGTGCCATTGTGTGAAAATTAAACATTTGATTGAGAATATTTTGGAAAATAGAGATATCACATTGGATCATGGAGCTTCCACATCCAATCAAAACTTGGGAATCTATCAAAACCCCTTTCCCAAACATAACAACCAATAATAATAATAACAATAGTAGCAATAAAGGCTAGTACAACAACAATATCAACAGTCGAGGTAGAATCAACCAAATCAGTAGCAGAACCAATAGCATCAAATAAATGGATGGAATCAAGGCTAGAATGATGCAAACAACTAATATACCTACCATGCAGTTAAACATGACTATAATAAGGTTGTAGGCAATATTTTAGGATGTTGCATTTATACCATATCATTTAATCCAAGACCAAGTACCAATCAAACAAGACCGTTACTAATCATTCACAATCAACCAACTCATATTAGTGATCCTTCTTTAACCTAAGACCACATATAGGCATACTAACAAGCAAGGATTCCCACTTTTAGACATTATATCGATAACTCATCATTAGCCCATGAACACACACAAGTACACTAGTAATTGAGACTTATCCTATCTAGCTCCACTATACCATCATTTTTTATCAATAATGGTCTTGTATCTAACATTGATTATGTAATCACAATTAGGTGATCGAAGATTACCATACCAAACCCACAGTCATCTGCCACTTCACCCATCCAACTAACCATTCTAGCTAGGAACAAGCCATTTATCATTATCTAATAAAATACATTTGATATTGTGGAATAATTATAGAAGACACCCATACAAATCTCTATTTTTGATTTATTGCGTACATCTACAATCCATAAGAACATCTTGATAGATTTCCTTGGCCAATCCCAAGTTCCTAATGACATATCCCTAAACAAATTTCAAGATTTAATTTGACATCTAGCTCCAGGTCAATAATTAATCTTCTCAAAAAGTGATATGACATCCCTTAGCCCACTACATAACAATCCATTGTACATCAAAGTTGTCATAATGTGGCATAAAGTGAAACATGTCCTCATAGATAATGTATCAGACTTAGAAATTGCATCTCTAAATCTCATCAATATTTTTGGGTACATGATAGTTGACTTGCAGCCATAAATGATCACAATCAAAGCCTATGACAATGAAGAATGAGAATCATAAGGCACCATCAACTTATTATTTATCCTTGGGCCCTTGACCTGTGATACACTATACCATGTGTTAGACCTCAATTTATCATATAATATACTTTTAGGTATAACTTAGATATATGAGATCCATGCAATCTCATCAACATTGTACTAGTGTATCAAGTTCCCCCATTTAGGTATGGAGGTTATTGTCTATGGACATTTGTAGCCATATGAACATTGCAAACATTTGGAGGCCAAATATCAAAGGTATATCTACCATTTTATCTTGAATCTAGTTCTTAAGAAGGACAAAGGGAAATAAATACTTGTTGATTCACCAGAGGCCAACTACAATGAACTTGACACCCTTGATTCACTTTCTCACATGCCAACTCTAAAAATATCTAATCATTATACTATCTCAGCTAATGGCCTAGGAGAATACTTGACTCATAATACATTCCATATTGCCAAGCTTCCATATAACCCCAAGTCCTATGGAAGACCAAAATCCAAACCACCTTGCATATAATGGAAACAAAGGGGGAAAATGAAACTGCATAGTCTAGCACCTATCATTATCATACCAACCACTAGCCAAGAACAGGACCCTCTTATAGATAATGAATCTTGGTTGTATAATGACAAATTGGCCAACTATTATATCAATGCCAAATATCCTATTTCAAATAGAATCATGTAAAAGCATGCCTATGAAGGATAAGGCCTTTTCCTGAATCAACAAGGTCCATTTGAGCCAATTTATGCCACTTGGTACAAAGGAAACTATATACTTGGATTTAAACCACTTGGGGGTGACCCCATGTATCTTAATTGAGTTCCATCACTAATGACTAATGATGATGATGTTGATAGTGAAGCAGAGTTTGATCATAGCCTTTTTGATGACCTAGATGATACCAATTTATTTGATAACAATGTCATTTATACCCTTTGACCATTTATTCACCATAATCCGCTTCCATTACATTATCCTTAACTAATAGACTGGGGCCAATAAGAATCAAGTGTGCCAATTAATGAGTTTCAAAATGATGACGCCTTCTTTGATTTCCTTGGCCTTAGGGACAATATTTGATTGGGAGACCACAAATAAGGGTTCTTAATCAAACTAGATCCTAAAGTCTATTTTGGAGAGCGAGTGAATACCCTTAGCCAAAAATAAATAAATAAAGCATTGACGTCCTAAAGTGAAAACCTTTTTGAGGAAATTTTGGACCAGAGAACTAGTAAATATAAATGTTATTCTGGTGGTGAAAACCTATCTCAAGCATCCTTAGATGGGGGTGTTCAACCTTATTCAAAAATAGTTCAGGAAACCACCAATGATGAACTTGCCTATGGGTCTGAGTTCAGTTTTGAATAATAGCAAGATTTTAATCAAATCATCCAAAGTTTCCAACTGTATTTGTCACATGGCCATCCCTACCATTGAGAGATCCTTATTCATCATGACTAAGAGAGCTTGAAGATCCAATCCTAATAGAGGACTCTGCTGTTATAAGCTATTTTAAATCTTTGCTAATTACTCTAGAAGATAGTTTGACCCTTTTAGTGGAAGACACAATGGAAGTTAATATTGAGACTCAAAATGACCCAAAATGGATCAAAATAGGTACATACCTCACTAAAGAGGAATGTGAAGCCTTTATAGCCCTATTGAGGGCATTTTTTGATATATTTGCATGGGTCTATTCTGATATGCTAGGTTTGGACCCTACTTTGGTTGTACACCACCTCATAGTACATCCTAATACCAAACCTATAAAACAAAAATTGTGCAAGATGCATCCTTGAACTATTTTATTAGTGAAGAAAGAGTTGGAAAAACTCTTGAAAGTGAGATTTATTCAATTAATCGACTAATCAGAGTGCATCTCCAATGTTGTGCCCATCAACAAAAAGCTAGAATGAATCAAAATCTGCACTAATTTTAGAGACATAAACAAAACCTAACCCAAGGATGAATTTATTATACCAAACATTGACATGATTATTGACTCTATATTCGGCTATGAAATGCTTTCACTGATGGATATATTTTCAAGGTAAAACCAGATTGAGATTGTGTCAGAAGATCAACACAAAATAGCATTCACCACTCTGTGGGAAACATTTTATTATTAGGTTATGTCATTTGGTCTCAAAAATGTAGGGGCCACCTACCAAAGATCCATGACCATCATATTTCATGATATGATGCATGATATTTTTAAAGACTACATCAATGACATACTAGGTAAATCAAAGACTAGGGTTAATCATCCATTAGCACTAAGGAGGATATTTGAGAGACTACATGAATACAAAGTTGGGTTCAATCCAAAGAAGTATGTTTTTAGAGTTACTTTAATAAAATTTATTGGCTTCATTGTGTCTTACAAGGGTGTTGATGTCGATCTAGCCAAAGTTCAATCCATAACTTAGATGCCACCACTGACCAATCTGAAGCATCTCTTTAGTTTATAGGGAAAAATATAATCTATTAGATGCTTCATATCTCAGTTGGCTGACAAGTGCCATCCCTTCATACACTTGCTAAATAAAGGGGTAGAATTTCATTAGGATGATGAATACAAGAGCTCCTATCAACATTTGAAGGAATATCTAGCCAATCTACTTATTTTATTGCCTCCAATGTCGATAAAGTCATTCTTATTATATCTATCAAGCTACTGATTAAGCCCTAGGGGCATTTCTATCTCAACATGATCATAATGGAAAGGAGCATGCTATGTAATATTTAATATATACACTAGTTGTGTATGATTATAATTATACATCCATTGAAAAAATTTATTTAGATATGGGCTTCAGAGCTCAAAAACTACACCATTACAATTTAATACAACAAGAGCATGATCATTTTCAAAGCAAATCCACTCAAGTATCTACTATCTAAAAAATAATTACAAGGATGTATGGTTAAATAAATCATGCTTCTCAGTGAGTTTGAGATAGAATATGTCAACCAAAAATCCATTAAGGGATAAGTTCTTAAAGATCAATTTGTTGAAGCACCCCTTGTAGATACAAAACCACTAACATTATAATTCTCAAATGAATCCATTATGACCATCATTGAAACACCCCTTTGGGATCAACACTGGAAGCTATATTTTGATGGATCATTCATAGTTCTTGGATCAAGGGTAGGCATTTTGTTTATTACTCCATAAGAATATTTAATCCCTAAGTCATTCAGGATCAACTTTCCTTGTACCAACAACATGGTTGAATATGAAGCACTCATTGTAGGGATTTGATAGGTAGTATAATGGAACATACAACATCTAAAGGTTTATATTGATTCTCATTTAATCATCAATTAGATTATAGACCATTTTTAGACCAAGGATGATAATTTGGTACCATATAAGGTCATGGTCGATACTCAAATAGTAGATTGCCTATGCATAGTTTGAACATATACCTAGTAATAGAATAGCATATGCTATGGACACCATTAGATCTTTGAATCAACATATAAATATATCCAAATAATACCAGTTCCTCATTAAAAATCTACTAGCACCAATTCATAAACCTTCAACTATAACAATGTTCTATGACATTATTAGTCCCATATCTATTTAGTATTTAGACCTTTACACCTATCTTCATGACCAAATAATTCCACTAGACCTATTCCACAAATAATCGAAAGCCTTTATCCACCATGCCACATGTTATACCTTACTCGAATCAACCCTATACCACCATAATTTTGATGGAAATTCGCTTCATTATTTAACTTTGATAGAATCTACATTAGTGTTATGGGAAGTTCACAAAGGAGTATGTGGAGCCCATACTAGTGGGGCAATCTTGTCCAAAAATCTCTTGTATACCAGGTATTATTGGCTAATTATGGATACATATGTAAAAAGGTACGATAAATGTCAGTGGCATACCAATTTGATTCATGCCTTGGCCAAGACATTGAAACCAATGCTTAAACCATGGCCATTTTTTACATGGGGCCTCGATCTTAGTAGGAAGATAAACCCCACCTCATTTGATGGCCATAAACTTATCCTTACCACCACTGAATACTTCACTAAGTGGGTTGAAGCTATACCCCTCACTTACATGACTGGAAAGCAAAATTCCAAATTCATTTTTAACCATATCATTTTCCACTATGGTATCTCCTCTGACCTTACATCTAATAATTTTAGATCATTCAAGAACATGGATGTCGAATCGCTATGTGTTGAGTACAAGATTAAACAAAAAAAATTCATGACATATTACCCATAAGGTAACAGCTAGGCCAAAGCATCTAACAAAACCATTATCAACATTCTTAAAAATATTGTCAATGATTCTGGATATGATTGGCAACTTCAAATATTTTGCACCATCTGGGCCTACTATACCAATCACCATACTCCAATAGGAGCCACTCCATATTCACTTGTTTATGGCATTGAATCCATTCTTCCTATTGAGGTTGAGTTTCCTTCATTGTGCATCTCTTTGAATCATGTCTTGGATGATCAATACTATCAACTAGTTTGCCTAAAATAATAGGAGTTACTTGATGAGAAATACTTGGCCATAGTTAATAACCTTCAAGCATACCAAAATTGACTTTGTGGCCACTACAATCAATGCATTATACATAGAGAATTTGAGCTTGGTGATATTTTTCTTAAAGAATACCATGATTGATAAGAAACACAAAGGCAAGTTCAAACCCATATAGGTAGGTCCTTTCATCATTGTTTCAAACTATGGCACTAGAGCATACAGGGTTACTACACTAGATGAGGATGAACTTGATAAGCTGATGAAAATTATACACGTCAAGTGTTACTTTGTTTGAGAGACCTAGTATATTGTCTATAAGGACTACTTAAATTTTACCATACAATTGACTTTCTTCCTTATACCATACCATTCTATCACTTTTTCATTTCAGCATTCCATTCTACCATACCTTTCCTATCGACCAAGTTGTTTTCACCCTCCCTATCCAGCCCTTTGACCTTAGTTAAGTTCCATTGGTTCCACAACTACTTTTAGCATAAAGATTTTGGTCAAATTACATCATTTGTTCCAATTATTTCAAATAGAGGCCATATTTTGGAGTAGTATGATAGTGGTTTGGCAATTACATCCTTCATTTCTTATTATGTTCTATACTAGGGGTACCTGATTATAACCACTTTTGGGAAAACTAGTGTCCCACAGTCATGCTATTAATTATAACTGCCTATGGGAAAATTCATATCATTGATCTATGTAATTATTTCCTATTTATAACTACCTATGAAAAAACTAGGGTAACATTTGTTTATCATGCCTTGAAGTACCACCTTACCATTCATATGTTGTATTATGCCATTTGCCAATTTTGCCTGTGTTATTTGAATTGGCTACTACACTAGTCAGATTCTTACATTATAAGGCATAACTATAATCAATTGAGGTCTCATATTGGGATTATATATGTCGTGCTCGATTCATGTTGAGGTCAGCTTAGTCACCCCATTTGCCACTCTATCACCATTTTATGAACAATCTTCAATATGAATGATCTCACCATTTTGTGATCAACTTAAGCCACACTCTCATTTTTTTATGATAAATTCTCTAAGTTTGAATGCTCTCACCATTTTGAGATCTTAGATAGTTTCATATCTCCTCATTCTTAATCGAGTTCAGTTACGTATAAAATTCCAAAAACATTTGAAAACAATTTAGAAAAATCAAAAACATTGACCACTTCTTTGCCTTAAGGATTATGGGAACCCTCACTAAGTCACCAAAAACCACTTTTCATTTAATTTCCCCACCCTTATTTTCCTTGCAACCCATGCTCTCACCATTTTTTTATCCCATTCTCACATTCTTATATAACATCCATCATGTTTTATTCTCATCATTTTCTTTTATCCCATTTCCTGGGAGAACTACATTTGGCCTAAAGTTTTTGTTAGATAATACATCCATGGAACTATATGGGTAGCATCCATTAGCCTAGTGCATCTAGAGATAGCTTAGCCACCCCCTTAATTTTCCTTTATTCCCCCATCTTGTTTATTTATTTGTTTGATTGTTCCTTATCATCTAGGAGAAATGTTAACTATCTTGTTTGTGTCATGTGGTTTATACTACCATTGTGATTAACCATTAGTTTTATGTTTTGTGTTCTTTTGATTTTTGTTTGCTTCTTGTTTTGTCTTTCCTTTTGTTTGTTTGTTTGTTTGCCTATTTGTTTGCTTTCTTGTTTTGCCTTAATTTAGTCTATGTATATTCATTGGGTGATTCCTTGCACATTATTATTGAATCCATCCATATTCATGTGTCAACATTGTCATCATAGTTTTTATCATTAGTGTATTGATTGCACTTGATTATTGGATCACGTGTCAGTCCTTATGCATATTTAAGCTAATTTATCATGGTGTTCTATCATGATGTGTATCATCATGTACTATAGAAAAAATTATCTTTGAGAGTCTACATAATAATGTAGCATTGATATATCTCCTTGGCACTAGTAACATTCTCGATCTAATCCAAATCATATCCTACACAGAGTAATTAAACAATAAAATAATTTTAACCTTTTTTATTTCATATGATCATCTCCCTACTCGTAGGTTACCCAAATTCATCTTTCACCTTTGCTCCATTTTGCCATCATCTTCCACATCATGTTTGCCACTACTTGGGTATAATGATTATAACTGCCTTTGAGCAAATCATTGTATACCATCCTACTTGCCTTACTAATGATTCTAATTGCCTTTAGGAAAATCATTATGTTTCCATCCATTTGAAGGTTGATGATTATAACTACCTTTGGGCGAATAATTTTCTTTCTTCTACCCAAATAGGGCATGTTTTAATTATTATAATGCTTATAACTGCCTTTGGGCAAGCCATTATCTTTATCCACCCATCTAGGGCATGTTTTTATCTTACCAAAGATTATAACCATCTGTGGGTAAATCATTGTTTTCCCTTTTACTGATTATAACCACATTTGGGAAAATCAATTTCTTGTTACCCTAAACCATTTTCAATGATTATAACCACCTTTGGGCAAATAATTACCTTTTTTATCCCACCCATGTTGATGATTATTACTACCTATGTGAAAATCATTTTTTTTTGTCTACCCTAATTGAGGCAAATCTATATGGCACTAATTAAAACTACCTATGGGTAAATAATTTCCTTCCACCCCATTTCATTTATTTGGTTCAATCATTTTCTCTTTTTGAGGGACCTATTATCAACCCATTTTCCAACCACTCCCTCAAGGGGGCACCTATAGTTTATCCATTACCATTGAGGTCGTAAGCATACAGGACCTTTTCATTCTTTGAGAATACATTACTATTCTTACATCTTGTAATGTCTTCCCAAACAGGGGCAAACTCTAGACACCTAAAACTAGCCACCAATGGCCTTCAACTGGACTTCAAATTGATTATTACCAACCATTATAAATTAAGCCTAGAAATCATTAAATGTCCTAAATTTATTTGTGCATCATTCTTCAAAGCTCAAAATCATGTTGAGACATCCCTAATTAGGGTACCCTATCGTAATCAATAAAAACCTCTCATAGATTCATCTTTAAGCACTTTACGGCATCATAACATGTAATTTGGCATATAGACCTATTAAATGGGGCACATGGACATAAAATCAAATATTAAAAATGCTAAAAATCCTTAATATAATTAATTAAAATGTTAAACCAAATTAAAATCCTAGTTGAATTATCCATATGCAATTAATGAAATTATAAAAAAGGAAATTCAAAAATGCGAATATCCTAGCTTTTCATGATTACCATTTATGAGTTGTCAAGCCTGTGAAAATATCTCACCCATGCCTATTCATTACAAATCATGAGCTTTTGACACTTTTTAACTCTACTGGGGTTATTTAACTTACTTAGGCTAGGTTTGAACCCATTCCATGTTTAAACTACACCTTAACTCACCTTGAGTCGGGGTTAGTTCCTAAGCCTATAAATACAAGCATTTGCCTCTTCATTTGGAGAGATTGGAAATTATAGAGTTATAATACAAGTTTTTGCATAAGACTCATGAAAAAAATGTTATAATGCCAAAATATTGAGCCAAGCCATCAAACAAGCATAATCTGTATCAAACAATCCACAATGGTGCCAAAGAGAAAAGGAGATAGCCAAACTCCATTTCCAAAGACTCTTTTAGCACAAGTTGAGTAAACCATAAACAAATCACTTGGATCTCTTAAGTAAGGTAAGGGATTTTATCATTCTTTGCATTTTAGTTGTGATTTCATAGGTATTTTGTTCACTAAACTCCCCCTAAGATCTAGGCTTAGATATGTTATCATGTTAGTGTGTTTACTTCATTTGTTTTGTGAAACTAACACTTGATCTAACTTCCTCTCTATTGTCAAATTCCTATGATCACATTAAACATCCTCTAAAAGGTATATTATTTTGATATATTGGTCAAACCTTCTTGTGCTATTTATATCTGGGCTTTGTAAATTGATGTGTGTTCCAGTTACAATCTAAGGGTAGACTTCACCTCCATAAATTAAAAACATTTTTTATATTTGAGGTAGTTTCTATTAGTTTTGGAAGGATCTTGTAGTTCTTGAATTACTACCTTGGACTTAGTTTGTAAGATTGAGGAAGAATAGTTTTGGAATTAACTCTCCATATTTTGGTGGTGTTATTATTCCAACTAGAGAAGGATGTTTCACCTAAAATTTTATGGCTCATTATATAGGTATCAAGGTATAAATTCCTCTCGTACTCTTGTCCAGACATATTCAATGGGTATATATAACCAAATAATAAATGGAATATAGGAGAAAGGTGGACAAAATAAAAGAAATGATGATTATGCAAAAGGTGAATACTTTCATGTCAGGTTCACCAAACTTTTGTACACTCAAAAATCAACACACTCACCTTAACATACTCAAATTATCAATGCCTATCTAAGACAATTGATGAATAGATAATCAGATGAATGGTCTAAGGATTTGGTCACTTAGGTTGATATGGATGAGGGATTTGAACATGAAGGGATGGAAGGGTTGGTTTTTTAGTCTAAGGTATATGGATAGGGTTTTTAATGATGGGTGGTAAGGGATGCTATTGGAGATAACAAAATATCTCACCACCATCTTACTTATAATTTATAGTGGTGAATTGGGAAGAGATGGAATATCAAGAACCCTTGGTGTGGACAAGGACAAGGTAATGGAGCTCCTAATAAATACTTAGCTTGGGAAATTGGGCAAAGTTGGGTTATAAGACACTTAATATTTAGTTGGATGTATCAAGTTGACTATGACCAGCCAATGCCATCCATAAATATAATGAGATAGAATAAGCCTAGACTAAAGGATAAATAAAATGGATAGGAGGTTAAGACTTGAAGGTTGTTAACTTGGTGTGTTTGGGTATGGATGGGTTCAACTATGGGGGATTCTATGGGGTGAGATTACTCATCAAGAACATATAGCTAGTTAATTATGAGGTTTTGGAAAGGGGCAGAAAGGAAAACTTGAATTCAAAATGCAAAATAAATATCATTTTAAAGGTTAATAGTTGGAATAAGAGTTGTTACTCTGGGAAATATGTCTGCACTATGGAGATAAGGTCACTCAGGGAGCATTATCCAAGGGGTGTATAAATTTTTGTTTATAATTTTGAAGTGTATAGTTTGTCTTGATTTGGTTTTAAAATTTTACTTTATTTTTTGGAGGGTTGGAAGTAAGGTTTAAACTTGTGCTCGTTTTGACAAGGTTCGATTTAAGTTTTGTTTTTGTGTTATCAGCAACATTTTGTAAATGGAAATTAAAACAATGATACTTATTAAAATAAAATTTCTTGTCATAAAATAAATAAAGAGCTGAAAATAAAAGGAATGTAAATTATTTTCTCTTTTGTTCTTTTCATAATTTTCAAGAATGTAATGTTAAAACTAAATTCTAAGCAAGTAATACAAATGTTGATTTTTATTTTTTCCTTTGATTTGTGAATGCAAAGTTTCACCTGTATACACTAAATTAATACACTCATGTTTGTATTTTAAATTAAAATAAAATGGAGAGATAATATTAAATCAATATTTAAATATGCAATTAAAAATCAAGATCTAAAATTCATATTAGTGTTATGCAGTGCAACTTCTATGTTTTCAGGATCTAATCTATATATGTAAGTTAGTAAGCAAGTTTTTAGGGTTGTTAATTATTTTTTATGATATTTAAATGATTTTAATGAAAATTTATAATTATTATTTATGATTTAATATGGATTTACCTACCATGTAGTGACAACAAACTAATTCTATAATGTACACTTTTCATCTTGGTTCTCCTTGCTTTTTGTGTATGCAAGTTTGTTGATGTTCATTTTTGAATGTGTTATGAGAAAACTAAAAATCAAATGTTTTTATTTATTGTATCTAGTGATATAATTCACATAATTTATTAAATCAAAATTAACTCACAATATCCAAGTAACAATATCTTATTCAGGACATAGGCTAGAGAGAGCGGTAGTGATGAAAATGAAGGTAACGATATAGTTTAACGCAGTAGACAGGATCATTTGTAGACAAAGGGGAAGTTCAAGTCTTCTAAATAGTCTTATATTTAGGAAATGAGGGGTATAATTTAGCTAAAGTTCAAGTCAACATTTTTTTAGTACACAAGTAGGGGATGAGGATGAAAGTGAGGAGAAGAACGGAGTAGGTCTAGGGTAAAGTTTGGTAGAGCATGGATCTTCTACCAAGAACTTAAAGGGAAAGGGTTGATGCAATTTTTTGGATTTTGTCCAAACTTTATTGTCCTTTGAGTAACAAGATTCAGGGTTTGGTCTTCCTGAGGTTTTTTTAGGGTAGAACTAGTTAGATGAAAATACTAGACTATCAAAGGGTGTGACCTCTCTGGAGGAGATAGAAAATGATAGGTCAAAAGGAGAGGCTATGGTTTCAAATGATTTAGTGTATTTATGTTTCATTAATATATCTAATCCATTCCACACTTGTGGAATTTTTTCAAAGAAGACATCCTCAAGACTCAGCCTGGTTCAGACCCTATTCTAGTTCCTAGAAGTCAGGTCCCTTCAAAAATTTCCCTTACTAAAGAAATAGTTGATGAGGAGGGTGTTAAGGGGAATTCAAAATTAGTTGGTTCCATGGAAAAGGATTTAGAAAAGTATGTCCTAGGTGATGTTCCATTAATTTTTTTGATATATCTCCCATTTTAGATTTCTCAAACTCAAAGCTTACAAAGGTGGGTGTGGAAAAGGGAAGAAAATCTTTAATTGACAGATGTGTTAGGAAAAGGTTGTCTTGAGAAGTGCTCCAACAATGGGCAGTAGGATCCTAGCCTTTGTTGAAATATCATTTATATCCATGTTATCTAATGGTTTCTTCTTGCTGCAATTTTTTTGGTGGAAGATAGAGATTTTGTGTGGACTAATGAACCTTAATTTGTGGGTAGACAGGGTGTGTTTTTTTCCCATGGGCACCATTTTTTTATCCAAATTCTTTGATTATTTTGTAAGCCCCAATATTGGTAATGTTTTATAATCTTCCCTTAGCATTGCATGATCTTGGTCTTTTCAAATTATTGATGAGTAAATTGGGTGTTTTTTTTAATGTTGTTGAATCCATAGAAGCTTATCATAATTTTTTCAGAGTATGTATATTGGTAGATTTATCAAAACCTCTACATCATTCTATTAAAATTTCTTCTTCCCATGGAATGTGGTCTCAATTTCTTAACTTTAAAGGTCTCCTATTTAGATGCTTCAAATGTAATAAATTAGACCATAAGATTGTCGCTTGTCCTGAGAAGGATTTTAATGGTTCCCATACTACATTTGTTTAGAAATGAGTTAGAAAGATTCGATGCTGAATCAAGATCTGGTTCAGAGTTTGTTTTTTTATATAAATCTAAAATGTTTGAGGCTTCTTCTTTGGGAGCCAATCAGGAAAATCAGCAACATCTTCAAAAGAATGGGGTTTTGATGGCATTAGAGGATCTTTTTGATGTGGATTCAAGGCAACCTTCTTCTTATAAATGGGCAAAGAAAGCAAATGTTTTCAAATCTAGGCCAAAAGAGTTGGTTAAAAAAAATCTATAGTGGATAACCCCTTAGAGATGGAAACCTCATAAGAGGACAGGGAAGGATGGGAGGAAGAAGAGGAAGAGCTAACCAGTAGGGCTATTTTGTTTATTGCTTAGAAAGAAAGTTCATTAAATACCCCCAACTATGGTCTAAAAGGAAAAATAGGAAGGAAAATGGAAGCAGAAAGGTTATATTTGGATGCTCAAAATTCTATCAATGATGATACCCAATGGACCATGGAATCATTGTTGTCTACCAGAGGCAGATGATTTCAAGCAGCAAAAGGATGATTGAAGTCTAGATTCTTGGTGGTTTTATTATTTTTTGATGAAGAATGTATTTTTCATATTTGGTTGTTAGTTTAGGTATTTAATTATAATTTTGAATCCTATTTTGACCTATGGAACCTCATGGCTTTGTTGGGATTTCAAAGGTGAATAGTTACATTCCTTCTTTTTTGAGTTTAATTTTTTTGGGAGATTGGACCTCCTATTGTGTTCTAAAACTGGTTTGGCTCTGATCAAAAGCTAAAATGGGACTGGCACCCTTTTATCCTTGGCATCGATCTAAAAAAAATCACATAATTTATCCTATATCTAATGTAAATACTATTTTTATTCGATATTTATGATGTGCAAATGTAACTAAAGAAATGAAACTACTTTTTTAATGCAAGAGAAGATGATTAGTTTTTTTTAGAATTTTTTGAATCTTTCGAAATACAAATCTATTATAAAAAATAATAAAACTAATCTAATTAAAAAATAAATGAAATCAAACAAAAATAAATTATTTCGACCTAACCAATGTTGAGATCAAGTGAAGGTGTAGAAGTAGTTAGTGGGAGTATCTAGTCCTTAAGTAGTTAGCTCCTTTGCTCTATGATGACTTTGGAAATATCTATCAATAAGTATGAAAAATAATTTAAGCATGAAGATATAATATGGAATAATAAATTAGTTGGACTATGGTTGATTGATCATGAACAACAACTAATTGGTTGTAGACTCGTGAACTCCTTTCTTTAAACTTGTACAAATGACTATAATATGACTAAAAACTGAGGCAAATTTTATTTAAAATAATCGCAGGCTAGATATGGCATTATGAAAACTTTTAATCTTCAATCAATAATTCTAAATTTAAATCTAATTTTTTTTTTTTAAAATAAGGAAATACTTGTAATGAAAAAGAAGTTGTGACATGAATTTAACTAAAGATTGACTCGAAGCTTAATCATGTTTTCTTGGAGGTAATGGAGTTTGAAAAAAATAAGACTGAGGATGAATTGGGTAATCAAGAATGTGAACTCAAGAAAAATCAATCAAAGTCATAACTAACATCATGAAAAAAAGTGTGAAAACTCAAGTCTCAACAATTTATTTTAAAAGTGTTATCAAGGTAATAAAACCACTGCCTTATGTAGGTGGCATTTATGAAAGCACCATGTGATTTACTAAACTACCATAGTGACTATTAATTTTTTGGGTGGTTACATACACAACCACACTAGTTACATAAATGCCATGGCAGTTTCACCAAGGCAACAATCACTTTTAAAATACGAAGAGGAAATTACTCAAAATGAAAAATTAAAGTTTAAAAAGGCTAGAGAAGAGGTAAAAGGCCAAAAAAATGAGAGGACTAAGTCTGAACATGTTTTAGGATAGATCATTGCATCATCATCAGATTATTTTTCAAATGTTACAACATATAAAATTTGTATGTGTATAGTTTCATATATTATAAAGGGTGCTCATATCTAATTTCTAAAATTATGACCAATTAATTGTAATGAATTTACTTTAGGCATCTATGTAATGTGGAAAGTAGAGAATAGAGCTTCTATATTCAATGTAGTCCTAATATCATGTCAAAGACCCCATTCTATGGTAGAACTAGAAAAGGAGTGAATAATATATTAGAACCCACCTAAAGAGGTAACACAATGTGTCCCAAAGTAGTTTGTTATTTCTCATTGAATGTTTTAACAATTTTAGATATTTTTTATATGTATTGTTGTGTGTAACCTAATTAATGGATTAATGTCATTGTACATGGATTATCACTTGATTTATTATCAACTAATACATTTTGTATGGGTTGTTAATCAATGTATGCTCGTATACATAAGGCATGTAAATTAGAATCATCATCCACTATCTCATTATCATCAAATGTGATCATAAGAAATGATTAGGAGGCTTGAATAATTATACTGATAATTCCATCTAATGGATGATCATATGTCTCAGAATATGGTTGTGCATTATAGGTATGATGAATTTTTTAATTAGCCTTGCTTGTCTCATGGTTTTTGAATGGCTCACTAAAAATCTTAAACTTTCCTTTGTAGAAGTGCTTAACTCAATGACATTGTTATCGATAAGATATTGAATGTGGTTTTTGAGCTTGAAACATTTATTGGTAGAGTGTCCATTACATCTATGGTAATCATAATATGCATTTCTATCAAACGATTTACTTTGAGGTCTAATCATGTCAACCTATAGTGGTGGAGGTAGATTACTGATATATTACTCAAGCAACTTTGATAACAATGTAGAGGTGTTTGTTGTAATCTAAAAATTTGTCTTCTCAGTTGATCTGATAAAATTATCTTGCTTGAAGGTTGAAATATAGCATTGATTGTGATCTTTACATCATTTTTAGTATCTATTGGCTTAACTTTTTAAGATGGTTTACTTTAAAACTTCATTATGGAAGTTGAAGTAGATGCATGTGCATATTTTATCTTGTTCAAAACTTGAAGTTTGACTTTGTTTTCCCTTACTATATGATAAAGTTCCTCAAATGATCTGAATTTCTTGAAAATTTTTGACCCATGCTAAGGTGCTAATAAAAAAAAAATCAATGTATCTTGTAATTCATTATCAACCAAGGATTCAGTCATTTTTTCAAGGATGGTCTTATAACAAAATATAGCCACTAATAGGCTCATTAATTCCTTGCTTAAGTTTAGAATTTTTTGCATAAGAGAGATTTTTATTAATGTTGATATCAAAATGCTTGATAAAATTATATGTTAATGGGTTGAATTATTTTATTTATTGGATAGGTACATCATAAAACCAATGCAAGGCATAATCCTTTACGCTTCTATGAAAAAATTAGTTATCAACTTGTCATTAAAAGCATAGTCTAGACATGTTGCATCAAAATATTGAACGTGTTATTTTGGATCTCCTTTACCTTCATATAGTGGAAGTTAAGGAGATAAAAATATTATAGGTAAATGATATGATGAAATCTTAGGTGCTAACATATTGTAAAGTAAGGATTGTGCATCCATTGTTTGGCTAGCTTTTGGTATACCTTACTCTAACTATAACACCTTAGCATGTAAAGCTAAAATAGTTTACATGGGGGATTGTGTAGTAGGCAAAGGAGGTGATGTATTATGTGTAGCTCTTAAGGATTATATATTATTCATTTGATTAGGAATAGGCATATATTTTTTTTTTAAGGCTTGTGTCACCCCAAACCCAAAGGTGCAGATGTAATCATAGTATCAATAGTAGAGATTATAACACCTATGGTAGGTTTTACAATGTGAAAGAATGATTAATATTGTGCATTTAAAGTTTAAATTTTCACTTGTTGTGAACTTTTAGAAGCTAAGAGGACTTTAATTACTTTGTCTATATCTTGTGGCATTTGACAAAGTCATACTCAAAAGTTGGAGCAATGTTGGACTTGTTCATGATCTACCCCATTAAATTTATCAAGATGGATTCTATCTAAGCCTTCACGATTATCTTTTTCATTCTAATCATCTTGGTTATCTTGTTCATTTTGATTATCTTCTTGAGTATATTCATGATAAAAAAATCATCAAAAGAAAAGGACCATTGTTTGCATTAAGGGAGTCCATTTTAAATGTGGTCAAAGAAATTTGAATATGATCAATATGGGCCCCACTTAACCTGGTACTATGCATTAGAATAATAAGGAAGGTAGGTCTTTTAGATTGCATAGAAGAATAACATGGAAAGGATATTATAAACAATAACTGAGAAATGGAATGATAGAAAAAAGGGAAATTTTGTGTATGGGGACTACTAAATTCTCCTAAAATCTAAGGTTAAAATAAAGTGCTTTCAGTGTCAAATATCAAATCCAAGGTTAAAATAAAGTGTTTTTAGTGTCAAATATTAAATACAAGGTCAAAAGAAAGTTATTTTAGTGTTAGATGTTGAATCCAAGGTTGAAATAAACTTATTTTAGTGTTAAATATTTAGGAATTTATCTAAACCCTAAGACAAAAAATTAAGTAATGCTTGAATAAAATGTCTGTGTTCACCAATGTGTTTTATTATAATTTTGAATTAACTAGTATTTTAACTCTAATTAAGATAAAATGAATTGAAATTTAGAAAATTTTGTAAATGACTTGTAACTAGCATAATGAAAGTAAAGTATAGAAATAGACAAAGTTTGAGTGAACGAAATAAGATAAGTATGAAAAGCATAAAGAGGACAAGAAGACTTAGTTGATTTCTACTATTTAATTTTATTATGTGTGATTAAAATATGACTATAAATGATCAACTCAAACTTAATTATGTGCATGTAACTGAAAGAGCAATTATCATTGTTATATGTTAGAATCGACTAAAAATAATCAGGATCGATTGTCGCTCTTGACCCATGTGGGTTGATCTTAACCTACATCTAGAAAATAAAAAAAACTAATGGTAAAATCACATGTGCCTTCTTGAAATACAATTGTATGTGGAATTTATACCTTTGGCTATTCGTGTATGACCTGAAAATGACATCTTCAAGGTTGAAACCCCATTGGGGCTTGTGATAACTAAAAACTTGTAAAAAAGAGGGGGGAGTGTAATGGGATAAACTGACCTCATTCACATATGTGATGATTAAATAATGCCTACATATCCATATTAATTTGAATATGGAATCAAACCTCACACAATCCTCCCACCTAAATTTCTTAGTGTGATAGAGTTCCTTTACTACATATATGCATATAGAATGGTTTAAATATTTAATAATGATTTGCTTAATTTGGATAAAATAAGATCATGAGTTGGTTAAGGGTTAATTCAAGTGAATAAAATCATTTTTTTTTTAAGAATAAGGAAGCTTTGATTAGTGTGCAATAGTGTAAGTGTGCTCCAATAGTGAAAATTGATAAATTATACAATAAGTGGCTTAGATGTGCATTTATAGCAATCCAAATGGATGAAACCTCATGTTATTTATCCTAAAACTATGAACTAATTTATAAGGAAGGGTTTAAATTTGAAAAATAACCATTGTTGGGTAAAGGGAGAGATCAACATGTGAAGGTCAATATCAATTGGCGATCCCAACCCATGCAAGTTGATTTTGACCTAGAAAAGGTCCTTTTTGATCTTAAGAATCTGAAATGTCTGTAAAAATGATTACAAGGGTTTTTAACAATTAAGAGTATTTTTTAGGTGTAAAATAACAAATTAGAAGAGATGGGCCCGTACAAGTACATAAGATAGAGTGAGGTGGTGAAATAGGACCAATTTAAGGGATCAAGTCAAACAAGGTAAATATGGGCCAAAACTAACATTATCAAGTATTCATGACCAAATTTGAATATCTTAAATCATCTTTATAAGGGTTCTTTGCACACATATCTTAATTTAGAAGAAACATTTTTAATAAAATACATTCATATTAAGGGACCCAATTTTACTATGAGTATTTACCTTCTCTACATCAAGGAAAATCAAAACTAATCATGATTACATATTACAATTTAAGACTTGTATACATCAATTGATATATCAACTAATAGACTTAGAGATTCAAATTGCATAGATTATCAAAGTAACATAAATTAGATGATTCACATTGGACCAAAATGGATCATATCATATTTTACATAGAATATCATAGATTTTATGCATATTATCATAGATTTTACACAATATATCACAAATTTTATGCAGATTATCACATATCATTACATTTTTTAAAAAAAATATTATATAATTAACTTATATTATGATAAATTTGGCATATATTTGGAGCATATGTCATGTATTTTTAAAAATTATGAGTTACATTTCCTAGTTTCCATAAGAGTATTGCATAGATTATAAGATTTAGATAACACAAGTTTTCATATTAGGGGCATATGTTCAAAATTTCATAGATATTCTGATATTTTGGCACAAATTATTGGACTCATATTACACAGGTATTAGTTTGGGGCATATGTAGAGCATATGTGATATATTCTACAAAAATAATTATACACGTAGACATTACTCAAGAATTTCTCAGATTGAATCAAAAATAAATCTATAGTGGATGATACAAACAAAAAATATAAAATATGTAAATTATTAGGCATTATGCAGGCATTACTCAAGTTTACTTGTATTCTACATATGAACCAAAAATAGTGTTCATAACCACAAGTACTGCTCAAAATCTTAATTACTCTAACCAAGAAGAGAAAACAACCAAAGACACCTTCTCCATATGGATTGGGTCTCTTAGACCCATGGTATCTCCAATTTAGTGACACAATCATACTCCATAAATGGTAAAATACTACATACTTCTAGGTGTAGGCATTCTTTGATTATTGGGATTTTCATTTATGACATATTCTTTTTCTATTTGACTAGTGATATGTCTAATTGTACATATTTTCACTTGTAGTTCCTAAGGATTATAAGAGACATGTAAGGCTTGAAAACAATCTAAGTTCAAGATCTCTAATACAATATTGTAATATCTTTATCCCTTTAGATTAGCATTTGTTATTCCATTTAAACACTAGCCTAAAGGGGAGGCATTTTTAGACACCAAATTTTGTATAATAATGGTTTGCACAATGTTTTCTTATGAATTTGCATATATAGACTCTCAATATTGAATAGGGAACTTATTGGTGCATTCATTTTGGTATTGGGCCTTTTTTCTCCAATTTATGTGATTATACAGTCCTTTGTTTTATTTTGTTCACATTTATTTATCTTGTCACAAGGATCCCTAGTCTTAACTTATTGGTTCTTTATATTTTTCTTGGCTTTTGTACAATTTCATAAGTCACAGATGGATATGAGGTATAAAAACTATCCTTAAACTATGGAAATGTCCCAGTGCATATTTTAAGTTTTTTGGGTCATGTTTCATTTGGGTCACTTTATTTTGCAAGTTTGAATCTTTTTGGGTCAGATTTTCCATGCTAAAAGTTCCCCAATTATAAATTTTATATCTCTATATATGCAAAGGAATTTAAAGGCATCAAAGGACAAGAAATCATTATTTAAAAAAGTCACACTCATAGCACATAAAAACAATCTAGCTTATGGTGATTATAATTTTAAATTTTATGGAGATATACCTATTTGCATGCTTATACCAAAGGAGGGCCTAGGAAAATTTTCACTTATACTTACACTAGTATGATTTGACATTCACACACATTAGTGGTATAACTACATGCGGTTTGAGCCCTCTACAGAGTATTGGTAATGTAGGCAATGCTCAAATGGTCATTAGGGATTGGTTGAGGTCAGTCCAACCCATCCCTTTCACCCATTGTCCCCATTTCACATTGATTTTATAGTGCACATCTAGGGTTTGAAGCAAAGATAAGGAAAATATATCCATTTACATAAGATCTAATACATTTACATACATAGGATCCCTTAGTAGGTGCATGCACATTAGTCATTATATTGTCACATATCAGTGTATGCATGCAAGATAGTTCCACACCCTAGCAAATAGTTTTGTACTGCATAGGTGTCTAAGAAGTGTAGATTTATCTAGGCTCATGCAAACTCTTTGTTTCTAGATCTAAGCATTCACAATCCCATTCCAAATAATTATTGATGGTTATATCCTATCACAAAAAAGAACATACCATTAAAAAACTAAGTACTTCAATCCTTTAGTGTTTTCAATAAATATCTAGTTACTTTATTATGTTAGTGACACTCATATTTGTTTAGTTATTAAACATATTATTATCCATATAGGGTTGCATTAATTATAAAACAGATAAAACAATCCTTTGAAGGGTCTTATTTTGGTTCATCCCTATAATAATGGGAACTTTCAAAAATCGAAGATTGAGTGGTCTGAATAATAATTATTGGAAACTATAATCATTATTCCTAGTAAGATCCCTTATGTTGTACCTATGGTCTTAACTAGGAAGAATGGTGGGTCTTAACTCCTTTGTGTTTATTACAGAGCTTAAAATCGTATTAAAATCAAGAACAAAATCCAAATGTGATTGATTATATATTAGGTGATCTCCATGGGGATAAATACTTTACATAAATTGATCATTTGTTAGGGTACTCTCAAATTCCCATACGTTTGTAGGACTAGTAGAAGACAACCTTTCACACTCATCAGGGATAAGATGAATTCATAGTCATGCCATTTGGGATATGTACAATTCCCCTACCACATTTCAAGTATGATGCATAATGTATTTATCATATTCCTTATTTTATTTGGTGATATTTTAGTTTATAGAGAAATAGTAGAACGTTTATGACATTTGGATATTGTACTTGAAATATTATCCAATGAAAGGTTGTATGTAGATGAATCTAAGTATAAATTTTTCAAGAAATCCTTAGATTATCTTGGAAACATCACTTCTTCAAAAGGTGTTTGTAAATACTCCACAAATATAAAGACCATATGTGATTGGCATGTCCCCACAACTCTTAAGAAGCTTCAAAGTTTATAGAGCTTGTAGGTTTTTATCATAGACTTATCAACATTTTTCCTACATTATCCCACCCTTTATACAAACATCACCGAGAGGCAAAAAAATATTTCTAGTATCTTAAGCAAGCTCTTGTCTCATCCTAGTGTTTTTTACACCTAATTTTTCTAAGCCTTTTAAAATAGAGATTGATGTAGTGATTTTATAAGTAGACCATCCCATTTCCTTTGAAAGTAGGAATATTAATGACAAGGAACAAAGAATGTCCACATAAAATAAATTTTAGCCATCCTACACGAAGTGGACAAGTGGCATTCCTCCTAGGAATTAAATTCATCTTAATGGCTGGCCATATCTATTTACAACATTTGTTGACTCTTGATCCATAAACTAGGTGGATATTCCACTCTAAGTTTCACCAACACCAACCCTTTCAAGTCAAGGTGTTTCTCTCAAATTCTATGCCATATAAAAACACCTAAAATGTTGTTTTAATATGCATTTAATCTCTTATGAATATCATATATAGCATGCAACAAAATATCTCCACACTCTAAACATGTTACTACTCCATACATGACTGAAATTGACATGTTTTCACAGAGTTGTAATACAAAATGTGAATTGGTTTAACATTTAGGGATGAATCTTGAGCTCTCTTAAATATTTGTGTATTATCCAAGTTGCAAGGAATGTAAACATGCAAGTAAATAAAATAAACACATCAACCACAAAGAGAGATAACACAAGACATACCCTAGAGAAACTCAAAGTGAGAAAACCCCAACAAGAGTGAATCCATGCTTCCTCATCTCCACTATGTTTTGCAGTCTACAATATTTTTACCTTCTTGGGCTTACAAGGAAAATAACATCATACACTCATAATGACCTCTGGAATATCCAATGGAAGACTTGCCTTTCAAGGATGGAATACTATTGAACTCAACCATTTTCAGTTGTGTAGTCTTATAAATAGTCACCTAAAGCTAAGAAATAATGATAAAAAAAAGAAAAAAGGCTCAAACTTGCACATATGTAATGTGAATCCAACTCCTATACATCTCATTGTGTTTGCTATTGTTTTTTGGTCTATTTGTGATCCTTTTCCTCTGTTCTCCTTTTGTAATCTGCTTCCAAGACTTGTATTTAACCTTTCTCAACCTTCAAAACTACCAAGAAATAAATTGATTCTCCAAAGTGAATCCAAAATTCAAAAAAATACTTCATGTTCCTGGCTCTAGAGTTCAATAATCCTGGCTCCGGAGTTTAACAGTCGGGCTCCCGAGATCGCCTAGGAAGAAATTTTGCCAACTTCAAATAGCTATAACTTTTGCATATGACTTTGAAACGACATGCCATTTTTTTGAACTTGTCTATTTTTTCAAGGGGAATCTAAATATGTAATTATAATTTACTTTTGTAACCAAATATATGTTGTTTTAACACACACAACAAAAACTAACAATTTTTAAGTCTTAGCATTTCACAGCTTACTCATATTTGACGGTTGTTTTACCAACTAAGATGGATGATAAACATAATCAAATTTCTGATCAAGGACACTTATGGAAAAACCACTAAAAAAATATTAAACAATTGCAAGCATATAATTTTTGGATTTTGTGTAAGAGGAAAGAAAATGTAGTAGTTGATGTTCTATCCTATCAGTATGATCCACCACTTATCTATGCAGTCTTCATTAGTCAACCTTCTTGGACATTCAAATTCATATAAGACTAAAATGCATACCCTATCACTATACAAATCAAAAATTACGTCAATAATGGAAATAATGGAAGGAAAAAGATAATCAAAAATGGAATTATCTTCCTTGAGGATTACATGTACTTAAGTAGTGGCAAGTTGGATTTCAAAAGATAAGCATGAAAATAGGTTCCATATTTCAATCGAAGAACATGAAAAATGAATTTTTAAAGTTTGTAGTTTAATGTGCTACATGTCAATGCAATAAAATTGAAAAGCATCTCATTTCCAAGACTTCTTCACCCAAATGCTATCTTAAATCAAAAGTGGGAGGTGTTGTCCATGCAATTCATTTTAGTCTTTCCACAACCAAAAGGTAAGGATCAAATATTTGTGTTTGTGGATCATTCAACAAAGTATGCTTATTTAATTCCCATGATAAAGGTTTTGATAAATGTTCCTAAGGTTTTGAAGTATTAATTTCAAAATGTTTTTAAATACGTGGGATCCCACAACACAATTTGTGATAGGGACCGAATATTCCATAGCCATTCCTAGTTGGAAATTTGGCCTCATAGGGGTGATACTCAACATTAGTACTACATACAACCTTTAAAATTGATGGATATAAATATGTAGTAAACATATGTTTAGAAGGGTATTTGAAAATGTACACAAGAGGCGAGAAATGCAAGTTGGGGAGTGGTTGTATTTGGAAAAGTATTGGTATAATAGTACATACCACTCGTCCATCAAGATGATCCCTTTCAAGGCATTGTATGGATCATATGTACCCATATTGCAATGGGGAAAGGTCATAGCTCTTTTGAGGAGATGTGAAATATTGTCAATTTGTTTAAGGACAATTTGACATTGTGTGTGAACTGAATGAAACAACATGTTAACCAACATCACAATGAGAGGGAATTTGAATGTGGGAATATGGTGTGTTTGGATCTAACCATACAAGCAAAAAATATTGAAAGAGACGGGAAAGTTAATATTGCAACCCAAGTACTAGGACCCATACAGAGTGTGGGAAAGGATTGGAGAGGTTGCATATGCACTAGACATACTAAATAAACAAAATATTTGTGATGTGCTCCTTGTGTCATGTCTACGGAAGAAGGCAGGAATACTTGTAAGCCCATAAAAAAATCACATGTTATAGATGAGGAGGGGAAATTTGTCTTTGATCCAAAGGGAATACTTGCAAAAGAAGTGAAGAAGCCACAGAACATAGAGATTTGACTATTCAAAGTAAATTTGACTATTCAAAGTAAAGTATTAAATAATATATGATTAGGATGAAACACTCAAGAGTGAGGATTGGAGGTTCGACTATTCCAAAAAAGAAGGGGAATTAAAATTACAACCTAGGTACTATGACCTATTTATATTGTGGAAAATGGTTGGAGAGGTGGCATATGCATTGGATGTCCCAAATAGAGGGAAGATCCATGATGTTTTCCATGTATCATTTCTAAATAAGAAGTTAGGAATACATGTAGTCCCCCAATCAAAGTTTCATGTTACAGACAAGAAAGGGAAAGTTGTATCTGACCTCGAGAGAATACTAATAGAGGGAGTGAAGAAGTTGCATAACAGGGAGGTTTGATTGTTCAATATAAAGTAGAAACGAATGTCAAATAAGGATGCAATGCTCAAGAGTAAGGATTTTAGGAGGAAGCATTCAAACCTTCCAAATTTTAATGCATTTTGAAGCCTAAAATGTAAGGGAACTTGAGGAGTAAAAAAGGCCTTTATTCTCATATATGGGTTTTGGTTAATATTATAGGGTGTGTTTTGTTAGAGATTTCTTTTATGATGCAGTGATCTTAAGTTCCATCCTCCTTGTATCCATCCCATGTATTAAAAACCATGGTGCATTTTTTTGCACTATGACGTTCCTAGGAGATCACCCATCCTAGTTCTACTCTAGGTTGAGTGTGTTTAATGTCAAAGCCTTTACTATTTTTTTAGTCAAAACTCTCAAGATAGTGAGCAGGGCTTGGCAAGGTGGGTGGTTATTATGTACTTAGACACAACATAATGTAAAGCACACAATCTTATGGTATATCATATTGTATTAGGGTTCATATTATGTTTAGCTTAGTTAAAGTTATGTTATTATGTAATTTGGGTTTCTTAGGGATTCCTTCCCACTCAGTCTATGTTGGGGGAAAATCATAATTTTTTTAGTTCATCATCATTTTTCCAAAGAGAAATCTCTTCACCTCTACTTATTAATCGGATCTTTTAGTGTGAATCCATTTTTCACTGTATAGGTGCCCCCCCTAATTTTGTTGCATCTTTTCTATTGTTGCTTCAATGTATTAGACTTCTTCTCTTGGAACACTTAAACATGTAATTTTGAATTTTAGTACCCCTCTTCAAAATGATTTATTAGTAAACATACACTTCTAAAAATTGGAAGGTTTGTTGGGTTTAGTGATCTAAAGTTTAGTTTTACATTTGTTAGTTGTTTCTATTATGTACAAAGCATGCATCTCTGCTATATATTTGCTACTCTGCACACACAAAAATCAAGAAATGATTTATTTTAATTTTGTCAATGCCGCACAATATTTCAATGTCATATATTGTCGTTTGAAATTTATTCTTGTATTTTTGAAAGCTAAACAAAGATTTAGTTAAATAATTGTTGTTATAAATTTGTTACAAATAGAAGTGGAGTTCAATTGGTTGAGACACAAGTGAAGATATTGCAAATGGAGAGGTCTTAAGTTCTACTCTCAGTTCTCTTTATTTTACATGTAGTGCAATTCCAAAAATTAGCATGCACATATCAAGTATGTACATGTGTAAACATTATATATAAAGTGGTTTTGTAGAAGATTTGGTAAAAGAAGTGTTTTTCAAGGCGTTTAGCATACATATATCAAGTTTGTACATGTGTGTAAACATGGTCTATAAAGTAGGTGTTTTAAAATACATTGAGAGTATAAGAGGTCAACATATGCATTCCCACGAAGTGAAAAAATAATATTTGTAAATCATATTATTTTAAGAGATTGAGCCTGTGCCTACGCTATTTATCATCATTTTGTATGAAGGTAGGTGTGCGACCACTTATTTTATACGTTTTATAACATTTCAAGTCCATTGAAAAAGTTATCTTTTGGTTTGGAAGTCTTCCTTTATATTTTTGAAGAAAATGTATTAAAAACAGATACATAAGGTGTTTTAAATATAAAGCGGGGCATTTTCGATTGTATCCAACACTATGTTCTTATGTTGAATTTGAAAATAGACATTTTCTATATGATTAAAATGGATGTAGTCACATACCTTTATGTTGTCGATACCATTGGAATTCAAAATGTAGTATCTTACGGGTTATGTGTCCATCAAGATCAATTACGTTGACAAAGGCCAAGACCCACCAATATTGAGTTCATTACTAGCTCAACAATAGCAAAGTTATGTAGTGGCAATTTAGATTTTACTAGTTTTGTATGAGTTTTTTGTTGCTTAGTAGTTTTTTCAATTGTTTTTGAGCTTTTACGAAGAGGAGCTTGAACCAGTGATCTAGCAATTTTATACTACGTAGACTTCTCACCTCCCATCTAATAGAGGGTAGACATTGTTTTTCTTTTCAACTAGTCTTTGGGTGATTGCACCTTCTGACAGGGGTTGTAGACACCATTAGTGGTTGTAAAGTGGTTGGAGGTGTTGGGCAACAGGGAAGATGTGTCATCCACAAAGAACACAATAATCATCTTGACAATGATCAATGTAGTTGAATATTTCCACAATGATGCTAATATTGTAGTACAAGTACAAATGATCGAGGGATGAATATTCCAAGGTTGATGCTCATCTTCATGTCAAGTAATGTCACAAGGCACAAGAAGATCAAGTTGTGGTTGCAGTAGACATATTGACACAAGTTGAACAATTCTAAATGTACAGAAAGTTAGTTGGCAAGTTGCAACAAGTATCATTGGATAGCTTCACAATCATAGTGCTCCAGATCATCTTTTGGTCCTCTTTGGATCAAGGGGATTTTTTGAGTCTAGTGATTCAAGATTTAATTTAACATTTGTTAGTTGTTAATATTATGTATGGGACATGTACTCCCTAGTGAGGCACCGCTTTTAGTGTGTTGAATGCTTATTAATGCTTTGTTAATATATAGTTATATGGATAGTTGTGAAGAGTTGAATCACATATGCAAACAAACTTTGTTATGTAAACTTATTCTTAACAAGAATTTATATACGATGATGTGACCCTAATTTTAATTAATAAAATTAAATGGTACACATCATTTTTGCATATCATGGTTTTGCCCATTTGCTATCAAGGTCAATAGTTACATCATGTTTTATAAAATACCGCACCAAACGTAAAAGAGAGCTTCAAAGAAATTCCATTCCTAGAAACACCATCAATTATGCAATTAGTAAAATTCATTTGCTGAAATCTTTTCTCCAAACAATTTTGTCAAATTTACACATGCATAGTCGGTGGTTTTTGTTTATAAAATTTTGCTAATCCGTAAGCAAAGAGTTGGTGTGCTGACCTTTATATGCACATGTGATATGTTGTGTATGGTTGTGGAGTGTGCTCTTCCCGATTAATTTGTTGCATTCAACTTAAAATTTTGTATATTTCTTTGGAATTCTTTACTTGTAAATAGTTTAATTTTTAAAATATTTTTACCGTAGACAATCAAGTTTTAAATTTAGAAAGTCAATTTTTCATCTACTTTCAAATACAAAAACTCCAAGTCTTCATATTTCAGCACTTTCAGTTTTTTTTTTAATCTCAATTTTTTTCTTTTCAATTTTTTTATAATCTTTGCAAATAAAAAAAAAGCTAACAAATTGTGGGATAGAAACCCCTATAAGTATCAAAGATTAAAATTTGTGTCAACATAGTGCCCAAGACCTTGGAAAGAAAATAAATGTAAAAAAAATTATCATGTCATGAGAAATCCATAGACTTCAAACCATAGGGCTCCCATTAAATCTAGGACCAAACCCATTCAAAGTAGGACATCAAAAACCCTATCATAATAATCAACATTCAACAAAACACAAATTTCAAAGATACCACACTTAATTGTCTCCCTTGTTTCCCATATTAGAGGTACCATATCAATGATAATTGTTCTCATACACTGGCCTCTAGGGGAACAAGAACCATAGTCAAGATGCACACTCAACTCATCCTCCAAATACTATGGTCTTCAATACCCTTAAACAAGCATATACAAGCCCCACATATTAGACATGATACGTCAAAAGGATACACCATGTTTTGTTTCTTTTAAATTTTAGCATACTATGGCCTTGAATACCCTTTGACAAACATATACAACCCCTACATGTTGGATATGGAATGCCCTGCAAATATATGTCACACTTTGATTATTTTAAATTTCAGCATTGACTTTTGTGTATTGAGCCATTCCCAAGAAAACGACTCACAACATTAATGTGTAAACTAATGAAAAATTATTTCTTGAATAACCATACAATAAACTAATTAATTCTTTTTTCTGCCTATTATTATTATATAGTTTCTTTCATACACATCTTACAAGTAAACCCAAAGGTAAATAGCCCTTTGGGCCCCTTGTTTCGACAAATCACTTAACAAAACATTCATCTTCGCCTCTCAACTAATAAATTTGCCTATTTAACAATAAAGAGATATTGAAATAATTTTTAAACATTGTAAACAATGCAAGTGAACCACTTTTTATATCACTAAATTTTTGCATGTCCTATTGCTAAAACATCAATGTGAACTTTAGCTTCATTTTGATTCTTTCGTAACTCCTCCAAAGATTTACTTTATCTTCATGAAAAACTTAATTGGAACACTACATAAAAGAATTCAATTTTCAAAAATTTCGTTTGCATGACCTCAAAAGTTGAACATGATCTGCCTCTAAGTTTGATTAGAATGTAATATTCTAAATAAAACCATTTAAATGGCCTCTTTGTACACTCATGCCAAGAATCCTCGAGTAATACTATATTTCAGACATACATCCCATCAATCTTATTTTGAAAAACAACTAAACCTATTTTTTATATCTTCTATTAAATTTATCATTTCAAAAATAGTATAACATTTCCCGACTAAACCATGTAGACATCTCCACAACAGATCCAAAGGTCCTTTAACCCAAAAAAATCACCAAAGTAGTTTATCACCTTCCCCTCTTTGCCTAGTAAATTCACCTATTGGCATAGGTAAAAAATAGCTTTTGTATGTATTAATGTTCACATTATTGGTTGCAATCCCCTCAAGCTAATAAATTCACCTATCTAACAAAAAAAACTTATACTGAAGTGTAAACTATGCAAAAAGCAAATGGTTTTTTCATCTATAAATGTTCGCATGAAATTTCAGCTTCATTTCTACATAAGTCATTCTAACCATGAAGCAATGAACAAATAAAATATGAGTGGAACTCAAAAATTCGTTATGCAAAATCAGTACCGACAAAAAGGAACGCCACATTTTTAGTAATACATAAATCCTGGTAAATCATTTTACTTTTAAATTGTTAATTTTGTGGGGCAAACTATTAAAAATATTTTAGTTTAAATAAATAAGATAAATATTTTATTTTTTAATTAATAAATTACTAAATTCCCATTGGGTAACCTTCAGTTTATATTCCTAACTAGAGTATTTCAAGTACAAAGTAGGACACAGTATTTTAACCAATTTTAACCGCTAAAATCTCCAAGAAACCCAAGGCTCTGCAATAAAAGCCCCAAAGAGTTACCACTTCACCCCATCCCATAGAGTTACCACTTCACCCCATCCCATAGAGTTACCAGTTTCTTTAGTATGTTATATTTACATTAAGTAAACTCTATAGGATAATGATTCAATTTATAGAAACTGAGACGAATTATCATTTCAATTGGTGAATACTTTGGAAATATTCTGTTAAAAAAGGGCCAATCTGAGTGAATCAAATTCACTTCAGATCAATCTGGATGTTGTCATTAACATTAGTCGTCTCATTGCCATGAGCTCCATCCAAATTAAATCCTTGTTGAAACTCTTGGCTTACACTATAAGAGGTTTGCTTTTGCAAATAACGTGAAAAAAGGGCAATTACATTTTTTTTTTTTGGGTTGAAAAACGACATCTCAAAACCAAAAAGGTCCAAGTGACTAAAGGTAGGGATCGTATGCACATCTATGCCCCATGGTAGTTGTATAACCACCCAAACTCAACAACCAAGGGCTAAAACCTAAGGATGCTGACTGGTATCTCTATTCATTTCCATCTAATAAGACTTTCCTCTCTTACTTATATAGGGATACTTACAACTTTAAAAGACAATCAGAGACAAACTAGAAAACTTTGAATTACTTAGCTATTTATATGGGTATTGTGTGGAATTGCCACCTCTCCAAATAAGACAGACCAGAGAATACACAAAATATATTTTCATGCTTTAACGAAGGAGCCATTTAAGAGGGAAATCAACCCAGGAAAATGTCCTGGAAAGAAACTAAACAATCAAGAGATGGGCATTGCATGTCCATCATTTTTTCTACACCTTAAAGAACTTGAGTACTCAAGACCATCATCAGATGAACTGGCCTGTGAAGAACCAGCTGCAAAGTTTTCTAACGACACTGCCCTCAAATTACCATTTCCGTAGCTTTCTGAATTAACAGGGTTATTGCTTGATTGTGTGGAAGCACCATAATTCTGACCTTCATCTGCAAGTCTCCTCAAGAGGTTCATGATAGTTGGGATAAGTTTCGTTGATAATGATAAAATTCCAGGCAGCTGCATCACATAGGCCAGTAAAATATTATGTACAACTAAATACACAACTCTTGAGAATGACACAACCATAGAGAAGCAAATATTTAGTTAAAATCCACATATTAGCTTACAATTCCATGATTGAACTCTCCAGAGATGTCCAGTTGCACCCACAAAGCTTTTCCTAACAAGTAAAGAACAAATAACACCCCAATATAGAGTGGATTCCTATGGACAGCAAATTCAGGGACAATGTCAACACGACATGCATGCTGCTTTTAATATAAATAAGGAAAGAAGCACAAGCATTCAACTTGCAATACAATGCATATAGAATACCTCAAGAGAAGCATAAATTCGTTGAATCCCAGAACAAACAAAGCAACAATTGCCCAAGGTGGTGGTAACCAGGAAGAACTTTTTTTATTTGCTTCCTAGAAATATTCACAATGATCAAGCCCTGTAAGAATTTCTCGAAGATATTGGTTCATTCATAATCCACAAAACCAAAAAAACACTAAACACTATCTCTGATAAACCACCCCACACATTATCATGATCTAGCACCAAGGGGCTTATGTGTTTACACTGAATTATTTATGCGTTGTCGGTTTACAAAACTGAAAATTTATAGCAATATTGACAGGTAATTCCATTCATTCCCAAAAAAAAAATGTTCCCTTTTTTTATTAAGAAAAACTTCAAATCAAGTGTGAGTTTGAATACAGATGATTCTACTCCTATCTATAACAAGCACACTGGTTCACAAAAATTGTATATTCCTTAAGTCTATTATTCCCTCGTTAATAAGAAGCACGGATTCATATGAATCTAGTGAAGCATATCAGCACCAAAATTCAGGTAATGTAAAATGTAAGGTGAGATTTGAAAACATTTCTTTTGTTTTTTAGGTGTCTAACAATATGAGCAAAAAGCTAAAAAATGTTTAGGCACTACATGAATGTTAAACATCGAGATTTCCAAATCGTGACTGACAACATGGCAATTGACATTTGTAACAATGCAAGGCAAGCCAATTCGTAAGACATGTTTTTACTGGCTTGACCCACATACATGTATTGAGAAGCCATGCTGTATCTAGACATAATGGTACCCGTACGACTATAAAATGATATGAAATCCAAATGAGGGGAAGAGAACAAATCAGAGACTTGTGATCAAAAAGAAAGCTTTATCACACAACCACCTAATGCTCAACCTACTAGCGAAATCCATGGTTTGAACCGTCACAAAGGTTAAATTTAACAGATAAAGACTCTTTAATTCTAAGTGTGAAGGTAACCTAATGCTACTATGAAATGCACAAAATTGGTCTAGAACTAATTCATACAACAAGGACTTGCATTGTCAAGACTAACCTGAGCAGCTAAGGCCTGACCAACAGTGTACTCGATTTCTGAATTAAATTGCCTCCATAGTGACCTGCACTGAACTGGCGTAATCAAAACATTTGAAGGTGGAACCTGCAAGAGTTAAAAACATATTAGATTATCCAAGAAGTTGAAACAAAAGTACAAGCAATCCACTAAGTCCAAGAAAACTTCAACCAATAAGCATACCCCTTCCCAAGTGCTCGATGCAAGTGAATTCAATGAAGAAGAGGAGCTTCTCTCCACAATGGTACCGGCTGCATGAGTTCTATCTGTTAATGCAGAAGACAGAGTAGCCTCAATCATATCTGGTTTTTCATCCAAGCGCAAGGCTGCCATAACAGAAAGCAGCTGCAAAGACTGCAAACAAAGATGTTCAAACTCTCAAAACAAAAATAAATAAATAATGCAGAAAAATTACCTAGAAGTTTTCAAGCATAAAGACGATGCAATGGAGAATGCATAAGAACAACTAAATCAAAATAAATATTCTCATGTATGGCAAGCTAATGATTACTCTTAGGATTGCATGTATTGATATTCCCTCACTATTCAAAGCTCGTCTTACTGTAAAGTCTTCTTTAATAAACAAGTCAAATAGAATTATTCTCTATAACAAAGACTTGTATGAACCTAAGGGATAATTTCATTTTAAGATGAAGCGCTGGCTTGGTGGAAAAGCATTGAGGGTCAATATAAACTATCTTGGGAACAAGCTCAAGAAGCACATTGAGGGACAATATGAACTATCCTGAGATTGAGCTCGAGAAGAATTCTTATCAAGATGGGAAAGCAATCTAGAACATTAGAATCTTCCTGGGAAAGAGGAAGTCAAGCATAATAAGTTTAATGAAGAATATGATGAAACACTACCTTTAGATCGAAAAAAGAAAAGAGATCCAGCTGTTTTGTTGGCAACCAAAGAACTTAAATATTACAAGTCCAGGGTTGTATAGGGTTGTATTCTAAAAGACAATGTCATCATATCCATAAACCCTAGAAGCAGCTGTGACCTCATCAATATTGACTTAGCCAAGCTAAGAATTTCAAGGAGAAACGCGTAAATGGTGAGAAGGTTGAAATGTTCGAATATTTGAAGCTCATTATCAACAAATATGTTTTGCATTTACTTTTTAATATAACAGATATGGATGGAAAATACATTGTCCTTAGGCATTCATCCTCGGTTAGGACTTGTGTGAAACGTCAATCATAATGTGCAAAAGAAGTTATTGAAGCTTTGGAATAGGAAAAAGAAAGCGAATTGTAGGGCAACACATATCAGGAGGAACCAATCAAAATAAAAAGAAGAGAGAGCTATACGACCATGTATTTATAGAAGAAAATGAGGACTTGGATACTTCTGAAGGAAACCCAAATAAGCCTGTCAGAATCAACATCACCATGACAGAGAACAACCACAGAGGCATGCTATGGAACATTTGATGAGCAATAGCTATAGATATACTTGGAATCGAAGAAGCAACAACTAAATGTCTTCGGCGTCAAAGGCACAGCATCTTCAGCATCAAAGGCACGGCAATTATAAAATACACATAAACAAAGTAGCGACAATCCCTTGTCGAGATCTCTAATGGATGGTGGGATGATCCCAAGCTTGGCGATAGTTATCTGCAGTGTTCAGAAGATCTAATTATTTGGCTGGAGAGGATGGCATGTTATGTACCTAGGGCCTTAGTCACAATGTTTGACCGGACCTTAAGAATTTTTGCTCAAAAGCAAAATTTTAGGAGGGTCGAACCCATTGATCCAAACCCCACAATTTTAGGTCAACAAATTGACCATGGCATCAGCTCTCAATTTTGTCATGTAAACTCTGATTTCAAGCCTGCATGCTTTAAAAACAATGATATACATGGGGTATATTGTACCAATAGTGCATATACATTGGATTAGGATATTTTTATTTTGAAGATAATTAAATTGTCATGTTAAAACCTAGTCACTCTAGAGCCTAGACTATGGAAACCTGAGAGCAATCGCCACTCTCTAAATATTCAATGATAGTATGATATATCAAATTCTGAAATATAGTGAACAGTGGCCATTGAAATATTTCTTTTATATCATTTTTGCTACACCCTTAACTTATGGCTTGTATTGGAATATGTGTTGCCGCCCTGTGGCATGCATAGCCTCTGACTTGATCATTTTCATAATCTCTAGGTTGCATATTGGTATAGTAGTCGGCCTATTTGGGTTTATGGATTTCCCATAGCCTAATTAGGATATATATAGAAGGAAGTGTTAGGATACTAGGCATCATACATTCGGAATTCTCTTCTTATTGTAAGGACTTGGGAGGTTGCCCCCTCGAAGTGGCACAATTTTATATACAATTATTTTGCTCTTAATTTCACTTTATTGCATGTTCTCATCTTATTTGCGAAGGAATGTGTTATTTTGTTTATGTTATCTATTATGTTGCAATCTATTACTGTGATTCTGTTTTTGTGAAATAGTAAGTTCATTACAAGTGGTAAAAAAGCCTCATTTTGGGCAAAAAACTGCAGTGCATTAGTGTAGCAAAGGGAATTTCTTTCAAACCCTAATTTTGAAGAATCGTGCATAACTCACAAACTGCAGCAAAAAAAATTGTAGTTTTTTCAGGGAAGTTGCATATTTGATAGAAGGAAGATACAATCCAATTTTCAGCTTTTTGTGATCATTTTTTACCAAGTCATTGCGATTTTATGGTTTTTCATAAATTTGCTCTACAAGACACAATTTTCGGATTTTATTTTATTTTTTTACATTTTCAAAAAGCTTGCAAAAATTTAGGGTGGCCCTCTTCTTAAAAAATTTGGATTTGAGGCTAAGTTCCTTTTGAATTCGTCTAGTCAAAGCAAGGTCGGTCCTTCTACCCAAGGCAGGGGAAAGATTACACAAATAGCAATGACGACTCCTTCCAAAGAGGATACATAGTCAAAGGTAAACAAAGCCAATCTAGGGAAGTACCTCACATGTGAAGTAGTTGAAAGAAAAGTTCAGGAAATGATGCAAATGGATGAGGAGCACATATGAATGCTGGCGACGAAAGAAGATATAGCTCAGATCCAATCCAACATGGCATCGACAACTACAAAGTTGGATCAACTTTGTTAGCTATTTGTTGGCATTTCACAAGTCATTTTTGCAGACTAAAACTCAAGATACAAATGATTCTAGTGCTCCTAATGGACTAACAAACCCACACATTCCCGACCTAATAGCACTCCTGTGCAATAAGCACACAATTATAATGCAAGATCGTGCCATTGTATGCAAAAGGTGGACATGCATAAGTTTGATAGAAAGGATCCACTCAATTGGATCACCCAAATGGAGAAAATTCTTTAGTTATATCAAGTTCCCTGTGGGTAAACCCCATCATTGTGGATAAGGTTACAGACGAGAACATGAACGACATGTTCTTGGAAGGACTCAATGAAAACATTTAGCATGAGGTACACATTTTTAATTTGTGCACTATATTTAAGTCTATTATTTTAGCATGAGGCACACAAGATGGAGGAAAAGCTTACGACTAATAGGAGACCGACATTCCCTAGAATCAGAGATCATAGCACCCATGTGCCATCATTCCCCCAACCAACCACATTAATGCTTCGACAAATTGAAAAAAACACAAATAGGGTTATGTTTCAACCATGATGGTAAATACAGTAGCGGACATAAATGCGCAAAAAAGAAGCTCTTCCATATTGAAGGTGCCATAAAAGAAGATGAAGACAAAGTTGAGGTATTATAAGAGCCAAAGGAAGCATCAGAAGATCCACATTTATCTCTTGCCATGTGCTCTCGGGTATTAGTACCCCACAAACACTCAAGGTGATAGTACTAATTGACTCAAGGAGTACTCACAATTTCATCAACAATGAGTTTGTTGCACATTTGAATTGTTGTGTACCTAGCTCTAGAATTTCAGGTCATGATTGCAAATAGTAGTACAATCAATTGTTCAAGAAAATGCCATATTATTAAACTTGTCATGGGGACTACATGGTGAATAGCCCCTATGTTTGCCATTCCCATGAAAGGAGTTGATATTGTGTTAGGAGTCCAATGCTTTGCTATTTTGGGCATGATTGAGATGAACTTTCAAAAATTGTTGATGTGTTTTGGTTATGAAGGAAAGACATTCGAATTGAGAGGGTTGCAAGCAAAGTCACCACAGATGGTGAGCTCTCATCAAATGCAAAAGCTACTAAAAATGGGGTCAATAGGATTTGTGGCACAGTTGTTTCATTAGAAGAATAACAATCAAATGTGCCAACAAGGCCAAGTCTTTAGGTGATTGTGGACAAGCATTCAGTAGTTTATTAAGGATATGCCGAAAGGGTTGCCTCTAAAAAGAGATCATGATCATGCCATTGAACTTGTACTAGGAAGCCAATCGCCCAACATCTAACCTCCCAAGGACCCATATGCGCAAAATCATGAAATTGAGAAGATCATATGGTAAAAGTTCAATGTGTGTATTATTTGTCATAATCAAAGTGCATATTTTTCTCCACTGATGATGGTGTGTAAGAAGGATGACACTTGGCTTATGTGTCTAGACTATAGAAAGCTCAATAAATTCACCATCAAAGATAAATTTCATATTCCTTAATTGATGATTTGCTATGTAAGTTAAATGGTGTTGTTTATTTTACAAAGCTAGATCTCCAATCAGGGTATCATCAATTTAGAATTTACTATTATGAGTTTCTAGTGATGTCTTTTGGTCTCACAAATGCCCTTTCTACATTTTAGAGTTTGATGGATTCCATATTTATGCCATTTATGCCAAAGTTTGTATTATTGGTGGTCTTTAATAATATAATGATCTACAATAAAACATGGAAGGACCATCTACACCATGTGGATCAAGTTTTACAAATTCTCAAGCAACATCAGCTTTATGCTAAATTTTAAGTTTTCTTTGTCAACAATTAGTGTATATAAACCTAAGTGTCAAAGGATAGTTTGTCTTATTCTAATAAGTTGTTTTGGAAGAGTCTTTTTGGTAATCTTTTTGGAAATGTGAAGTGAACAGCCATCTTGGCTTATATATTTGTAATGTTTGCTCATTCAACTTCAATGTGAACACAATTTTGGCTTGCACCAATAATTGTTAAATCACGCCATTAATCGTTGGCCTGACAGTGGCATCAGAGCCCGGTTTTCTCATTGGTCAATCTTCTTCTCTTCAAGCTTCTCCATTATATTCACAGCCAATAAATTCCTTCATTTTCTGTCTTCCTAATCCAAGGACTGTGTACCACCTGACTGTAGTGGAATAGCAAGGCGTTTTCAGCTTAAAATGGCACATTAGATGCTATTCTGATAAGTTTTTCAGTGTGGCAGCCCTGTCTTTGAAGGAGTTTCAGGTCAAAGGAAGGTGTATTGATCGTTTTCTGCCATTTCCTACTTATTGGGTGCTGTTTCTTGCAAACTACAGGCCTTATCAGCTGCGTGTGGTGCATAGGAGGTATATTGTTTGGTTTAGCGCAATTTCTGATCTCTTTCCTGAATTTGGCAGCATAGCAGAAGTACATGTGGCTCTTTGTCATTTTGTAACCTGTGTAGGAGGTGTTTGACTGTTGGAAGGCATTTGGCAGAGTGTGTTGTTTTCTAACCTGATTTTGGCGCATTTGGCTGTGTTACCTGATAATGGATGGCGTATTTGTATCTTGAAAGCTGTTTTTAAGAATTTGGACTGTATTGAATGCTACATGGACTGTTTCTCTGCTGAGTATTGAATGCATAGGGCTGGTGCGCTATACTATTGCATCCCAATTGGCTGAGGATTGTCCATTCTGACCTGTACATGGCTCTTGTAAAGGCATTTCACCTGTTTTTGCAGTCTTTTGTCCACATGGACAGCGTATCATTGGTATAAGACTGTTTTGAAGGAAGTGTCTACTCCAAGAAGGGCGTAACAGCTGCAAGAAGGACGTGGCAGTTATCATATGGCATAGAGATGCGTAGAAGACTATAGTATTGAGCTTTCAAAAAAAGGCATACCTTTTATTTCTCATTCCAATATAGGAATTTTTGCCTATATGCCAAATATGGAGGAAAACGGTACATTTTAAGCTTCTATTTAAAAAGCAAATTTCATTTTAAGTGCTTTTCTCAAAACTTTGAAGCATTTAAAAGTTCATATTCTAAAGCAATTTTTTCATTTCCAATCGCAAATTTGAAAAATTGTGCAAACTGCTCTATGCAAATTTGGCAAAAAACAACCAAATTTTGCAAATAAAAAATAAATAAGGAGAGCTACTATTTACCCATTCGCTTCTATCGAAAAACATAAATCCAGAAATTAAAAAAACCCAAGTATATCATCAAGTATGAGGTTTTCTTGTTAAGCCAATGCTAATGATAGGGCAAATCATTTTCACGTACCACCTAGGTACCATGTAACACATTGCTATCACGTGCCTTAACACTTCTTTCACGTACTGCCTAGTATAAAGAAAGGGCAAGCTTCTTCCACATACCAACGGATATATAGAAATGCGAGTATACAAAGAAGTTTGGTATATTGATCTAGTGGTATATAGAAAACAGATTTGGAGTGATAAGAAACCAATTTGGGGGTTTCACAAACTCAAAACTCAAAATTCAAACAATGCATTCAATCAAATCAATCGTTGGCAACTTGGCACAACATTGACTGACAAAGACAGCTAGTTAGAATGGTCTCGGTAAATGGAGAACACGCTTCAATGATCTATGGTTCGATATTTGTGACAAAGATACACAACCAGTTGAGCCAATAGGGAATGCAAAAGATATTCAAATAAGGAGGCAAGAAAATCATAAAGCATTGGCCTTGATGAGGGCCTCTATCGACGAAGATGTGTTTCATCATGTTCAAGGATGCAGTACTCCATGGGAATCATTTCACAAATTGAAAGAACTCTATGATTCCCACTCAAAGTTGAAATTCATTCAGTTGCAGTTGAAGTTGATCAACCTCGAGTTGAATGAGGGTGATATGATGAGATTGGTTTCAGAAATACGTGCAATCAAGCATGATGTGGATGCCACCAGTGTCAAAATCGACATCTATATGACTACATTCATAAAAGCCCTTCTTCCCAACTATTCAACCTACTTGGAATCTCTACAAGCATGCAATAAGTTAAAGAATCACATTTGATCAATTGGTTGAAAAGATGGCGGAAAGAAAAAAGGCCTTTGGAAGAAAAATTGAGTCCACAGGGGAAAGCATGTGCTATGTAAAAGGAAATTCTTCCAAAACATCTAATAAGGACACGTCTTCCAAAAGTGAAGGCAATAACAAGTACAAGAAAAATACGGGAAAAGGTGACAAAAATGACAATCAAGGTGGGCAAAATCAAAAACAAAAACAAAATGACAAGCAACACCTCTATTGCAAATGGTGCGATAGAAAAGGAAGCCATGAAACCCACGAATGCAGGCCTCCATGGGAGAAAATTGAAGCATATTGTAAAAAGAGGAAAAGTCAAAGAAACAAACAAGAGTCAAACTCTGCTTAATTCACCAAAGAATGTGGGTTTTCCAATTTAGATGATGAAGCAAACAATGTCTCAATCGGTTCATCATGGTTTGATGCTTGGGTTCTTGATACTTGTGCCACCCTACATATGACTTTTCGAAAAGACTTATTTGATAAGTTTTATGAAGAAAGTTGTGGTCCAATATTCCTTGCAGAGAGATCAAATCTGCAACCATAGGGAAGAGCTACATCAGACTCAAGTGTCTAGGGCTTCAATATTTCAAACTCCAAAATGTTTTATACCTTCCCCAATTGAAACTAAACTTGTCCCTAGTGCTCATTCGACAAAGCCATTCCATCTTGGACAATGATGGCATCATTATCAGAAGGAAATATGACAATGCAGTCATCTTGATTGGATGAGGAAGGAAAATTGCTCAAACTCGGGGGTAAGCCATCAGTTTCAAGGAATTATGCTCATCTTGTTGAAGACGGAACATCTCCAAACATCCAAACATGTTGTGCCATGCTAGATTAGGGCATACTATAACAACATTCGTGTGTTGCAAAACAATGGTGTTGTTGGTTTGCTTACCTTGCCTACAAAATGACGAAAAGTGTGAAACTTGCATTTTGGCGAAACATGCAAGAGAACCACATCCAAAGTCACTATGGAAAGCCGAAAGAAAGTTGCAACTGGTTCACTCAAACTTGTGTTCTCTTCCAATTCTCTCAGCTAGTGGTCGTAAGTACTTCATGTTGTTCATTGCTCATTATAGTATATTGACTTGGATATACTTTCTCAAACAGAAATCTAAAATATTCAAGATATTTAAAAGGTTTCAAATGGTGATTGAAAATGAATCTCAAACCTGCATCAAAACACTCATCACTGATAGTGGTGGTGAATACATTTCAAAGAAGTTTGAATCCTATCTTGAGCAAAATGGAATCAAACATCATCTCACAGTTCCTCACACCACAACAAAATGGTGTTGCAGAGAGGATGAATAGGACCGTGATGAATATGGTTTGTGCTACGATGTACTTCAAAGAGGTAAATCTGCACTTTTGGGCCGAAGCAGCGAAAATAGCATTATACCTCTGCAACAGATCACCATCAACAGCTCTTCAATTCAAGACTCCATATGAGATGTGTTGTCATCTTCCTTCAGTGTGACATCTTCGGGTCTTCGAATCCACTGGTTATGCATTCATTGCAAAAGAGAAGAGGAATAAGTTGGACCACGAGAGTCGCAAATGCATCCATTTGGGATCTAAATCCACTAAGGCATTCAAACTATATGATGAGAAAAAGAAAAAAATTCTTGTCGCAAGAGAGGTTGCCTTTAGTGAAACTGCAAAGGACAAAGCCAACATTGATCAACAATTGAGTCGACTTGATAAATATGCAAAGTTTGATGTCTACACTAATTTGGACATTCCAAACAATGTGTGAAGGGCATACAATTGGGAATCAATTTATTCTTTATTGTCTCCTATCCCTGAGAATGAAACTCCTTCTGAAGGAGAAAGTTCAACTTCATCAGGCAATGAACAGGGGCCACAAGAATAGAGGACAGAAAGTGAAGGAACTTCAAACGATGAAATTGAAACACCTAAACCACAGAAAAAGATGCCTATGTGGGCCACCCAGACATTGAATGATGTCAGACGCGATGAAGTTTGGAAAGCAGGCACTAGAAGTGCACATTCAACCGCATCGCAATTAGACAAGTTCCTTGAAGAAATTCAAGATAAGATTGAAAAGTTCACCTTGAATAATTCTCTAGAAGAAGAAATCAACGTTGTGTTTGATTCAAAACCAACATCTTTCAAACAAGCTGAGAAGCTTGAAATGTGGCAAAAAGCAATGAAATATTAGTACAGTGCATTGGTCAAAAATAGGACTTGAAAATTGGTTGATCCTTCATTCCACTGCAAACCAATTAACTGCAAGTGGGTCGACCGCAACAAAAACAAGGCCAACGACTCACTTGACAAACATAACGCTAGACTTGACACAAAGGGATATGCTCAAAAGGAAGGAATTGACTACAATTAAACCTTTGCACCTACAACAAAATGGACTACCATTTGAACCATGTTGGCTCTAGCAACTCGCAACGAATGGAAAGTTCACCAAATAGACGTCAAAACTGCATCTCTGAATGGTGACCTCAAGAGAACAGTGTACATGACACAACCCGAAGGTTTTGCAATAAATAACCAAGAGCACAACATTGCAAGCTTTAAAAATTGTTGTATGGTTTGAAACAACCCCCTCGAGCATGGTATGATATATTAGCTAAGCACCTCATGAACATGAACTTCAAACGTTTCGAGTAACTCATTTCATCAAAATGGTTGACAAAACAGTTGTATTTGTGGAAGTGTACATTGATGATTTGCTCATCATAAGGAACAATGAACAATACACTGCAAAGTTCAAATCAGAGTTGATGAAAAGCTTTAAAATGACTAATTTGGGTTATCTTCATTACTATTTGGGTATTGAAGTAATCCAAAAACCAAAGTATATCTTTATCACACAACAGAAGTACATTGGTGACATCCTAAGCAAGTTTCAAATGGAAGATTGTAAGCCTTTCAACACGTCAATGGAACAGAATCTAAAATTGACATCAGAAGATACAATAGATTTGGTTGATGCCACTAAATACAAACTCATTGGAACTCTGATTTATGTGACTACGATAAGACCGGATATATCCTTTGTTGTTGGTGTCCTTTCAAGATTCATGCAACCACCCAGAGACAGTCATTGGGTAGTAGCAAAAAGTGTCATTTGATATCTCAAAGGAACATAGAATGTTGGGCTCAAATACTCTAGGGCATGAGACTTCCAACTAAATGAAAATTCAAATTTCGACTATGTTGGTAATCATGAAGATGAAAAATCTACTATGTTTTTTGATGAACTTGGGAACAACTGTTGTTAATTGGAAATATAATAAGCAATTAGTGCCGGCATTTTCTTCATCAAAAGCAAAGTATATGGCTGCTTCAGAAGCAACCAAATAGATTTTGTGGCTCAGAAGGTTTCTTTCAAATTTGCAAGGACAATAGGTTTCATCAACACTTTTTATGGTTGACAACACTTCCGCAATTCAAATGGCAAAGAATCCAGTGTTTCACGACTAAACCAAGCATATCAATACCAAATTTCATTAGATTCGGCACTATGTGAAAGATAGCAGTGTCAAGTTGCAACATTGCTCTATATTAGGGCAACCAACAAACATCCTAACAAAAGCACTTAGATAAGAAAATTTTGAAAAGTTCAGAGAATTGCTTAGTCTCACCATGACCCCTACAGATTGGGGGATGTAACAATAGTGTACATAATCCTAGATGTCATAGGATAGTTTGTCTTATTCTAATAATTTGTTTTCCATTCTCGTAGGAATAAGAAGAGTATTTTTTGGAATGTGAAGTGATCAGCCATCTTGGCTTATATATTTGTATGTTTGCTCATTCAAATTCAACATGAACACAATTTTGGCTTACACCAATAATTGTTAAATCAAGCCATTAATCCTTGGCCTAACATTATTTTGGGGTCAAAGACGTGGAATATTTGGGTCACATTGTCTCTCATGGAGTCAAAGGGGATCCTCACAAGACCAAGGCCATGGTGGAGTGGCAAGTACCTAGAACCCCCAAGAGCCTATGAGGATTCTTAGGACTTATGGGATACTATTGTAGGTCTATCCAAAATTATGGTAGCATAACAGCACCACTCACAATTCTCTTGAAGGACTCTCCATTGGAATGAGGCAGCAACTACGACATTCAAGAAGCTTAAGGAAGCCATGTGCACCACTCCCGATCTAGCTACTCCCAACTTTTTCAAAACTTCCATTGTAGAATGTGATGCACTAGAGCATGGTATGGGAACATTCCTCAAGCAAGATGGAAGACCCGTTGCATTTTAAAGTCGTCAATTCAAAAGTAAGAATTTGCTAAAACCCAGTTATGAGAAAGAAATGTTGGCTACTCTTCATGTGGTCAAGAAATAGATGCCTTATTTAAGAGGGAGTCACTTTAAGGTGAAGACTGATCATGAGAGTCTAAAATACTTCTTTAATAGAGGTTATTATTAAAAGAACAACAAAAGTGGATCACAAAGATGTTGGGGTATTACTTTGAAATCATCTACAAGGGAAGAAAATTTTAGTGGCAGATGCACTCTCAAAAAGGGATGAAAACACAACGGCCTAGTTGTGTTCCATGTCCATATTACAGGAGTATTCGGTGGATGAGGCAAGATCTAAATGGCCACATGATGTAGATATTCAGAATCTCGTTCAACAATTCAACAAGATCCATGCACTTCAGATAAATTTGGATGGAAAGGGGATACCTAGTGGTAAAGGACATGCTATACCTATGCTAGAATTCAAACCTTAAGCATAAGATTCTTGAAGAGCCCCATGTTTCTCGGGTGGGTGGACAATCAAGATTCTTGGAGACTTATAATAAAATCAAGCAGTATTCTTTTTTAGGAAGGACAAAAGGGTGATGTGCATAAATTTGTGGCAAAATGTTTGGTGTGTCAGCAAAACAAAGGCGAGATGATCAAGACCCATGGTCTCTTGCATCCTTTATCTATTCCTAGCTAGCAATGGGAGGTCTCCATGGATTTCATAACAAGATTGCCAAAGTCAAAAAGGAAAAGTGTCATTATAGTAATCATCTAAGTCACAAGGTTCAAGTTCCTATTCATGTTCGGTGATAAAATAATTTGAAACAAATTCACCATGTGATAAAATTCGGGAGAGAAAAAATTGCGAATAAATTCGAATTATATAATTTGTATTTTTTCTTATTTTTATTTTCAAAATAAAAAATAAACGTACAAGAATGTCAAAATAGATAAATATTATTAAATAACTTCAAAAACTATATAAAAAGATGTCAACACATATACATCATGATAAGTTGATCCAAAAAAAACATTACAAACATGTGAAATCACAATTTTAAAGAGGCTTTTTGTTTTAAAAAAGTCAATCCTCTAGATTCTAAAGCATCTAACACTATTCTCAAACCTCATGGATTGATCCCTACTTTTCACATCAAAAAAGCTCAAAATCATCAAGAGCACTTGGTTGAGATGGCGCAATACCATCATCCTTAGATTCACCATTGAATTCATCTTGTGAAAGTAAGTCAGGGTCATATGCATATGTTATGTCTTATGAAATGGGTTGGAGTTGTGAAGACAAGGTAGACGAGTCTTTTGTCACTTTCTTCATAAACAATTGCAAATTTCTGCAAATATAAAAATAATCTCCCAACCTCTCAGACAAAAACTTGTTCCACTTCTTTGATTGAATGTGATCAAAACAATTTCAATTCCTTTCACAAGTTGGTGAACTTGCTCCTTGACTCAATACCCTAACAACAAAGCATTGTAGTTCATAAGTATTTACTCCAAGATATTCCACCATAAGTGTCCATCAATATCTGGGCATGCCATATCATAGTTGGTTGTTGGTATTCCACATCTTTTCTTCTAACATATATGTCCAACATTGATCTCTAATTTTACTTGCAACATTTGGATATAGTTGAAACCTCCCAATGGATTTATAAAGCCCACTCATGATTTCACTATCACCCGATCTATCTATTTGCAATAGTTTAGGCTCCAAATAGCAAGTCGTTGCATGCAAAGGGTGTGCATCATTTTCCATCTTGAATCAGTTTTATGTCAAATCTCAATGTAGTTTGCTTCCACATGACTGAATGTTTTTTTAATGGTCTCCTTGCTACAATCCATGCTTTCATAAACTATACCAAGACAAGGTTTATCACCATCAACCATGTGAAGCACTTCAATAATCAATTCACACACATTTAATACCTTTTTTGCACTTTCTCGGAGAGCGTTGTTTAGAATTATTTTCTCTATGTACTTTCCTTTAAAACCTTTAAAAGCACTGAACTTTCCCACCCATTGGAAGAAATAACTGACCTTAGAGCCGCTTTCTCTTCAACCACTCTTTTCAAACTGATATAAAATGGGGCAAATGTTGTTTCACAAGGTCTCAACAACTCTCTAGATGCTTATTGCCTATAAATGTTCAATGTGAGACAATGGTTTCTAATAAAAAAGGCAATTGTTCTCCCTATGTGAATTGCTTCATGTACCCATGGAAATTTAGCCAAGTTATGAAATAGAAAATCAAGACAATGCGCTACATGCTACATCCTTAACCTTTAGCATGTATTGAGATATGTGTAGTCGACTTGTGGCTATCATAACCTTTAATTAAATCATATGGTCATTTCTATAGCTTCATATTAATAGGAGGGTCGGCCTAGGTTGTTTACATAGCATAATTAGGATATATATAGGAGGTATTGATTAGTAGTTGATCATCATAATGTGAATTATGTTCTTATTGTAAGGTTGTAGAGGTTGCCCCTCCAAAGTGGCTCGTCATTCATTCATATACTCTGCTCTATTTCAATTATATTGTGATCTACTACTATTCTATTTTATTTATGAAATAATTTCATTATAAGTGGTATCGAAACTTCGATTTGGGCAAAATTGTGGTCAAAACCTTAATTTTGAAGAAATTCCTATATCTCGCATACCGTTGCAATTTTTTTTGCACTTTCTTTACTGAAGTTGGAGTATCATTCAAAAACACTATAGCAAAAAGATTAAGGCTTGGTGATCATTTTTTAGTGAGTTATTGTAGTCTTATGGTTTTTAATAAATTCACTCTACGTGTTGCATTTTAAAGATCTTTTCTAATTCCTTTACATTTTCGGAAAGATTTCAAAAATCTAGTGGGGGTCTATTCTTTGAAATTTTTTATTTGAGGCCAGCATAGGTCAAAAACCTCTTGGTCAAAGTTTGGTCAAAGGTGACAATCAAATTCAGCATTGTCAAGCCTTGTTTCTGCAAGACCACAAACTAGGCGCTGAAACAAGGGTTCTAAAACTCGGGGTAAAACTCCTAACAAAGAGGAGATGGATTTAGAAACGGGAATTAGTGGATCTTTTGTTCTTGGGTTTTCTTCGATAGATCATAATGTGAGCCAGCTTGAGTATAGTGTGCAAACCATATAGTCTAATATGACCAATATCAATCACCGATTCGATGATCTCGAACACAGAGTCGATAAAATTTTGAATTTTCAAATCAATCCTCAAAATCAGTCATAATTCACTACTACTCATATCAACGAGCGTGGATAATCGGGTCAACCCAATGCAAGCCCTAATACAACTCATCATTTGCCTTCAACTAGTTCCCATTTAAGGCCACGAAACATGATGCCAAAAGTGAAAATGAATAAGATTGATGGGAAGCATCCAATCACTCGGATCAAACAAATGGAGAACTTTGTTGAGGTACATCAGATCCTGTGTGGACAGAAGGTGGTAATGGCATCTTTATATTTGGACGCTGAGCAACTCATTTGGTATGAATGGCCTTGTGCTCAAAAGGGTCTCAATGGCTTTGTGCTCAAAAGAAGGGTCTCAATGTCAATTGGTCAATTTTTACTGATGAATTACAATTCACTATCACAACAGTGTGACAGAGAATTTCTTAAGCCAATTAACAAAGATGCGACAAACAAGATTTGTCAGGGATTATATTCAGCGATTCCAAAATCTATCCTTGCGGGTGGAAACAATCACGAACGAAAATTTGAATGACTTCTTTCTTGGCGGGCTCAAAGATCACATCCAACATGAGGTGTGCATGTTTAATCTGAGTTCTATCTCTGAGGATATTGTCATGGCACATAGATTGGAGGAGTGGGCACTAGGAACCGAAAGGCTGCCATTCACAAGTATAAGAGATAGGAGCACTCCAACATAGTCTTTCACTCAACCTACCAGACTGACTCCTCAACAAATTGAAGAGAAGAGGGCGAGAAGTTTATGTTTTAATTGTGATAGCAAGTATAATCAAGGACATAAGTGTGCAAAATATAAATTGTTCTAGCATTGTTTTTCTTGTATTTGGAGGCCTTTTTGGTTTCCCGCTTTTACCTGACACATTTATGTAATCTGCAGTCCCTTTGACCTACTTTTGTGGTCATTAGTTGGACCTTAATATATTCATCTTTATCTTTATCTACATTGAAGGTGCCAATGCAAAAAAGGATGAAGTAGCATGAGACACTGATGATAAGCCAAGGGAGGAATCAGAAGAAACCCAACCAACTATTTCTTGCCATGCACTTTCCAGCATTAGCACCCCACAAACTCTCAAGGTACTAAGTTTTCTAAAAAAATAGGTGATGGTATTGATTGACTCGGACAGTACTCACAACTCGATCAACAATAAATTGGCTATGCGCTTGAACTGTTTTGTCTATCCAACTCCAAGGTTTCAAGTCATAATTGCAAATGGAGGCACGCTTAGTTGTTTTGGGAAATGCCATAGTATTAAACTCTCCGTGGGAGAATATCTACTAGATAACCCTATGTTTTCCATTCCTGTGAGTAGATCAAACATTGTGTTTGGAGTCCAATGGCTAGCTACCTTGGGAACGATTGAGATGAATTTCCAAGAGCTATTCATGCATTTCCATTTTGAAAGCAAGAAATCTAAACTGTGTGGGTTACATGCAAAGTCCCCAAAATTGGTGAGTTCTAAACAGATGCAAAAGATTCTAAAAAAGGGCGCAGATGGGTTTGTAGCTCCATTGTTTTCAACAGAGGCATAACCACCAAAGGTGTCTACACCACCAGATCTACAAGCTATTGTGGAGTAGCTCCATTGTTTTCAACAGAGGCATAACCACCAAAGGTGTCTACACCACCAGATCTACAAGCTATTGTGGAGAAGCATTCAATAGTTTTTGGTGATGTGCCAAAAGGACTTCCTCCCAAAAGGGACCGTTATCATGCCATTCAACTAGTGCCAGGGTGCCAACCACCCACCATCAGGCCTTACAGGTACCTATATGTCCAAAAGAGTGAGATTGAGTAGATGATACAAGAGATGTTGAATGAAGGTATTACATCATAGTCAAAGTGCTTACTCCTCTCCAATGGTGATGGTGCATAAGAAAGATGACACCTAGTGCTTGTGTCATGACTACAAGGAACTCAACAAGTACGCCATCAAAGATAAGTTCCCTATCCCTGTCATTGATGATTTGCTAGATGAATTACATGGTGTTGTTTATTTTACAAAACTTTATCTCCGTTCTAGGTATCGTCAAATCATAAATAGAGATGACAATATTAATAAACCAGCGTTCAGAACCCATGAGGGTCATTCTGAATTGTTGGTGATGTCTTTTGGCCTCACTAATGCACCATCTACATTTCAAGTTTGATGAACTTTGATTTTTGGCCATCTCTACGGAAATTTGTCTTGGTGTTCTTTGATGATAATTTAATATACAACAAAATATGGGCGGAACACTTGCATTATGAATCAGAGTTTAGATATTCTTAAACAACACCAGCGTTATGCCAAGCCTTCCAAATGCACTTTTGGAGTCAAGTAGGTCGAGCATTTGAGCCACATTGTTTCTCATCAAGGTGTTTAGGTGGATCAGCATAAGATCAAGGCTATGGTAAAATGAAAAGTGTTTAAAACCCTCAAAAACCTTAGAGGCTTATTGCAGCTCACAGGTTCTTATCGTCATTTTGTAATAAATTATGGCAACATAGCAGCACCACTCACAATCTTATTGAAAAAGGACTCCTTCCATTGGAATGACGCAGCCACCCAATCATTTGAGAAGCTCAAGGAGGCCATGTGCATAACCCCAGTTCTAGCTACTCCAAATTTCTCCAAAACATTCATTGTATGATGTGATGCTTCAAGGTATGGCATGGGAGCAATAATCATGCAAAAAGGGAGTCCCATTGCATTTAAGAGTCGTCAACTCAAAGGTAAGAATTTGCTCAAGCCTATTTGTGAAAAGAAAATGATGACCATCCTTCACATAGTAAAACAATGGCGACCATAACTGAAGAAAAAACCCTTTAAAGTGAAAACAGATCATGATAGTTTAAAATACTTCTGGGAACAGAGGTTGTCATCCGGAGAACAAAAAAAATAGGTCACTAAGATGTTGGGTTATGACTTTGAGATTGTATACAAGGGAAAGAAGAATGTGGTGGTTCATACACTATTCTAGAAGGATGAGTCCATAGAATCAATATTGTGTGCCATGTCAATATCATAGGCCGAATGGGTAAATGAAGCAAGATCAAAGTGGGAAAATGATGTCACTACACAAGATCTTATTCAAAAGCTCCAACAAGATCCAAGTGTGTGAGATAAATTTGGGTGGAAAGGAGATGCTCTATGCTACAAGGATAGGTTGTACAAGAAAAATTCAACCCCTTGGCATAAAGTGCTTATGGAACTTCATGCTTCTCCAGTGGTTGGGCACTCAGTCTTCTTGAAAACTTATCATAGAGTCAAGCAGGATTTATTTTTGGAAGGGCTAAAAAAGGAAGTCCAACATTTTGTGATAGAATGTATGGTTTGTCAACAAAAAAAGAAGAGACAATCAAGACCCCATATCTGCTACAACCTCTATTTATTCCTAGCCGGAGGTGGCAAGAGGTTTCCATGGATTTCATCACAAGGTTGCCAAAATCTGAAAGGAAAAATGTCATCATGGTTGTGGTGGATAGACTCACCAAATATACCTATTTTTGTCCATTGTCGTATCCATTTGTAGCAAGTATAGTAGCAACAACATTTATGGATACAATTTATAAACCCCATGGTACCCCAAAGAAATAGTAAGTGATCGTGATCCTATCTTTACCAGTAATTTTTGGACTGAGTTATTCTCATGTTTTGATACCCAGTTGGCTCTTAGCTCGTCTTATCACCCCCAATCTGATGGGCAAATTGAGATTGTCAACAAGTGCTTTGAGGGTTATCTCCGTTGTTTTTCTTTGTTTAAACAGGAAAGATGGGTTCAATGGTTGACACTAGTAGAATGGTGGTATAACACCTCTTTCCATACCTCATCGAAAATGTCTCCATTTTTTGCACTATATGGGTACCATCCACCATCCATCACCTCATCTTTGAGGATCCAGCCAAAGGTTCATACAATCGAAGAACACATTCAACACCAACAGACGATAGTCTCTAGTCCCAAAGAGAACTTGGCAATGACATAGAATTGCATAAAGCAACAAACTAACCAGCACCAAAATGAGAGACATTTCAAAGTTGGAGATTGGGTTTTTGCGCATTTATAGCCATATAAGTAAATGTCCTTGAAACAAAAGAAGGATAACAAGATTTCACCTAAGTCTTACGGCCCTCATCAAGTTTTGCAGAAGATTGGCAATGTAACATACAACCTAGAGTTACCTCTCTCAGCAAAAATACATTCAGTGTTCCATGTTCCCTTCTTGAAGATCATTGGAGAAAGAGTTTCAACCCAGACAGAGCTACCAAAGCTTAATGAGGAGGGAAGAATCATTTTGGAACATGAGGGAATAATTCAGACACACACTGAGAGGTAGCATACAAGAGTGATTACAGAGTATCTAATCCCGTGGAAGAATTTGACCAGTGAAGATGTGACATGGAAGGATAAAACATTCTTGAAGAAGAATCCAACAATCGTCAACATTGAGGACAACGTTGGTTTGAAGGGGAGGGGCATAGGGAGGGACATGCTATGCCCTTAACCTATAGCATGTATTGGGATACATGTAGCAAATTTGTGGCTATCATAACCTTGAATTAGGTCATATGATCATTTATGTAACTTCATATTAGTAGTAGGGTAGGCCTAGGTTGTTTACGTAGCATAATTAGGGTATATATAGGAAGTAGTGATTAGTAGTTGTTTATCATATTGCGTATTTTGTTCTTATTGTAGACTTGTAGAGGTAGCCCCCTCAAAATGGCTTGTCATTTATTCATGTATTCTACTATATTTCAATCATATTCTAATCTATTGTTGTTATTCTACTTTATTTGTGAAGTGATTTCATTACACTGCATGTGAGCTCCAAAAGATTTGTGGGTACTTGTTCATAATCAGCTTCCCAACCCCCACACAATTTGCGTTGTGACACTATCAATGACAACTTCAACCACATTCTCTACACCCACTTCAAGAATGGATTCCTCTAATAGTTTTAAAATATACTTAAGAGATATTCTTGTGGTTCATGGCATCAACTACCTTCAAGAACACTATGCCTAGAGGGCAAGCCACCAAAAAATTGATCAATGCCCTTTGACACATGTCTGACCATCCATCACTCAATATGGTGCATCCTAATGCATTCCAAGAGGCTTTGACTGCTACCAATTTCTCAGTCACCTTTTCTTTGGATCTATATTCAAAAGAGGTGTCCTAAAAGCCTCTAAAATAGGAGGCATGTATCCTTTGCCAAACTTAGCAACTTTTTGAATTGCATTCTTAAAATGTGGATTACTGTCTACATTGAATGGAATCACACTTGGATTAAAAAAAAATCAGCGAATGCATTATCCACATGTTTCTCCACTAGTTTCCAAATGTTGCTCAAAGTTCGACTCACTGATCCACCTATTGTGGCCTGGGGTGTGTTTCACGAGGAAGACATAAAAAGTGTGGTGAACCTAGACATTTTTACTTGAATTTTCTTTTTCTTGAGCTGATTTTTGCTTTCTTGTAGTCGAAGATGCTTGGTCTTTCTCTAATGCAACTCTGATTTGTGAGGTTACGCTTGCGCATGCACCAACACCATTGATATTATTACTGTTGTGTGTTATGTGTTTCAATCCCTCAACGTTCAATTTTGAGGGTGTCATTGAATTATATTTTGAATCTGCATGTTTTAGAAAAGAAAATGATATAATAAAAATAAATAAACGACAAAAAAAATATATTACCTATAAATAATCTAATTAAATTGCATGTCAAGAATATTTTGAATGCTTCTAATTGAATTATACTCTGAATCTAATTAAATAATATTTTGAATTTATGAAAATAATATAATAAAAATAAATAAACTGAAAGAATATAATTCAACTAGATTTATTTTTATTATAAATAAATAACAGAAATTTAATTTTTATAAATAATCTAATTAAATTGCTCATAAAATCCTTCAACCTAACACAAATTTTAACAAGTAAAAAATATTAAAAAATAAAAAATTGAATCTAAATACTAAATTATAAATTAACTTACGAAGTAACTATTGATACATTTTTATTTATATTATATAAAATAATAATAAAAATAAAACATGACCTAAATGCAAAACAATAAACTTAACTAATCGTTGACAATCATTTAAAAGTCACATGTCATAATTTATAAATAAGTAACTAGAGTCTACAATATATATTGTGAGTTGATTAAGTTTATGATCCAAAATATATTACTTCCTCATCACTTTGTATTAAAAAGGTAAATGCTAGCCAATGAGCAAAGATACAATTATAATTTATAATTATAAAAAAACCATAAATTATCAGTATCGAAGGAAAGTAAAGATCACGATGACCAACATTTATCGTGTGGAATTCATAAAAGAACAAGATGTCATAATTATTAATAGGAAAAACAAATATATTTTTTTTAAAAGCTAAAATTTAAAAATTTGAACAGAAACCCTAAATGAGAATCTTGAAATACTTTGGGGGCTAGAAGTCTACGAATATGACGCCGTGAAATTCTTGAATGGTTCAGATTTCAGTTTCAGCAAACCAATGCAAATCTTCAACCCCGCGTTCAGTTTCAGCAGATTGATGTGAATATTCAGACCCAAAATCAGATCCTTCAATCTTAAGACGGTCCAAAAGAATGCAAACGGCTACATGATGAATCACTGATGAATGACACACGCTTTGAGTTGTGCATTTTTGCAGAGGATTAAACCCCCTTTTAAAACAATTTAAAACCCTAAAATTGTTGACATTAAAAATTCAAATTTTCAATAATTAAGAGCTTTAATGTTTTCATAGTCCATAAGATTTATGGAAAAAACCATGTATATAATTTGAGATTAGACACGTTTAGAAACCCCGACCATGATTTGTCATTAGGAAAAAATCATGCATAGAACTTCCAGACCTGCTTCCTTATAAAGATTTTCCATTGTGATTAGAGATGTTAGATGGTTAGAATTTGCAATTAATGTAATGAACGTTGCATGATCATTGCAAATAAACAAAATTCCATTGGATGAGTCATTTAAAAGAGTGTTTAACTATTCATTTTTTATGGAAGGAAAGAAAGTTTTAATAAAGTAGATGTTAATTGGTTGTTTTAATGTATGTTCAATTTGGTCAATAAATCAAAGGAAGTGGAGATAATTGTTATTATACTTTTATTTATGATTACAATTTATCAATTTTAGAGCTAAAATTTTGCAAACAAAGTCACAACTAAACCTGAGGAGGGTACCTAATGATAGTGTTTTTAAGTTTATTGATTAAGGGTCTCCACACCTAATTAAGCCCTACCCCTTCATCACGATTTAAATTTAGAGTATGGCGAGCTATCTCTATGGATTCTCGTAACTTGCATTTTTTATAATGGTCTTCCACAACAAGAAGCTTTGTCTAATCAATGCAAATGGAATGTTTTATTTTGAATGTTTCAATAATTGTTTTTTACTTTTACTCAACGATTTTGCAAATATTTTTGGGTTTTGACTAAAATAGAGAGAAAAATCGTCCATGTGAATTTTAGAGAAATTTTTAATTGATTTTTTAGGTTTTCATTAAGATTGCCAAATTTTGAATTTTTTAATTAAAATTTGGCGATTTTTGTAACTTAGGAAGCCATTGATAGACTCATAAATATGCCCATTTTTGTGCTTTGTCACATCCTTTTGTCACACACACAAAGGCAACAACAATTATGAAGACAAATCAAAAGCTACATGAAACCCCAAACAATATAGTAAGTGATTGTGACCCCATATTTACTAGTAATTTTTAAACTAATTTATTCTTTTGTTAAAGTATTGTTGTCACCAAATCTAACACCCTAGAAAAGGGTGTTCAAGCCTCTTCCAAATTTGGGCAACATGGGAATACTTCTAGGTATGTGGGTGTACCTATAGGTAGATGTAGACCTCTAGGTTTAAAGGCTAGCTCCCTGAATGTATCTTGAAGTGTTTATCACCTAAACTAGTGTTTGCTTGTGGGGAAAAGAGTTAGAAATTGCATGAAATGAAACTACTCTAAGGGGGTGATCCACCAAGATGATTTCCACATTACCATCATACTTCTTTCACTAAGAAACAAGGCATGCAAACTAGCTTCTAAGTCCTAGAAGGTTCTAACATCAATGTTTCAATATTGAGGTGATATGCATGAAGCAACACAAGGTAAATGAACCAGAGGGCAGATTGCACACTCCAAGAATAGTTGTACACGTGAAAAGAGCCTAACACACTTGACTACACTCTATATGACCTATTAGAATAGGAACTCTTGCATAAACATGAAAGGATAAGGAAAGCAAGGATAGAAGGTTATCACTAATTTCACAATACATCACTTGCACACTTAGACAAATGTTCATGAACTCAAAACCAGATTTATATTGATTGTTCAAAGGCAAAATACAATGTCATTCCAATAGGGCTTTGCCATACATGGTGTGGTATTAGTCTACAAGAGCCAAAATGGCTACTACTTATAGAATTTGAGGGAGGAGTGAGAAGAGAGAAGTCCAAGAGTCACTAGGACATGTGTCGTGCTGAGAAAAGGAGTTAAACATGCAGGGGAATGAAGTGTGAGATAGACCATGCAAGGTCTGATAGGACAAATGGCCCTCAAATGCATGAAACACCTGAAATGTGGCGTAGGACTCCTCATTGCTTGCTCAGAAAACAGCCTTCATCATTTGGCCCTTTTGAAACATCCCACAACTGACTGGGGACAAAAGAGATGATTGCACTAAGAGGGAGGGGTTGTAGACATGGTCCACCATGCATTGGTTGCATCTCTCATCATCAGGATTCTTCTACATATGAGTTATCACTGCCTGTAGTCCAAATATCTCCTCTTTCACTCACCCCTCACACTTAGCCTCAAAGTTGGCTTCAGTTTTCCATGCAAATCCATACAGAGTGAATGACACATGTCAAGACCTCCCATAGCCTTAGATTCATCGGGTAGACCTTAAAAGGCCATCCACTTGAATTTCTTCTCACTCTCTCACTAGCTTGCTCACTATGCCATCCTGGACTGGCTAAAGTGAGAGTACTTGCAGAAGCACTTAGGAGATTCTCTGCTGCAAGAAATGGACATGAGAGGTTAGCCCAAGTCCTAATCCTTCTCCCAATGTGAGTTGCATCCCTTGAAAATCTTCCATACCTGCACAACACCAAAAACAGTCAAAGAAACCAATTATGTGCCTTGTCCATATAGATAGGGTAGGACTCAAGTTGATGAGGAGCCCTAGAGAGTCCTCTGCAAGATTCAACCATTTTTTAAGCCATTCCATGCCATTTGGATGCCCCTTCTCCTTCATTTTACCAATCGGGTCATCACTAAGAGTTTTCGAGGGTCTTAGGCCATTTTCACCCTTAGCCTTTGTTCATAAAGATGTGATGTTGAACAGATGAACCAATTTCACAAAATACTTGCTCAGGGCCCTCTTCAACTTGTTTAAGCTCCTTGAGCTCCCATGCCAACTATCCAAGTGGGTTGAAGCATTCCAAGTTGCCTATTCGAGCTCTTCTCTTCATTCCCTACAGGTCTAATGTGATTTGAGCCAAGAAATGGCTTTCTTGTGATCTCCTTTGCATAGTAACAGCTCAAATACATCTGACAATCTTCTATGAACATGTCCCAAAGTGTTAGAATGCTCACCTAAGGCTAGAAGTGGAAACATACCCCTCTAGGCCTTTAGGCCTAAATTAGACCAAGTAGGTCTGCCTACATCCTTGTGAGTCTAGGCCATTCTGGCATGTTTATATCCCCTATGCCTAGTCTTTCATGTTGGTCTAGATGTCATACAACTTATCACACCCTCCTGCAAGGTTGCATCTATCCTCAACTCACTTTGTCACCTCCTTTCTCCAAAACTACAGGGTTTGAGCCCTTGGAAAGTGCCCTTTCTCTGAGACAAAACAGAGAGCACTGTCCCTATTTTCTCAGGCAAGGTGAAATTGAGGAGGCTTCTCCAAGTGATGGAGACTTTCTGTACAAATTTTTAGCCCTTGATCATATCATTAGACCCTTCAAATGCACCAAAACCTAACACAGACTCATGGAGGAAGTTGACTGTGCAAGGTCTTGTATATGGACTGTGGTCTACATTGTTAAAGCCCTTCTCTGCATGGTTTATACTGCATGAGGGTCTCCCAAGGTCACTACCACCATGATGATGTTTCACAACTGCTTACCATCCAAAACTTGCCAAACTCCTCATACATGCCTTGCTACCTGACTGGTCTGGACTACAGACTGTGTTCCTTGCTTGAGAGAGGCACATGAAGGTTCTAGTGCATGATTGGGCCTTGAGAACAATTCCTAGAGATTTCCTTGGAGTTGATAAGGTCATTTCATAGTTGTCTAGATCCATTTACCTCAAGATCAAGATGTGTCAACATCAAAACACCACTTCCTAGTTCACTGTTATCTACAGTTGACTGTGTTGGAACAAGCAGGGTCCTTTAGATGAGAATCCATTTTGAATACTATGTCGCATCACTTTTGGATCCTTTGAATCATTTGGAGTCAACTTCTATCAACAATTATTTGAGTCTGCAGGCTTAGTATCCCAATGTTTACCTTATGAGCTTTAGAGCATCTACAGTCACGCTGTAGGTGAGTTGTCACAGGGCAAAGGCCCTGTAGGTGTTGATGAAGGATTGTAACTTGCAATTCAACCCTTGTTAGTGCATCTTTGAGGCACAAATGTCCTCATTACCTTAATAGAATCACCCATCATGTATGCATGCTCTCACTTTACCATCCTTGGGTGTAGAGGTCACTTGAAGCTTCGAACCTGTAGACATCACTGCCAAATTTCAATGAACAAATCCATGATTTTGAGGTCTCCAAACACCACTTTCTACAAGTCACGCACCCTCCTTTTGCAAGGTTATACCCCTATGATAGAGCTACAAGATAAGTGCATTTGGGTTGGTCAAAACCTTGTGTGACATCATCATATGTGAATCCCAAAAGTGATGAGTGCTCTGTTTTTGTGTTTTAGGAAAATTGTTCCTAAACACAGTGATTCAACTTTGGAGATGACCATCTGAGCCTATTTGCCTATTTAATGACTCATTTCATGACTGCCAAGGTATCTCTAACCTCTACAAACTTATGGGAGCCTTAAAACATGTTACACTTTTCCATGACCAAGCTCCTAGTCTCTGTGTACGGTCACTTGTAGATGATCATCTCAGGGTACAAGGCAATGAATGTAGATGCAGGCAGTATGCATGATGTATAGGTATTCAATGGAAGTTGAACCTTCCATCAACTTTCAAATGGACTCTCTCATCATGTAGAATCTAAATCAACTCAAATATTCCCTTTCAATGTTATTGGCATTTATGAGGTACTTGTAGGCATGCATTGAGTTGCAGACAGATAATGAGTATGGAGACAACTAGTCTGTATGGTGTATGGGCTTGCCATTAGTTCACAACCTTCTTCAAAGGTGTTGAAATGAATACTCATGACCCTGACATGCTTCAAACAAGTTTTCAATATACATTCCAACATGACATTCTCTCCATGGCACCAGTAGGTGCACATTCATGGCTAACTATGTGTATATATAGCATTGACTGTCACCACAGTCCTTATGCTATTTGGAGGGGCTTAGTTGATTGCTCATGCAACAATAATATGTCAAACACCTTTTGGACTCTCAAAATACCTCCATGAATGTTTTCAAACCTCAAGACACCATGACTGCAGTTGGGAACAAGCAGAAAGTTGACTGTGAGCTTCATATGAGTGTGTGCTTGATCAATGCATGATGTTGTAAGACCAAACATAGAAGTTAATTGTCATGACATGAAAACGTGGAGCACATCATATCACATTCACAGGAAACCTTTGCAAAGAACCAAACCTTCTGCAAGTAGTGAAACTTGACTGTAACTTCATATGGTGACACGTTCCTACAATTTGGTTTGTTTGATCCATGAAATCATTTCCAAACATGAAACCAAGCATGGGAAACATGAGAGGAGAGAGTCAACATCATCTAGAAGCAAAATCACTAATTGAGATGTACAGACTTGCTCAAACAAGAGCAAAGCCTGCAAGGTGTGGGAAACAACAAGCAGAAAAACACAATCATCTTGTTAAAGATGGTTCATAACGTATAAGCCACCATTCCTTGAACTCCAAACATGAAATTGAAGCTGACTGAGTGTACTATCACCCCCCCAAAGACATTTGACCTAGAGCTTCTTTCACTGGCCGTAAAAAACAAAACCCTGTTGACTAGTTTCCTGTGCATAGTGGAGCGATAGATGAGCAGAACGATTTTAACCCATTTTCAGCACTTCCAAAGCATGTCAAGCATGGAAATGAATCTGAGAAAATTGAATAGCCATCCCACAACCTTCTCCCACGAGCCACTCTCTCATAGGCCATACAACCTTTGAAACTCCTTTTCCACTTTCTTGATTCGCAATTATCACTTGCAAGTTTTCAGTTAGAAACTAACATGTCTGACAAGGACTGACATATTGGACATTGAGGAGTTTAGAACAATTGTCTTGCTCAGAAAACAGTACCACTTGCATTTAATGCTCTAAAATGACCCCTAGATGACATTAAATGACATAAGACTAATTTGGACTATGACCAAGGCTAAATTGACATTAAATTACATCAAATTAACTATGACACACCCTATGACTTTATACTAGACCCTATATAAGTTTTTGACTATAGGGGGTTGACCCATTTTGACTTGTGGTCAAAATGGTCAACAGGGACTTAGTTGCTTCAAGGCTTTTCATAGCAATTATAGCGGTCAACAAGAGTTTGGAGGGTATCTACATTGCCTTGCTTTTGATAAGCAAGCACAATGGCTTAATTGGATACCACTAGCAGAATGGTGGTACAACACTTTTTTCCATACTTCTTCCAATATGTCCCTGTTTATAGCTTTGTATGGATATCCTCCACCATCCATCACCTCATCCTTCAAAGTGAGACCAAGAGTCCAAGCAACTGAAAAGCATATTCTACACCAACAAGAGGTACTCTCTAATCTCAAGGAGACTTAGTCATGGCACAAAACTAGATGAACCAACAAGTGGATCAACGCAGGAGTGAAAGGCATTTTTAAGTGGGATATTAGGTTTTTCTTAGGTTGCAACCATATAAACGAATCTTCATGAAGCAACAAAGGATAAAAAAATGTCACCGAAATATTATGGTCCTTATCATAGTTCAAAAACTCATACTCAGCAGCCCAAATTTTTGACTCGGACTCACGACTCGGCAACCACTCTGCATATTTTCCACTAGTCAAATAATATATATAAATTCATAAAATACACTTTTAATGTTCTTTAAGCAACAAAAGAAAGATTATAAATTGTCACCAAAGAATTATGGTCCTTATCATAGTTCAAAAACTCGTACTCGGCAGCCCAAAGTTTTGACCTGAACTCACAACTCAGCAATTACCCAACAAATTTTTTGCTAATTAAGAAAATATATAAATTCATATAATAAACGTAAATAACATGTAAAACTTAAAACACTGTCTAAAAGCATGATAAATGAATATAAGAGAACACATAAGTATATTTTTTATTAGTTTTGGATCAAGAAAAAATACAATGCCTTTTTATTTTAATAAGACATTTGTAAAATGACACATTTTTAAACAAGAAAATATAAAACAATGAGAATTTTTACTTTGTTAGGCACTAAAAAGCCTGAAGGCAGGAGAACCACCACAAAAAAAGTTAATTTAGAGTAGATATAAAGCATGGCAAGTCAAAACCTACAAATAAGAATATTGATTCCTGAAAGCCAGATGCATGCTAGTAGCTCATTCCATTTTCAAGCACAGTAATTCAAGCATACTGCTGAGAACTTATGGTCATGATATTTCTATTCATCACTAGCAGAAAAATTGTTTGTAAAAGTGAAAATGACGTTTTTTATGCAGCGGCTGTTATTATTGTTCATTAGCAATGTTTTTAACTCAAACCCACAAGTAATTGTTAGTCCAAGCTAATTACTCAGCTCGCGAGAAGTTGTACGATTACTCAACAAGCAAAAAACAAGTGTTTACTCATCGTTTTCCACAAGTTTTAATTATATGGTCCTTATCATATCTTACAGAAAATTGGGAGCGTGGCCTACAAATTGGAATTACCCCAATCAGCTAAAATACACGCCATCTTTCACGTGTCATGTTTGAAGAAAGTCATTGGTCAGAAGATTCCAGCTTAAATAGAGTTACAAGAGCTTAATGAGGGAAGAGACATCTTGGACCCTGAAGAAATTCTTGAGACATGCACTAAGAGGTTGCGAATGTAGGTGATCACAGAGTATCTTATCAATTGGAAGAACCTACCCAACAAAGATGCAACATGGAAACAAGAAGCTTTCATAAAGAAGCATCCACAATTAGCCAGCATTGAGGACAATGATGATTTGAATTGGGATATGTGTGCTGGCTTGTGGCATGCACAACCTTTGACTTAACCGTTTGATAATCTCTAGGCTGAATATTGGTAGGAGTACTTCGCGTGTTTGGGTTTATGGATTTCCCATAGCTTAATTAGAATATATATAGGAGGTATTGTTTGATTTTAGTCATTATACATTCTGACTTTTCTTCATGTTGTAAGGACTTGGGAGGTTGCCCCCTCAAAGTGTCTCAGTTCTAAATTCAGATATCTTCTCTTCAATTCAATTTATAGTGTGGATCTCCTCTTGTTTGCAAGTGAATGTGTCATTCTTCTTATGTTATCTATGATATTGTGATCTATTATTGAGATTGTGCTTTTGTGATATTGTAAGCTCATTGCCATTTTCCTATTTTAAATGTGATTATGCATAATTTTGTGTGTGATATACCTTCAATCTTCTCCACACCTTTTTGATATTCCAAACTTAAAAAAAAAACTTTCATCTTTTCGAACCTTTTTATCAGTTACCTTGTGGTTAAAGAAATATTGGGCAATGTGCCAGGGAATGTGTATATGGAGTTAAGGTTTTACCTTCCTCAAATTAAGAGACTTCATGATAAAAACAAGCTTCCTTGTGACATGTCTATGAAACTACTACTCCTACTTATAATTTTGAAGAAGCTCCCATGTATCCTCCCTTGAGCTAGTAATGACTGCTAATAAATCAACAACTAATTTGAGCCCCTTGGAAAATTGCGAAAAAAGCGAATAATGGTTAACTTTGCAAACCAAGTTTAGCCCATTTGAAATTGTGACTTGGGATCAGAACAATGCATCAAGCTACCAATTTGTGATTTTAAACAAATTAACTTTCAAAAAACATTTTCTAAACATAGGTCATAATATAGAAGAAGCTTCCTTGTATACTCTGTTGAGTTAATAACACCCAAACAGTTGGGACATGTCATCTCTCAAGGCACGTAGAGGATTTGACTCATGGGTCTTAACCATTAAATGGATGTAATTAAAGGTGCACCCATCAAAAATGACATGGATGTGATTTCTACGTATTGTGAGCTCATTGGCCCCCACATAGTCACATCTTTAAACCTTGAAGGCCATTTTTTATGCACTGACCAGGAACATACACAGTAGATATGTAAAATCTACATACTAAATATGGAAAAAGATAGAATAATAATAGATAGAATAAGAATATAATAATAATAGATATGTGAGTATGGTCTTCCCAATACCATTGCTTTCCTTTGGTTAGCTGCCTGGGACAAGATTCTCACTCAATCTGATCTAAGAAAAAAGGGATTTTATGGACCTTCATGGTGTATTCTATGCAAGAGAAATTAAGAAGACTCAAATCATCTTCTCTTGCATTGTCCTTTCTCCTCTCTCAAGTCTGGAATTCTCTGATTGCAAAATTCAACTTATCCCTAGCATCTCCACAGAATCTAAAAATCTTCGTCTTCTCATGGTCACTTGCACTCAAGTTTCCTTCGTTTCTTCAAATTTGGAATTCTATCGCTACTCTGGTCTGCTAGAATATTTGGTTGAAAAGAAACAAAAGAATCTTTAAGGATGAATCAAAGGATGTGAATCTGATCCTTGTTGATATTTTGAACTCTGTAAAATAACTAATTCACACTTGGCCTCCTAAGATGGTAAAATTGCCCCTAACGAGGCAAGAATTATCAGCAATTGGAAAAACATTCTTTTAGAAGTCCCTAATAACAAGGCTGGCAAAAAAACAAACATCTCCAAGAAAGTAGTTTGGACTCCTAGGGGTTAAGAAATTGAATTAGATTTCGATGGAGCAGCTAAAGGAAACCCTGGATGGGCAGGGTGATGGAGGTATTTTCAGAGATGACAAGAGCTCCCCCTTCTTGGGTTTTTGGGAGGCCCTTGGTAACTCTACCAATAACTTCGTCAAGGTTAAGACTCTTTAGAAGGCTCAAGATAGCCAAAAGCGAAAATTGGTCAAACTTGGCTATGGAAGGGGACTCCCAAATCATTCTTGAAGCCATCAAGAACAAATCATCTTACTAATCTTGTGATTTGCATAAATTCTCAAAGGCACCCTTTAAAACTAATGCTTCCTCCATTCCCAAATGGCAAGCTCAAATCATTACCATAAAATGATGCTAAAGATCCCCCGCATCCCTCACAATCCATTCTCATCATTAGCATGCATTGGGCTAGGTGATAAGAGCATTAAGACATAATAATCAAATTTGTTGCCAAGATATGGCATGTGATGAATGTGACTAGGTACGGTAGCTAGCTGCTCGTTTGCCTTGTGTGGAGGCCCATAAAGCCCACCATCCTCCCTTGCCTTTGCCATTTTTGGCAACAAAAGGATTGGCGAACTCTCTAAGCACTCCATAGGTATGTGGTCTGGGTTTTGGTTTCCCTATCACTTTATTTTGGTTGAAAATCTGCATCAGCTTTTCTATTTTGGAATTTGCTTTGACTTGGCTTTGAATTGATGTCAATAGTCTCTTTAGAAGCCCTTCCCCTTGGACTTTTGCCATTTCTCAATTTCATTTTGCTTTTTATTGCCACGATGGTCTCAGTCTGGCCTTCCTACGAAGAATGATTTTGTGCTCTCCTTAGTCTTGCCCTCCGGTTTTTCTCAAGATTTGTCTTCACAAAATGTTCACCTTTCATCATCATTGTTTTTCCTTTGCTTTGATAGCATCCTGCTGAGAATATTTTGTCCACTTTCTTTGCTTGCCCAGGGCTACCGGACTTGCAGAATGGCAGCGGAAAACAATGATTCTAGGGATGTTGGTCCATCCAGCAGGACTAGGCAGAAAGAAAGAAAGAATAGAAAGAAATTATATTAATGTCCACAAACGACCAAAAATAGGTCAATGGGACTTGAAAATACAACCGTAAACAATAGAAAGTTCAAGGAAAGAGAATCCAAGAAGTTAAAGTACAAAAGACAAAGTAAAGTAATGTGCCACTAACAAAGGTGGTAATTGAAATGCAGCGTAAGGGGAAGGAGTCTTCAATAAACATTGTGAAGGAGATGATGGTCCACCATATTCCTTGGATAGTATTCACTCCTCGTTTGTGGGTCTGGTGAACAACTTAAAGCTCAGGCAACTTCTAAATGCAGGGGTTTTGTTGGACAAATCCACTAGAATCATAGCTAAGGAAGCTCTGCATTTTTGGAAGGCCGCCTTAATTAAAGGAATCAAGGATGAAAAGTTACTTAAATGGACTGCAACTAATCTTTTTCATGCTGCTTGCATGGGTGAAGACGCATCCATTGATTGTATTCTCCAAACCATAAAAGACCCTGGGCAATCAACCCCCAAGCTTGACACTTTGAAAGTTGCTCAATTAAATGGTGTGCAAATGGTGTTGTTTGGTGCTATTAACACTCATGCCATCCATGAAGATGTGGAACAACTTTGTTTGGTGCTATTAACACTCATGCCATCCATAAACAATCAACATTTTTAAAAAAACTGCTAATTTTTTTTTAAAAATAGTGTTTTAAATTGATTTCCGATTACCAAGCGACAGGGTTACAAAAACATGTTTTTTTAGGGCATGGGATTTTTTTAACGGGAAATCACTGGGAGACATCAAAAGTCTCCAACAAACGTCTCCTAGTATGGGAGACATCTCTAGTACCCGAGACACGATCCACTACCCGAGATGTGTCCCAAGGGTGGGGACGCGTCTCCCTGCAACTATGGTTTTTTGCTTGTGTTTCTATTTCTCATAGAACCTTCAGTAGGTGGCAAACTATCAAAATCTTGTGTCCCTGATTATTCCAAAGTTACACAGGGATGCGTCCCCCTCGAAAACCCCACATTTTTGGGACAGGGACATCCCCCAGCCGTTCCGCCACCTCCACCACGCTCTGTCACCATCCCTGGGACGTTTCCCTCTGAGAGGGGACATCTTGGGGACTCTGGGACGTCTAGGGAATGTCTAGAAGTCCCCCATCCCCTCAAGAAATGCCCAGGCGTCCCTTGTGCAGGTGGACGCCAAAAAGTGCAATTTTTTTTAATTTAAAAAAATAGATTTTTGTGCTTTCTACCTTAACCCTAATTGCTAGTGGGACCCACCCCCACCCCCCAAGGCCTCCCAAAAACTTATAAAAATCCCTCTACCTCTCAATTCCAAATCACACAAAAACTGCATTGAGTGAAGTAGAGCGCTGAAAGTAGAGGTAACAAGCTAAGAAGGAGAAGTTTGCAAGAGTGAGAGAGCATTAGGAGAGGGAAAGTGAGATCAAGAAGAGGATAGAGAAACCATTGCCAAGAAGACTCAAGCCTCTTCAATTTCATCATTTCACCCACAAGGTAGGCCCTATGATTCTTTCAATTTCTGATGTTTAATTTTTAAATTTTTGTTTCATTGAATCATTATTCATTTGTAAATTGTTTTGTACTTTCATTCATGTCATTGAATCATTTGAATTTCTAAATTGAAAATTATTATATTTATTTGTGATTCTCATTCATTCAAATGCTTAAAAATAAATTTTTTAATTTTAAATTTTCAATGTTCATTCAAATGATAAATCAAATGCTCAATTTTTAATTTTTAAATCTTAAGGACAAGGATTCCTATTTGTGTATCCTATGCTTCCACGCTTCGAGCGAACTGAAGCAAGAAAACAAAAAGAAAATCCTTGTGTCTTAAATTTTAATTTTGAATTTAAATTTTTTTAAATCTTCATTCAAATCAAATGCTTAAATTTTTATTTTTAAATGTTAAGAACAAGGATTCATATTTGTGTATCCTCTGCTTCCAAGCTTCGAGTGAACTGAAGTAAGAAAAACAAAAATAAAATCCTTGTGTCTTAATTTTAAATTTAAAATTTTAATCCCTTACATTATGCATGGTTTGAATTTTAATTTTTTATATTATAAACTTACAAAATGAAAAAAAATAATCATTTCTTGCAGTGCCATTATGAGTTCTCATAGCATGAGTGAGGACGAGGTTCAACCTCAAGGGGTTAAGGTTGAAGTTGAAAGTGACTAATTCAAATTATGCACATGATGATCCTAGTTTAGGAGGGAGGAGTGACCGTGAAAAGAAAACTAGTTTTGTTGGTAGTCCTAATTATAGTTGCCCTTCACAAGCCCTTCAACAATATGCTAAGGGTCCCTTTGATCCAAAGAAACCTTTACAACAATTTGTAAGCAGGGTACCATCAAAGCCTAGGACATTGGGGACACTAAGAGATGGAAGTGCAACCTATGTGACCTTGAATGGTTTGGCAGCATGACTAGAACAAATGCTCACCTCCTTATCCGAGGCAAAGGCATAGATGTATGTGAAAAGGTGGAAAAGAACCAAAGATTTCAAAGATTTTATGCTTCACAATCCATAACATTACATTACCTTTTTTCTGGAAAAATTGTGTTGATTTTTGATGCTCAACGTTTCGGATCCTCTTACGTGATCTTTCATCAAGAGAAAAAATTAATGAATAAGATGCACCTTCATCTACTACTTTGCCACCAAGGGGGAGAGGTCATCAAAGACAAAGTTCTACTTCTAGTACTTTGGAGAGGCCAATGGCAATGAATCCATCTAGTTCAAGGGCAGCAAGGCCTAAGGGGAAACGGAAGATGACTAGTGATGCTTCAAATCCACTAGCAGATTTATTCAATGTGCAAGCAAAGGATGAGGCAGATGATGCCATTGGCAAATTCTTCTTTGCCAATGGCATTCCATTCCATGTGGCTTGCTCTCTTTATTATAAGGAGGCCGTGGCAAAAATAGCAAGAGCAGGATCATATGTGCCACCAGGAGAGACTAAATTGAGGACAACAATCTTGGATAAGAACTATTCCAAAATTAATATTTTAATGGAGAAAATGAAGCATACCTGGGTCTCAAGTGGATGCAACATTGTCATGGATGGGTGGAAGGACATTAGGCATCATCCACTCATCAATATCATGGTTAAAAGTACAGTTGGCCCTTTTTCCTTAAGGCTATTGATTATTCAAGGCATCGCAAGGATGCTGATTTTCAGTTCCAGATCCTCAAAGATGCTATAGAGGAGGTTGGGCCACAAAATGTGGTGCAAGTAGTGACAAATGCAGCCCATGTGTGCAAAGCAGCAAAAAAGTTAATTGAGGCAGCCTATAGACATATTTGGTGGACTCCTTGTTGTGTGCATGCCATGCATAATGCACTGACGGACATGGGAAAAATCAGTTGGATCAAACCAGTTGTTAATGATGCTAGAGATATGTAGATGTTTATCTACAACCACCACTCTTCACATGCACTCTTCAGGACCTTCTCCAAGAAGGAATTCTTGAAACCTGTAGAGACTAGGTATGCATCATACTTTATTCTCTTGGAGAGGATGTTTGAGTTGCAAGAGGCATTGCAACTAATGGTTATGACAACAAAATGGAATCGATGGCCTGAGTCGAAGACAGAGCAAGGGAAGAGGGTGAAGGAGGTGGTGAAGTGTGATATTTTTTGCGCTGATGCCAAATATATTTTCTCCATCATTACTCCAGTCTTCACAGTAATTAGATATGGGGATGCTAATGCACCTACCCTTTGAGAGGTGTATGAGTGCATTGATACTATGCTTGATCAAATGAAAGTTGTTGTACGAGAGGACCCCACATTGTAATTCTACACAGCATATTCAACCAATCATTCACAGTAGATGGGAGAAGCTCAACACTCCCTTGCACATGGCTGCCTATGCATTGAACCCGAAGTGGTATGTGCAAAGGCCTGGTAGAATTACACCTACACAAGATGTTGAGGTGAAGGCAAGGTTCATGAAGGCCATTCAGAAAATGTATGATTCTATAGAGGCCAACATCATTTGTACTGAGTGGACAAAATTTGCCACCCGTAGGAGATATTCACAGGAGGCCGAAATAGATAGGGAGACAATGGCATAGGAGGAACCAATTTTGTGGTGGACTTTGCATGGGCCTCGTTCTTTGACTACCGATCTAGCCATTCGTTTGTTGTCCCAGGTTTCTAGTTCTTCTACTGTTGAGAGGAACTAGTCTACTTATAGCTGGATCCACTCCATGAAGAGGAACAGGGCTACCTCTAAGAGGGCAGAGAAACTTGTGGTTGTACATAGTGCCTTGCATCTCATTGACTGCAACACACTTGGTACAAGGAGAGTCCAGCAGCTAGATGGGATGTAGAGCCAGTGGAGCCAACACAAATTGATGATGATGCTACACAGACAGGGCTGGTTGGTATTAGCTTGGAGGAGCTTGAGCGTGTGCAATCCAGCAATTCTAGTGATGAGGAGTTCAACATTGGAGATGATTAGCCATTGACTCATTGAGTCATTTGTATTTCGCATTTCATTATTTTATTATTTTGTTTTTGAACATTGTTGATACTTGATTGTAATCATGAATCATCATTATGACATTTTGAAAATTCAATGTTCAATGTTTAATGATTATTGTTTAATGTTCAATGTTCATTGGTTCAATGGATCAAACTTGAAACTTAAATGATTAAATCACAATGTTAAATTTTTGATGTTCAATGCAATATACTTATTCCTTATACATCTTTTTATAACTAATTTTTCAAGTACTATATGTATTTGCACCGCTCCCCCTGCCGCCACTGGCGTCCCCAAACTAAGGCCCCCCATCCCAAAAACCCATCCCCGCATCCCCCCGTCAAGAAACTCTGTGGAACTGTGGATTATTCAGACTTTTCGATTATTATTATAATAAATAGGGTTTAGCCCTTTTTTTGACTTGTCAAAAAAAACGATGAGGATGATAAGATATAAATACGAGTTACGAGATATGTACATGGATTGTGTCACTATGAGACTAACTATAATGTCCCTTTTAGGGCAGAATTTGAACCAAAGTGATTTCCCAACAAACCATAACAATAAATACAATTTTTTTATTCTTTTTAAATCAAACCCTAAGCAAATGCAAATTTTAGAATTTTAGAAGTGCCAATCAGGGCACAAAATTAATGTTTCATTTACCAAAAAATCTAGAAATATTACAATCAATAATAGTCCATTCAAATCTGATTTTTATCCCAATTTAATGGCTGGAAAAATATGATAAAAATACCATAAATGATTTGATGCCTTCAAACTGAAGTTAAGTTTGAATTAGCCTTGAAAATGTCACTACAAACCCCAAGAGGAGGTTTGTTGCCCTCCTTAGAAGTCTATTGCCCTCCCTAAACAGTTTGCTTCCCTTCAAGGGCTCCCAAATCAGCTCACTAGCCTCCCAAACCTGTTTGTTACTCTTCCTTAATGCCCCTTCTGTTGCATGAACCTAAAAATGATGTTCAAAACACCTCAACGAATCACTGATGCCCTATGCAACCTCTGAAAATAAGGCTGCCCAGCTGAAAGGTAAGGGTTTTCGTCCTTACTTCAGCCTTCCAATGAAGGTTTTCGTCTTCAACGGATGAAGTCAAGCAAATCATGCTTAAACTTGTGATTTCAATTCATAAACATAACATCGAGTCTCCAAAAAAACTCCATCCCTTTTCTATCCTTTCCCCAAAGGGATGTGTTCCACTTGGAGGGAAAATTCCAATAATCAAAAAACAACTTCCTTATAAATTCATTTAAGGGATAACCTTGCCCATGACCCTTAAAAGTCCCCTTCTCAAGTCAAAACATAGAATGGAGTTGCCGACATATTCACTTTTGGCAACTAAGGCATATTATTACTTTTATTTAAATAAAAGTATTTAAAAATACTTTTTATTTTAATAATAATATTATTTTATTTTTAGAAAAGGGGACATTACACTAAGTCACAAAGTTTGAGTTCGAGTTTGACGAGGAAAAAGTTCGGTTCAAGTTCGTCAATGGTCGAAGTTCAAAAAAAACGTCATTAAGTTCAAACAATATAATTTTTTTACCATTATTAAGTTCAAACAATAGAATTTTTTATCATTTTAATTGTGCATAGACGTGGGCGCGTGCACGCGCACGCGTAAATAAAAACTTCAAAAAGTTAAATTAAAAAATAAAATAAATATGAAACAAAAAATTTTAAAAAAAAACTTATTTCAAATAAACTTAACATGTAAAATATAAATTAAAATCTTAAAAAAGATGTATAGAACTTAAAACAGAAAAAATAATTAATTATTTAAAATAAACAATTAGTTCACTTTTAAAATGTAAATCTGAACAATTAAAACATCCCTGTCCCTTCGCTCCCTCCCACGTTGCAAACAGCTCCTCCAACATGACGACAACGATTACTCATACCACAAGTCACGACGAGTCAGCTATGACAACAGTAAAACTTCTTTGAAAATACGTGTCAATCTTGACGCCAATATCCATTTGCCTGCAGACCTGGTCTACATCTACGTTGTGGCGGAAAGACAAGACAGCAGTTTGTTTGCCTGGAAAACAGCTCTCGTGTCACAGTTTCCCAAGTGAGCTTCTGGGAAGAAATGAAGAATATCACATCAAATTTTAGCGAACCTTTAATCACGTTATTAAATTCCCCGTTTTTTATACTTTTACTTTAAAAATTGCCTACCTTGTGACACAACTACAAGGTGATACGTTGTATCTCTTAATAGCAACTCTTAACATGCCTCCTAAAATGGAAAAGCTTTGACCTCAAAGCATAGCTAGAATAAACAACGGGCCCTCAATGTTGCATTGGATATAGATTAATCCATCCAAAATCAATCTTAATAGGCATCAAATATCTTCACAGATTAACACTCCAATTGCATTGACTTGGTATTGTTGACATTTACTCAATGATTTTTTCATAGATCTCAAATTAAGAGTTTAAGAATTTCTCCTATAACAGTCATTAGAATCCTTTAGGTCCGCATGTCAGAGTTTGATACTCTCTTGATAATTTAAGTGTCAATACATGATGCAGCCCACAGATGCCTGCAACACAAATTTAACACCTTCATATGCTACTTTCAGCAGCTCTGTACAAAGCTGTTAGAAAACAGCAGCAAAACAACCCTAAAATCTACTGATGCAGATGAAAATGCAGCAGTTTTAATAAACTGTTAGGAGATCTGTAATTAATAATCAAGATAATGCTTTGCCAAAAAAATAACAGAGATAGACAGAGGCTGATATCAACAGCTATACAGAATAAATTTGTTTTCATCCCAAAAGTGAAAAATCCACCAATTTATATTCCTTTCTATTTCTTAAAAATATGCATACATCACAAATAACCCCTCAACCTGCACTTCTATGGCAGTCTCCTTTTCAAACTAGAAATCTATTTTGATAAAATCAACTAATCCTACTCAGAAACATTCTCTTAATCCACTAAAACACGGTTTTAATAAATTTAATATTTTCAGGAGAACACACTTCTACAACCTCTCAACTGTTTGGATTGATAGTTATACATAAAAACAAAACAATTAAATGTTTCTATTTTTTTGGGGTGATGCAAGATTGTACGATCCCCTTGGATGCCCTTGCATTAGTCACTGAGAGTAAATATAACGTGAGCTCCCGCTCATGACCCTGCTATGAGCGCATCAATGGATTTTCTAGTTTTCACAACTTCGGATTCAGATATCCATGGTGCATCATCTGTTATGTGCCCTTTCCATTTGATCAAATACTCATAATAGTCTTTCTTTCTTGTGTTCTTACCAATTATGATGCCCAAAATGGCTTTCATTTCTTCTTTCACTTTCTCATGCATTTGTACTCTCCAATCAATGGTTGAAGAGTCTTCGGTCGAGTTCTTTTTACTTGTGTGATCCTCAACAAATGGATATAGATCTGAAACATTAAAGATAGGTGAAATACCTAACCCTTCGGGCAACTCTATTTCATATGCATTGGCTGAGAACTTGCACAAAATCTTACAAGTCCCAATCTTCTTCATTTTAAGCTTGTTGTACTCACCTTTGGGAATCTCTCCTTGCATAAATGTGCTAACACCAAGTTTCCGACTTCCAAGACTTCTTAAAGTGCTTCTAATCAGCATGTTGTTTATATATGTGCCCACTTTCTTCCAACCTTCTCTTCACCTCCATGCGTGCATCATGCACGGCTTGGGCATACTCCTCACCTTCAGCACTCCTAACCATTTCAATTGTGCTCCTTAACTCACAAACTCCTCTAGGGTTGCTGCCATATATAATTTGAAATGGACTCATACATGTACTTCTGTTAAAAGAGCCATTATAAGCAAATTCAGCTTGTGCCAAGGCTAAATCCCATTGTTTGGGTTTGTCACTAACTATGTATCTCAACAAATTTCTAAGACGGGTTCACAACCTCTTTTTGCCCATCTATTTAAGGGTGATAGGTTGAACTGTAATCTAGTCTTGCACGCAACTTCTTCCACTGTGTTCTCCAAAAGTGTCCCACAAACTTAGTATCTCTATCTGGCACGATGCGAATAGGCAACCCATGAAGTTTTACAACAACTTGAAAATACAAATTTGCAATATTTGTGGCGTCATTAGTCTTCTTACATGCTATAAAGTGAGCCATTTTTTAAAATCTATCTACAACAACAAAAATGGAGTCATTACTTCATTGAATTCTTGGTAAACCGAGCACAAAATCCATGCTCGCCACATCCCATGGTTTATTTGCAATTGGTAATGGCTGATAGAGTCCAATGTTTTGAATCTTTCCTTTGCATGCTGGCATATTTTGCATCTTTCCACAAATTTTTCACATTAGTGCTCATTTGTGGCCAATAGCATGTGTCACTCAGCTATGCCAAAGTCTTGTTGTACCCAAAGTGACCAACTAAACCACCGCTATGCTTCTTTTTCAAAAGATTCTCCCTCGTGGAACCTTGAGGTATGCACAACCTCTTCCCCTTGAATAACAGACCATCTTGGATCATATATTCCAACCACGGAGTTCTATCAACACTTTTTGGGCTCTTACATGCTGCCCACACTTCTCTGTAATCTAAGTCCTCTTCATACAATTTTTTTCATTGAGTCAAACCCAATGACTTTCACTTGGAGCTCATTCAACACAAGAGCTTGCCTACTCGAGGCATCTGCCACTTTGTTAGATTTCCCACTCCTATATTTTTAAACAAAAGTGTTAACACTGAAGGAATTCTACCCATTTAGTGTGCTTTTCATTCAATTTACCTTGGCCATTTATATACTGCAGCACCTGATGATCAGTGAACAAAACAAATTCTTTGGGTAATAAATAATGTCGCCACTTCTTTAAAGCTTGTATTATTGCGTAGAATTCTTGATCATAAACAAAATATTTTCCGTAATTAATAATCAAGATTTTGCTTTGCCAAAAAAATAATAGAGATAGACAGAGAGGCTGATATCAACAGCTGTGCAGAAGAAATTTGTTTTCATCCCAAAAGTTTAAAAACCCCCAATTTAAATTCCTTTTTATTTCTTGAAACTATGCATACATCACAAATAACCACTCAACCTGCACTTCTACAGCAGTCTCATTTTCAAACTAGAAACCTACTTTGATAAAATCAACTAATCCTACTTAGGTACATCCTCTTAATCTGCTAAAACAGGGTTTTAACAAATTTACTATTTTAAGGTGACCACACTCCTACAATCTCTCAACTGTTCGGATTGACAGCTGCACATCAAGACAAAACAAACCAAAAAAAATTAAATGTCTCTTTTTTTTCGGGAGGGGGAGGGGAGGGGTGATGCAAGATTGCACAATCCCCTTGGATGATTCTACATCAATACAACTCAAACTTAGATTTCTTGAAGCGTTTTTTATTGAAATCTTCAACCTTTGCAATATTTTGTGGATTCACAAAAGTATCACTGGTTAATTTTCTTTCGATTTGAATATCTTTCTCAACTCAGGTTTTAACTTTATTTTTGATTTTGCTACTTGTCAAAAGACCTTATAGATACTGGTTGCATTATTGACCAAATCTAGTTTTCAGTTTTGTGATTTATCATTTTTTCTTTGTCAACTTAAAATTCTCAACTTGATTATATTGAAACAGATTATGGTTTCGGAAACATATAATCTCAGTATCTTTTTCAGTTATTTTTGATATATTTTAATTTTGATTGGTTAGTTTCTAGACCTTGTCATTTCGATTACTCAATTCTATCTTTTACGACTCAATTCCCTGACCTTCATTCGAATGACTCCAGAATATGCAGCAAACCTTTTACCAAATGCAATATCAAATTAAGCATGATCATTACCGCAGAACGAGCATCCTTGGTAATAGCTCGAATGTCTTCTTTCGCAGTCCAGACCCTTGGCATTGAATCAGCGTCATGACTGAAGACACTTGAAAACCTGCAAGGCATGGCCACTCAAAGTAAAGAGCTTTAACAAAATTTACACAGAAAAGAACTTTAACACAATTTAAAAAAATTCACTTCTCAATTAACATACAAGAAAATTAAATTACCTATCCTTCATGCGAATGAGAACTTGCCCAGCTTCTTCCCTGGCCTTTTTCTCCACTACACTTCTTCCGTAATCTTTTAAATCTTGAGTCATCTTACCAACGGTCACATCATCAATCTCAAATCCAGAAATTGCAGATGTAAAATCTGATACTGCTATATCAGTAACACGCTTTAGAAGTTCCCTTATTTCTGGCCAAGTGTTTGGCGATGCAGTATCGAGAAGAGATGCCACCGGTTCAGAAAGGGCTTCATTAAGTTGTGTCTATACACCCACAAAGTAAGAACATGTCAATAAAAGTCAATATATGATCCCAATTCAAGAGAAGCAATAATTTTAGATATAAACTTCCAAATCAGGAAACATCAAATATAAGAATTTTCAAAACACTGCCTCAATACCAAGCACAGATTATCATAAAGAAAATGTGATATTCAATCAGCCTAGCCTAATATACAGCCCACCCAGGTACAGTTCCAGTGGAAGGCTGGACCCTGACATGTGTAAAACGGGTGAAGGTGAGTGCAGCACACAAGCAGAAAGTTACGGCTCAGCCCTTGTGTTCTAAGCAAAGAGGAAGTAAGGTTATTCATGCAGACCCTTGAGGGGCTTGTTTCAAGAACTTTCCTACCCAAAAAACCATTGTCATATATAGAGTGCTTCTACCTCAAAGTGGTTTTTAATCTGAGACAACTTAGCAGCACGCACTGATGCTGCATGAGAAGCAACATCTCGCTGGAGTTTATCTCGAGTTCTTGAGGAATCCCAATTTGCTTGTTGAACTTTTGCATCTGCAAAATTGAAATTCAAAATCAAAACCCATGATCCCATGTCTGATCAACACTACAGGTAACAAATTTTGATGCTGAGTACTTGCACATATAGTTCAAATAAGGTTTATATCAGTTTGGGCTTAAACAATCATAGATCAGTGTCAACCCTGAAAATTTTAATAGATCAAACTCACCCAGACAACTAAAGATAGCATTATCTTCACAAAAGCTATGAGGAAGAAACAGGTAAATTCACGTAGATAGTTTTCAGTCAATAAATAACACACACAAGTCAACTCAGAGTGTCCAGTATTGGCAAACAAGACATGATTACTAGAAAAAAAACACTCGAGCCAAGAAAGGCCATTAACAAGCATCATTTGAAAGATTCTTGACATAGCATGATAACATTTCTTGACAACACTCATCACATTACTTTACTGCTGCTGCAATACAGCATCATCCAGATTAGTTAGAGTAAAAAATAACATTTTAAAAACCCAATCAAAGTTTGAACTAAGTCGCCATATTAACAAAGATGCAAAGTAACTAATATTTTTTTCATTTGCATGTGCTATGTACTATATAACCTAAAAGAGAACATTAATACAGACCAAGAGCACTAATTGTAAATCATTTCACATAAAACTAGATACAATATTCGAGTTCCCATAAGCACACCTGCACATCCTTGATCAAACTCTTCCATGCAAAGTTTAGTACAGTGTCGAACAACAGCTGCAAATCCCTCCCCATTTCTAACAGCCTCTTCAAGTTCATTTTTGAATCTATTGAAAGCTTCAGCACGTAGATGCCCCAACATGGCTTGGTAAGCAGGATATACAAGCTGCAAAGAGTTTCAATTTTAAGAAAACAATCATGTCCTAATTAATGAACTTTCAAATACAATATTCTACCAAAATTGTTAAACGTAATTCCAGAGTATGAGAGGATTGAAAAGGCGCCTGCTTTTTTTTATTTTTACTGAACAACAGGAAATGACCATAACAAAACTTGCATTTAATGATTTAGTCACCAACTGCTGTCGTTTTTCTGTTCTTACACTCTCATCAAAATAAAGCACCTCTACATCATAACTGCAAAATGCAATTGACAAAGTATCAAAAGATGCTTCGCATTGTCTTCAAAACTGAAGCCTTTCATCCACTCCCAAATGAAACAAAGCCCACAATAGTGATCGCTTTACAAATCAAGGATTCAAGAATTTAGAAAAAAGCAAATAAATACTTCACAAAAGCTACAAGGTTTGTCAACAAAAACACAAGATGATGGTTTAAAAGATAATGTGTTAGAGATGGCATTTGGAGTTATTTGCAAAATCAATATCACTTAAATCAAAGGCACAATAAGTATAATGTTATTAAAATTTACTTGGATGATTACAACTATTCCTCTAACAGTATAATGTATTTTAACAGTTTTCAAACAATACTATAAATTATAAAAAAGATGCAATATGTAAAATTATAATATTTATGATGTTGTTCAAAAGAAATTTTTGATAAGCAAATAGGTAAATTTATATTATTGCGAAGGAGTTCCAAATTCGGACTGTAAATAATGTATGCTAGAGATGATAGGCTTTGATACACTGAGTCTTTGGTCTTCATGAAATATGAGTGGAAGATTACTAAATGCATCATACTACCTAAGAGTTACGAAATGCCAAATACAGCCCAAAACTGTTAAAAATGAGAAGACTGATAAGTATCTATAGTACCAAAAAGTCACTACAAAGTGCATACAAATGAAACAGACCTTTTATTACCAAACTAGTATTACGCTACAGAAGAGATAGACCATAACACAGAATAACTTAAAACAATGTTCGAGCAAGATTATTTCTTGCATTAGAACTTATGAGAAGTCAATATAGTTTTGCTTGAAATTCTGTAATGATATATGGACCATTGCAAAAAATCTGTACAGATATAAAGCAACTCCAACGTTTTGTAAACTATCCTGAAAACATTAACCTCTGCAGATTCGTTGGCATTGACAACAGTGATCCATAAGGATCCAGAAAACAGTTCACCTAACAAACAACCAAGAATTCCATTAGAAACAGAGAAGAATAAGAGAGCATTTTGTACATAGACAACCAGAAGATACAGCAGAGTGGCAGTTACATTATTGGCATGGTGGATTCATCCTACTACACAAGGCAATTTCACCCATTTTAAAGAGTGACAACAGAAAACTGTCTCTCTTCATGTTCCTTCACATTTGGAGGTCCTTTGGTGCACGAAAGGACACCTCCAGCATTCCTATTTGTAAAAGGCATAAACCGAATACTAGTACAAGAGTGTGGGAGGGAGAATTACCGAGTTCTAGTTGGGGAGCAGAATTTATTCGTGTAGCAAGCAACAGAGCAAGCGTACCATTAAGCTGATTTTTTAATGTGCTCTATCAGAGCTCTTTGTAACTACTTTTGGCCAACGGAAGTAGAGGAAGCTGAGCATTTGCCACTTCCAGCTTATTTTCTCCACAGTGGGGTTTCCCTGAATGTTGTATGTTCCCTGTCAGAGCTCTTTGTAACTACTTTTGGCCAAAGGAAGGAGGGGAATATGAGAATTTGCCACTTCCAGCTTATTTTCCCCACAGTGGGGTTTCCATGAGAACATTTTGTGTCATACTTATGATTATTGTTCTTTATTGTTTTCATGATTGTTTCATCTCTGTTTCTACAACTACAGTACTGTTTCATTTCGGCAACTTAAGAATACTAATTCCAGCACTAATTGCACTCTATGTCTGTCAATTTGAAGTTCATTTCCATTAGGACAGTAAAGCATCTATTAATTTCAAGCAAGCATGAGAAACCTAAGAGATTACATTTCATATTGGTATCATAGCAATTTAATCTTTTAGATATTGTAGATAGTTGTTTGTGTTGGTTTGTATGACAATAAAAAGATCTCAGAAAGAGGAATTGAATCCTTATAAATTAGAGATTTCAACGAGAAGGTGGAATAAAAAGGTGAGGCAGATGGCCAAAGAAGAGCAGAAAGAGGAATTGCATCCTTATAAATTAGAGATTTCAACGAGAATGTGGAATAAAAAGGTGAGGCAGATGGCCAAAGAAGATGCAGACAGCCTTGGAAGAAGAGTTGCCTCACTAGAAGAATACAAGAGTTTGTGATTGTTGGTGTAAAATTTGGTTGCTTTGGTTTTGTGACTTGCACAACAGGAAGCGAAGCAAATTCACCAACAGTTGGAGATATCACCGTAGAGAAAGGTGATTCTCCTCTGCAATTGAAAGGGGCCATTCCCTCGTAGGATATGAATAATTGAGGGGTTTTTATGTACTTTTTACCCAAAAGTACAAAAGGAAACAAAACTAAACTAAAAACGAGAAAATGGGAGAAACCCACAGCAAGATAAAAGTGGAGAACCACCAGGGTATCTCAAGAGTAAACAACAGAAATGAAAATTCCTTCCTCACACAAGAATGAACATAGAAGTAACAAGGGTTTTGGAAACAAAAGGCATCCCTGGAAGCACAAAGTCTCCTCACAACCCCGATTACACACACTTGGTACAAGGTCTTAATGAGATCGAACACGTAGAAACGCGTGGACATCAAAAAAGCTTATACATAGGTTTTCAACACAAAGATTGGAAACACCACAGGTTGCATATAATCAAATTAATGTAGAATTTTAATGGAGTCTTCATCTACAAATGGAAATTCAGAATTCTTAAATAAAGGCCATTAAAATCTACAAACACCCCAAAAGAGTCTCACCCACTTGCTTGCATTTTATTGCTCCAATCTAGAAATAACATGGCTCCACACAAAGTTGCAACTAGCTCTCTCCAAGAGCTTGCGAATAAGAACCCTTACAAAATCCGGATTTTTCCCTTTCGTACAATCTTTTCCCTTTGGAAGATGAAAAGCCATTCATTTGCCTCTTTTGATTTTCTTTTTATTTAGGCAAATCCACAATATTAAAATGGACTTTTCCATTTACATTTCCACACAATATTAATTCTTAAAAGACTTAATGTATCCAATGACCAAAATAAATGTAGTCATTTAATGACTTTAATTAACGTTAATTAATTATAAAATAATTAATAACATAATTAAGTCAATTTTTTTGTCGAGCGCACAAAATCAAATCTGCAACTTACTCCATGTGGGCTAATCAAACATGTTGCCTTGTCCATTGGGCTATGGGGTCTTGTAAAACATTACAGAAAATAGGACAAAAGGCAAAAATGACAGAAAAATGTAAAAATGGGGTACTAAAATTTGAGTGGCCAAATTTCACTACAACAATGATGAAAACCAAAAAAAATACTCATGAAACAACCAAAGTTGTCTTCTATGAATCAAACATCCATGGAAAAAGGTGGTACATGCTCTTCCCAAGAAATGTGGAGCAGAAAGAAAGAACAAAGATTGGGACATGGATGGAGAGGAGCAGCCCAAGATAGACAAAGGCAAAGCTAAGGTAAAGAAATCCAACCGACCTCTTTTTAAAGTTGAAATAAAAGTAGATATTAAAGCTTTTGAGGTAAAAGTAGATGTTAAGATTGTTGATAAATAAATTAAAAAAATGCAGTTTTACTTTACTGCACATGAAGTTAGTGAGGCACAAAAGATTTCTTTTGCATGTCTCGAAATGGAGGTTCATGCTCTGGTTTGGCTAGAAAGCTATCTAACTATTTATAAGGAGGAGGATTGACCAATAATGTTTAGTTGGGAAGGGTTCAAAGAATTGCTTACAAATAAATTCTATCCAGTTGGGCACAAAACTGATAAAGATTAAGTAACAATATTTCAAGCAAAGCAATAACCAAAGTGTGCAAGATTATACCATTGAATATTGCAGAAGAGCCAAATTGATGAACTTAGACTTGTAAGAAGAAGATATGATGATTAAATACATGAGATGTCTGCACCCACGCATAAGGAAAAGAGTCCGCTATAGCAAAGCCTCAAAATCTTGATGAAGCATTTGCACTAGCATACTACATTGAAAATGAAAAGAAACTATGTGAGAGCAAACCATCTAAGCAAAATCAGTCAACAAATCAGCCCAAGAAAGAGTAAAATCAGCCATACAAATCCAACAACAAATGTAAGAGGCAAGGTAAGAAGGCTGCCACAACTTTACATGTTTGTAAGGATCAAAAACATTGTAGTCATTGTATTAGAGATGGGCATAATGACACAAAGTGTTGAAAGTTGCATCCTAAATTAGACACAAATAATCGCACAAAAGGGGGCTCCAAGAAGTCCATGGCCACCATGGTTGACGGAAAGGAGGCAGCAATGGAAAGCAATTCAGACATAGACGAAAATTAGATTGCACCACTACTAACACAAAAGGCAAGGAACAAGAGGAGGCGAGCAAGATCTTTCAAATCAAAATCAAAATCAAAATCAAGAAGTAAAAGGTAACTGCACTTGTTGATTCTAGCTCACAATCTAATTTGATTTTGGATGAGGTTATCAAAAGGCTCAGTTTGCAAACTTATGACCACACATCCATATTCATTGCGATGGGTGAAGAGAGGTGTAGAAATACAAGTAACCAAAAAATTTAAGGTCAAGTTTGACTTAATTCCAATCATATTGATGAGGTTGAAGCAAATGTGACTGCACTTCATGCATTTGATGTTGTGTTTGGAAGTCCTTATTTGTATCTCAAGGATCCTATCTTCATGAGGAGGGTCAACAAATATAGATGGGCCAACAACGGGGTCAGCAATATTGTCAAGGCAGATCAAAGCAAGACTATGCTTGCCATGGTAATTGCTAACCAAAGAAAGAGACTCATTCAAGAAAATAGGAAATTTTGTTTACTTCTTTTGAAATATAAGAATAAGGAAGCGTTAGAAATTTTAGAAATTAAGGGTGCCAACAATGGGTTAAGAGAGTTGGATGGATTATTACAGTTTTTTCAAGTAGTATTCCAAGCTCCCAATAGTTTCCACCAAAAATGAAGTAGAGTATGAGATTAATTTGTTCCCTGGATCTCCTCTACCCATTATTGGATTGTGTAGGCGAGAACTTTTGGAGAGTAATAAAGTAAAGAAGCAACTCCAAGAGTTGATGGAGTAAGGAGTCATATCACCAAGTATTTTGCCATGTGGGTCACACATTGTCATGGTATAGAAAAATGATGGCTCTAGGATAACATCCATAGATTATAGGTCCTTGAACAAGATCACCATCAAGAACATGTATCCACTACCGCAAATTAATGACTTAATGGACCAAATTCAACATATCATGTATTTTACAAAGTTAAATCTAAATCTCAAATCCATGTACCATCAAGTTCATATGGAGGAGGAAGGTGTATGCAAAACAACTTTCAAAACAAAAAATATCATATAAATGGTTGGTACTTCATTTTGGTTTATGTGATGCACAAGCTACATTTATGAGAATGATGACTAATATATTGAGACCAATCATAGATATATGTGTCATATTGTATCTAGAAAATATTTTGGTTTTCAGTGCTACATGTGAAAAACATGGAATTCATTTGAAGCAAGTCGTAAAGGCAAAACAACATTCATGTAATAAGAGGAAGTGTGAGTTTGCAAAGCAATCACTAGTCTATTTGGGGCATGTGGCTAGAAGAGAACTAAGAGCTGATCCAGCAAAATTTTATGCTATTCCCAACTAGCCTACACCTAAGAGTGCTACAAAAACAAGGAGCTTTTTTATGGCAATTCAATATATGAAGTTAATTCCCCCTTTCTCCACAACACCTTTGCATGCCATTACAGCAAGTGGTAGGAATTTTCATCAAGGAACACACCAAAGCTTTTGATTCTTGAAGTATAAAATAAGCCATTAACCAATGCTTGCTCTTTCTAATTAAAAGCAACAATTCCATTTTGAGACAGATGCAAGTGAGTATGCTATTGAGGTAGTTTTATTGCAAGGAGGCAATCTAGTTTGCCATCATTCTTAAGTATTTCTAATAACTGTAAGAAAATACCCTATTTATAACAAATAAATGTATGCACTTGTTCAAGCCATTAAGAAATGGACACAATATTTGTTAAAAAGGGAAACAATTGTTCATACTGACCACAACCCTCATCAATATTGCAAGTATAAAATAAATTGCAGCAAGCAAGACACTACAAGTGGATGGGATTTCTTCAACAATTCCATTTGGTGATCAAGTACAAAAATAAAAACATGAATGTAATGACAAATATGCTATCTAGGTCACCAATTGCAAAGCAAATTTAAACTTTAGCAACAATTTCACAACTTGAGCCTTTAACAAAAGAGGCTACAAGGAAGCATATGCTCAAGATGCAAATGTTTGGGAGACACTGTATTTAAGACAAAGAAAAGAAAGAAAGAAATTATATTAATGTCCACAAATGACCAAAAGTAGGTCAATGGGACTGAAAGATACAACCAATAGCAATAGGAGGTTCTAGGAAAAGTGAATCCTAGAGGCGAACCAAATAAATAAAGTACGAAGACAAAATAGAACAGCATGCCACTAACACAAGTGACAAATAAACCAATACAAATAGCAATGAGGGGTGAACAAAAGCCCCAAGAGCATGTGCCAATGAAGACTGGAGGCAAATCTCATCAAATATCCCTGTCTATGCCTGAAGTGGAGGAGTCATTTGGGCCATTGTTGATCACTATGAGAGCTCTAGTTGTTCGGTGAGTATACAGGGTCGGAGGAGCAAGGTTGGGGGATCCTAGGAGGAAGCAAGACACTTCCTCTAGAATCTCCCCTAACATCCAAGGCTAGTGTAACTCCCATAGTAGAAAAGAAGCTAGTAATATCAGTTTGCCCTTGTGGTCTAGGGGGCAGCTGACAAGTAGTAGAACCATGTCACCGGAGAGGGGCAGAGCCACGCCAACGGATCAGAGCAGAGCCACGATGCCAAGAGATAGCAAGCTTGGAGATCCGAGTAGTCTGAATAGTAATGATGTGCTGACAGAAGCATTGCCTAACTGATCTATCAGATCTGATGTGTGATGTACTGATGTCCAAAGGACGTTTAGTGTTGCCAGTCAGCTGAGTACGCTAAAAGAAAGAGGTGATCACTATGGAAGCTCTAGAGCCTCTAGGCTCCTCTTGTAGGGATCTACATCGGAAAGTGATAGCCTTGCGAAGATAAAGAGCCAAACACCGTTGGTCAGTATAACTGAAGAAAGTAGCTACAGTATTGTCTGAGTCTCTATAGAGGTGGTGACATCTTCCTTGGATCTCATTATAATTTGGGCATTTGAAAATGAAGTGGTCCTCGGTCTCGCAAAGATGACATATTCAATCCTAACGAAGAATGTGATGGTCTGTTTCAACACACAGCTGGTGGGAACAAACTCTCATATGGCCAAAGGGAAACCTCAAGCCGTGAGACCAATGGCGTTGGAGATAATGAGGGCAACGAATGATACCATCCACCACCTGTAAGAAATGGTCGACATAGAAAGCAAGCTTGGGACTGAGCGACTCACAGGGGAGATCCAGGTGGTCTAGATGTACTGCTTGTAGATGTCCTCTTTGACCGCCTTAGTGATGACGTCCTTAGTGGGAAGGAGCCCAGAAGGAGCATCCAAGGAATACATGAAAGGGGCAACCTGTCAATAGAGATGCCGATAGAAAGGAGGAGCAACCTAGTCTCAAAGTACCAACAATGTCGACGTTTGATGGGGGCTAGTGAAGCAATCTTCTATGAAGAACAGAGTGTTAAGTAGGGATGTCTCTCACGACTAGAAGCTGAGTCCCCCAAGGATCTGAGTTTGCGGATGTAAAAAGTAAGCCTGAAGATATTCTCAAGGCATAGCGGGTGGACAACAAATTCAGCCTGGATGATGCACTGAGGAACTATCCATTTGCAATGGATCATGCATTGTAACATGAGAGTCTGGACCCTCTCCATACGGGCCCAGTCAACGGCCCCCAAGCTAGGTCCCCAAACCTCTGAACCATATAAAACTATAGGCTTGATGATAGAATCAAACAAGCGTAGCTTTGAGGGGATGCCCTGGAAGTGGATCTGGAAACACTGACGTTCCAAAATAGAAAGAGAGGTGTACCCCTTGCAAAGGCGTGGTTCAGCAGCAAACTTCATGTTAAAGCATGAACCACAAAACTGGACCCCCAAATAAGTGTAGGATGATGTGATCTCAAGAAGTTCCCCTCTATAGATAAACTGGAATCTGGAGAGAGAGCACTTGGAGATATTGAAGATCATGACCTTAGTTTTACCAAGGTTGACCACAAGTTGTTGGAGTTCGTAGAAGCAAGCAAGGGCATCAAGTTGTCACTGTAAACCCTCTGCAGAGTGTGAGAGGACAACATCATCAGCAAAAAGGATGGCTATAAGCACCTCAAGCAGAAGACAACCATCATCCATATGAGTATGTTGCCGAAGAAACCCCTCTAACTCGTCAATGTATATGTTGAAAAGGGTCGATGAGAGAGGACAACCTTGTTTGACCCCAATGGTACTCTTCACAAAGTCAGACAGACCGTGAGAGGTACGAAGTTGCCCAATGACTGTCTCATAAAGCCTCCAAGTTGCGGTAATCATAAAATCTGAGATGCCGAAATATATCAACTTATGGAAAAGCAAGTGTCTCGGAACTAAGTCGAATGCTTTCTTTAAGTCAACAAAACAACAAAAGACTTTGGAAGACCTATGATGAGCTTCTTCAATGATAGCCCAAAGTGTAAAGATGTGGTCCATAGTTTGGTAGTCCCTTCTAAATCCTGCCTACCCCTGAGCTCTGATATTATTCCTTTCCAAGTATTCTGACAGTTGCATGTCTAACACTGTGTCATAAAGTTTGGCAAATGCATGCCCAATCATAATGGTTTTGTAGTTGCCAGAGATAGAGGGATCCCCTAACTTATGAATAGGGTGGATGATGTGTTGGGACCAAGACTGAGGGAAGCCTGAAGACACCACCTGATTAAAAATTGTGGCAAGGTGAAAGGCAAGGGAATCTACACCATATTTGATGAACTCAACTTTGTGACCTTCACAATCAGCTGCTTTGCTAGTGTGTAATTTCAAAATAGCTCTTGACAAAGTAGAGAAAACAGAGGAGGAAGGTGGAGGAGGGAGGGCAATGGCAGCAGGATGGGTTGGAACATCATAGAGGGAATTGGCATACGAGACCCATGCTTCGAGTGTGAAGTCAGAAATGGTGGTTTTTCTCGAGAGAAGAGTGCGCCAGAAAGTCTTGGGGGAGTGGTGGAGATCAGCAAGGAGTGAAAACCATCTAGACGCAAGAAACTTTCGTTTCTTTCGTCAAAAAGACAACGATACTCCCTACGAAGGGTGGGTATGGTGATGAAGGGATTTACACTCATTATCATACCATCGGTTCATAGGGCAAGTTTTGTGACGGGTAGGGATCTGGAGTAATGAATAGTGTGGGGACAAGAATCAAGGGCAGCATCCCAGAGGGTTTGGCGTAAAAACTCATACATGGAATCAGTGGTGGAAAGAGGGAGTAGAACCTAGACATAAGAAGGGGGCGTTGAGGCGAGATGAGGAAGCCACAAATATGAGGGATGATGGATCTATTAGTGAGAACATAGTCCACAACGCTCGCACCACCACCTTGGGGGAAACACGTGAATCTACCAGAGACGGGAAAGTGAGGAAGCTCATTGAGGATGTGAAGGTGTTGAGATTCACCCAATCGGAGGAGGTGCCTCCCATAAGTTGTGATTGTAGCATTCCTGTCAGCGGAATCTCTCTGTAAACCGAACTCCTCAAGGTCTAGCTCATGAAGGCATAACTAATCTTGAGCAAGGTCATGAATAGGCGTCTGGAGGTTCCCTGTATGGGCATTAAAATCACCCAAAAGAAGGGTATCACCAATAGTGGAGTATCGAGAGATCTTCAGATAAAGGTCAAGGTACGGGTCCCCATCAACATGAATGGCGAATCAAGATGTCGTGGGGAGGAAGTAGCAAACAGCTATGAAGACATCCCGAAAAGAGGGTGGATCTCTCTGAATCTAAAGCCATATGTATCTGGAGTGGACATCAGAAGCCATAAGTGAAACTCTAGCCCTAGCATTGTCCCGAATGAGGCAAACTACACCACCTAAACCACGAACACCACCTGATTTGCGTGTCTCATGACAAAAGGCCAAAACCCATGAGTACCCTGTAACTAAAGGGAGGGCTTGTTGGGGCTCTCGTGGGTCTTGGTGAGGAAGATGAGATCTGGAGAAGTAATAACATCCTGGAAGGTGCCTGGAGAAGACCATAAAATGTCTTTGCAGTTTCAAGAGGCAATGGAGATGTTGTACCCACCCACCGAGACCTGATATTGTCGTCATGCTGACGGTCCAAGGCGTGACCACCCAAGTGGGGGAGAATCACAAATGACAACCTTGCAATCTCTGATAATAGCCTACTTGTTCTCCTTCCTAGCAGCTACCACCTGAATACAAGCTTTCCAAAGCTCTTCCACCTGGAGTCGTGTGAGGTCAGCATCTACATATTTTTTTTTGTGGGAGGGAAAAGAGCTTCTTTTTTGCTTTAAGAGCTTGCAAACACTCTTCAGCAGTTTTGAATTGGATTAACAAGCGTGTTGTCCAACAATGTCCAAGCTTTGTTAAAAGAGATATCTTTCAAATCCAAAGATTCGCGCAAGAACACGTGACTTGCTTGTAAGGGATCAGGTGGTTTATGGAGGCCACGAACACGTAGGTTGAGTGCCTTGGTTTGATGTGCCTTTTCTTCTTCAAATTTTGCTTGGACAGCGATTTCCACAACCAGAGGTGCTTTCTTCCCCTTAACCACTTGAACCCATGAATTTTGTTCCTCAACTTGTTTTTGGATAGTTTATTGTTGGGCACTGGTTTCTTTTTTGAGGTGTTCATGTTGAAATATTATATCTCGAATTGTTTGTTTTGAATCTCTGAACTGCTTCAGTAAGCTGTTGTAAGCATGGTGAATCCATGGGGGTGGCTTGGATTTGTTCAAGTTTAGTGATTCTAGCTTGCAAATCCGCAATAATATCATCTTTCTCCTGCAACTGTATCTGAAACAGCGATTAAATATCGCCGAGTTTCGAACCTAGGACTTCAATTCCAGATACTCGGTTGCAAATGATAGCATACTTTAAATTTTGGGGTCAACACCTTGTGATGGCAAGGAGTTTTAAACTCTTGCGTTAGAGGGAGCTTCATTCTGTTCACTGTATGAGCCTGTGGATGGTACAAAATATTTGGTTGTGGGAAGAAATTGTCCCTTTGCACTTTGAACTTGTATACTAGTTGATTCTCTTTCGTCTGCACTCAAAAGTGGTGAATCTCTGACTGCACTTTTTTGTTGCCTTTCTGATGTAAATTATACACTGGAAAACACTTGTGGAAATCATAAATAGTTTGCATTGACAGCAAACCACATATGTTTGCAGTGTCTGGAAAATCATTACTAACTTTCTTCTAGTTTGGTCTTCCATTCATCATTCTTCCTTCTAGTTTGGTCATGAATGGTCTTCAATTCCTGCAAATCGACAAGTCTTCACGTTTTACCTCAAATCGTGGCTATAACTCATGATTTTCCTAACTCGTGATCTTCTTGGTCTTCAGCTTCTATCCCCAGTTGATTTGCTCTTCTTTGGTCTTCTGTCCACATCTGCACATTCATGCCCTAGCAATCCGTCAAAATGGTTGTCTACCTGCTCGCATTTTCCCTAGCATTCCTGTTCATGATTCCTACTCGCGTTTCCCTGTTCATGATTCTTGTTGCCTACCTGTTCGCGATTCATGTTGCCTACCAGAAGGAGAGAGCCACTGTTATTGATTTCGTGATTCCTATTAGATATTCATGTTTGCGACTTCTAGAAGAGTGTGGGTGTCAGGTATCTGAGGTGAGGAGTCTAGGAGTCTATCCACGATATCTTCCATTCATCATTCTTCCTTCTAGTCTAGTCACGAATGGTCTTCAACTCCTACAAATCGTGAGTCTTCACGTTTTACCTCAAATAGTGGCTATAACTCATGATTTTCCTAACTCATGATCTCCTTGATCTTCAACTTCTATCACCAGTCGATTTGGTCTTCTTTGGTATTTTGTCCACATCTGCACATTCATGCCCTAGGGATCCGTCAAAATGGCTATCTAATTGCTCGCGTTTTCCCTAGCACTCTTATTCATGATTCCTACTATCTACCTGCTCATGTTTTCCTGTTCGCAATTCCTGCTGCCTACCTGTTCGCGATTTCTGTTGCTCGCATTTGTAAAGAAAGAGTTGTTGAAGACAAAATTGATTTCTACCTCGAAGTTGGGCTACTCTACAAATTGGACAAACTAAGAGCGTTAAAGGAGGAAAAACATTTACTCATGGGGGAGGCACATACCTCCAAAGGTTCAATCCACTTCGATATTGGCCCAAAATGCAAGAAGAGATCTCAAAATTCATTAGATATAGTTATGTCGTATAAGCAAACCTAAATCTAGTAAAAAACAGTTGTACATGCCTCTACTTGTACCTACTAAACTATAGGAGAACATCTCTATGGATTTGTGGGAGGTTCGCCTATATCAAAGAATGGAAATGACTACTTGTATGTTGTTCTAGATAGATTCGAAAAGATGTGTGTTTTGATTCCATGTAAGAACACTAAAAGGGCATGAAGCAGCTGAATTATTCTTTACTAATGTTTAGGTGCATTTTGTTTTGCCCAAGCCTATTGTATCAGACAAGGATTCAATATTTTTAGGGAAGTTTTGGACAACCCTGTAGAACAAGATAGGCATCAACCTCAAAAGAACAACCTTCTATCCTCAAACTGATGAACAAACAGAAGTCGCAATTAGAACCTTTGTTCAACTGATAAGGGGCTACAACAGCAAGCATCCAAGGATTTGAGATGATTTTTTGGCATATAAACATCATTTCTAAAATAGAGCAATTCATACTTCCACTAATAAGTCACCTTTTGAAGCATGTTTGGGTCATCCCTTTAATAGAGCAATTCACGCTTCAACTAATAAGTCACCTTTTAAAGAATTTTTGGGTTATTTGCCTACTAACCCAATTGATGTTGTATTGGGACAACAAGAAGGAGAAGAACCACACTCAGAGGTGACAAGGGAAGCGAAAATTCATTGAGAGGATTAAACAAATCCATCTCAAAGTGCAAGAACTGTTCGAGAAGTCTCAAATCAAGTATAAGGCTCGGCATGACCAGCACCATCAAGAACACATTTAAAGTGGGAAACAAGGCGTGGATGCACTTTAAAACTCAATGGTCAAGCTTGTAAGCTCAAACATCTAAGACCATTCACAATCTTGAGATGGAGAGAATACTTCCAGTTTTGAACAGCCTTCGTTCATGAAGATGTTCTGGAAAAGTCAATTGTGAGAATTTACATCTATGAGCCATCTGTGTTAGAAAGAAAAGAAAAAGGACAACTAGTACCTTCTATTGAAGACTTTTGTCTTGGATCATCAAGGAGATTTGGAGGTGAGCACAGTGTTGCAGAAGGTCAAAGAAACCAAAAGAAGACCATAAGATTCTTCGCAGGTCAGCATCTACAGAAGACACCAAGAAAAGCAAGATGGAACCCCAAGGAGAAAGTGGGATAAATCTTTCCGCATCTCTTAAACCATTAAACTTTTGTGAGACCAGAAGCCTCCTAAAAAGCAGGGGTATGATCCATAAGGATCCAGAAAACAGTAAACACGTAATCAAACAACCAAGAATTCAATCAGAAATAGAGAGCATTTTGTACAGTCACAAAACCCCAAATACAATAGGGTGGCCGTAACATTATTGGCATGGCACTTTTGAATGAGTTTTGACAGTTCTGTTTGTGGCATGGTGGTTGCACACGAGTCCTAGTGGTTGTGCAAGATGCAAGGAAGTTTCATCCTGCTGCCTGTGGCGATTTCGCCTGCTTCAAACAGAAAACGAGAGTAATAGTAGAATAATTAATCCCTTGGCATTTGGAACTGTAATGTCTCAAGTTTCTTCTGCTTGCCATTTAGAGGTCCTTTAGTGCAAAACATAATCCCTCCAGCATTCCTATTTATGGGAGGCATAAGCCCAATTGTAGGACAAGGGTGTGGGAGAGAGAGTTAGTAAGTTCTAGTTGGTTAAAACTCTTTACAGCTCCTTTTGGCCAAAGAATTTGTTGGTGTAGGCAGTAGCAGAGTGAGTGTAACAGTAGGGTGATTTTTGTATATGCTCTATCAGAACTCTTTACAACTCCTTTTGGCCAAAGAATGGAGAGGAAACTATGCATTTTCCACTTTCACCTGGTTTTACCCACACAGGGGTTTCCAGGATAAACTTTTGGTGTCATACTCATAGTTTCAGGTTTCTGTTCTTTATTGTTTTCATGGGTGTTTCATCTCTGTTTATGCAACGGCAGTGCTGTTTCATTCCAGAAACTCAAGAATACTAATTCCAGCACTAATTGCATTCTATTTTATCTATTTGAAGTTCATTTCAAGTAGGACAGTAAAACATCAGTTAATTTCCAGCAAGCATAAGAAACTTGATACATTACTGATCAAACAGTGAAGCTAGTAAAATCTCACTAGCCATTCTTGTTGTCAACCTGGAGCTGCACCCTGAATCAAAGACGTGCATGAAATGGCCAATCTTCTATCCGGTTGAAACAATGGGATCTTTTCACGAGGGTGGGTGCCTCAATGGTGAAAAGAACCTCCAGAGAAGGCTGGTTCCTGTAAGATGTATCAATGGATCTCTACTCTGTGCTACGAATCTACCATGGAAAAGGGAGAAAGAAACTTGAAAGGGAAATCCTACCTAATAACGGTGATACACCAAAACGTTGATCCACTCTACTTGGAACCCTAAACACTGAATCAATCAAGGGAAAAAGAAGACCTTTCATTTCAATTGATCACTATGCATAAATATTTCATGAGAAGGTTCGATCCAATGACCAAAACTTGAGAGAAAAAGATGGAGAGAGGTCTGATACAAGACACTTTGCAGCTACCTAAAATCCACTTACAGCTTCAGCAAAAGACCTAAAGAACACTGAACATGCCTTGCATAATATGATAAGCTAGCAACTAGGTACGAATCAGAATTTGGGAAGGGAGAGAAATCTACCACATATGCAAATTGTTGAATGAATATACACTATGCCAGCACTTGAAATCTGAAAGTACAGTCCTATTGATTGAAGAGGTTACACAACTCACCAATGGCAAAGTCTGGTCTTGCCAAGAGAGGGATGAAAAAATCTAAGGCTGAAAAGCCATTAATATAGAAAATTAAAAAAGCCAAGAGATTGGCATTGAAAAATAGAAAAAGAAGATCAACTTAGATTAACTCAAGACCAACTTTGCCTTCCAATAAAATATATTTTCCCTTTGTCTTTGCATGAAGCTCCTTGGCATTAGAGGAAGTGGACGGCTGGGTTTATTGAAACGCCCACCTCTCTTTGCATGGAAATCCACGCCCACCTCTAAATTTAGCTTCTTCATGAGTTGTTGGAACGTTTGAAAGTATGAGATGACAATAGCATGCACGCCAACGCCAATGTCAATTTTAGAACTCTGACTTGATCCGTTGGAAGCCGAGTTGGAACGTTTGAAACGCTGAGTTGACCTTGGAGATAAACTTGACTTCAACAACCAGTCAACTAAAGCCTTGACTAATCAACTGTAATTAGCTTTTGCTTGCATGGAATTCCAGGTTGACTCCGTCTTTTGTTTGTGCATGGGTTTTTCTCAGCGCCAACTGTCCGTGATTTCTCTTGGCTAAATCTAGAATTCTTCTTCTTGACCTCTGTCTGTATTTGTCTTTCCACGGGCTTTCCCTTCTTACTTATTCCTTCGACCTAATGTTCATTCTCTTCGAGTCTTTATTATCTCGGACCTCTCCCTTTTGTTTTATTTCTTCGGATAAATCCATTGGGCTATTTGCTAAGTCATTTTCCCTTCGTGTTCATTCTTTTCGGACTTCGCTTTTGTCTCTCTCTACCCTCAGACTTTCCTTTCTTTGACCAAGCTTTCTAAAGGAATCCTTCAAACAATTTGTCCGAAGGATATCCATTTCTTTTGGACTTTTTGGCTTCCCCTTGGTTTTCTGCGGACTTTTTGCTAGCTGACTTTTCTTTTTGCACTCATTTCCTGCAGACTTTATTCCTTCGGAATTGTGTTTTGTCCCTTGGTCTTGCCTTTGATTTTCTTTTGGTTCATCATATTTCCTTTGGCTTTTTGTTTTTTGTTTTTTTTTCAGATATTCTGCTTTTTACAACTTTTCCGAAGGAATACTTCGGACAAAAAGTCCGAAGGAATTCCTTCAGACCTTTTGTCCAAAGGATATCCCTTCCAAAATTTTCTCTTTTGCCTTTGGTAACTTGTAACTATCGGGTTTTTCTTTGTCCGAAGGAATTCCTTTGGACAAAAAGTCCGAAGGGATTACTCCTTTGTCTTTATTTGGCCACCGGCAGAATGCCCTTCGGGAAAAATGCAAAGGTCTTGCCACTGACCAAGTGCCCTCCGCAAGGGATTGTGTCCTTCCTCTATGTCCTTCCTCTGTGCCATTCGGGAAAGTTGGAAAGGTCCTGTCACTACCAAGTGCCCTCCGCAAGGGCTTGTGTCTGTCGGAACTGGCTTTTCAAAAAAATTGTAGGGCACCCGGGCTTTTTGTAGGTGTCCTTATTCCTTCGAACCTTTGGATTTTCTGCGGACTTTTCTTTGCAAATTCTCCGAAGTATTCCTTCGGACAAAAAGTCCGAAGGATATCTTCCTTCCTTTTAATTTCCTTTGCTTTGTTGGCTTCTTTCTAACCTTGCCTAAGGCATTAATGTATTGCATGCAGTAACCCTATAAGAATAACCATGTTTGTGCATCGTATGCAAAACAACCTCTACCTTTTCAAACAGTCCAGATATGCAGTATGTCTCAACAAGTAGAACATATGTATCTTCAGTCGCAACCCAAGGCACCTGTAACATCCTCAAGTAGATCATCCCATGCTTTATATGAAGGCTGTAGATGGCTATTTAAGGACCCCAAAAAACTGATTTACAAGACAAACTGGTATCATAAGACAATCTTCCGAATAGTAAGGTTAACAATTTTTTGGCCTGTGGAAGAATTGTCAACAATTCTTCTGCTTACCATATGTAAATAGTAGACTAATAGAAAATACTTGCAGACAAATATAGAAGATAATCATCAATTATTCAGCATACTTAAGTATTGCATGCTATAGCACCAGCTTAGCAGCTTGTGATATGAACAGCCAATGCTATGAAGTACAATCTTTTAAAGTGCTTGAAACAAGTTGTGCAGAAAAGCAATTTTATATTACATGCATACTTTTAATGTCTTATGACTGACACGGTCCAATTTCAAAATTAGCCTAAAAGCAGAGAGATAGCGTGAACAAACCAACTTCATTGAAAGCATGATTTATATTAGAACTAATAACTCTAAATAGAAGAATCACTTTCACTTAATTAATAACTTCCTACCTTGAGAAATATCTGTCCAATATAGTACTCAATTTTCTCCCAAAACCTGGAACAGGTCTAGACTGTACCAACTCCTCCAGCTCTTGCCAATCCTAGACCACGTAATGACAAAATAAAAATATATATTATGTATAGACTCTAGAGAAAGCTATCAAAATTATTTGCAATATTAACTGAAACAAGAAAGAACCAATAAGTAAAAATTCAAGCCTCTTAAGGAAACACAAGTGATGAGTATGAAATGGATTTTTTAAGGTGAGTTCGAATAAAAGAGTTTTTATGGTCTCAAAACATTAGGAACTGTCTAAGCACTCAGAAAAAGCGAGATTTATATTCTGCTTTTTATATAAAAGATAACAGACAACTGCAGGTGCAGGTGCACAGTAAACACGAGAAGAAGGCTGAAATGAACACATCAAGGTATGCAAGTAATAACCCAAAACTTTCACAAAACTAAGATGTGAAAATAATACTGTCTTTTGAGGAAACACTCAAACTAAGGGGTTTTTGATAACCTCAGAAAAATGCGACTTCTCAAACATAGGTCAGGTCAAGTATGGGGGTATTCCTACATGTTCAACATTTTAAATTTCGGTTACATAGGAAAACAAGGTTTGAATAACCGAAGGAGAAAACAAAACAAAAAATGGAAGTATTAACTCCCATACAACTCTCCAGTAGGAAAACACATCTTCAGCTAATCAAGAAGCATTACTAGTCCAATGCCAAAAATGCTGAATCGGAACATAATCCTTCAATTTCCTAGGAATATGGAAATTCATGCAACAAAATACATTATAATATCTAAGTTCACAAATAGAGTACCTTGTCAATGGACAATTGATCAACTTTTTCTTTTGCGATCTGTTCACATCGAACAGTTGCAACCATCACCTGTAATAAACACAAAGACAAATGGTAATAGGAAAATACAAGAAGAGAAACCTCCCATTTGTTATAAAATTTGTATAACAAAGTCAAGCAGTAAACACCTTATGAGCAGGCAAGTCAAGGTCCTTATTTTCTTTAATGATTTTCCAGATTTGCTGTATGCTGAAAGGAAAGCCAGAAGCAGGAACAACTGCTCTTCTGTCACCAGCAAGCCCACCGGGTGCAATTGAATTGAAAAAACGTTGCCTAAGGAAAGCAACCTATGCAAATATGTCACAACTAACGATCACTGAAATGAAATTGTAGGTAAAAGAATGACAACCGACATGGAAAAATTTATAATAAATTATGTAAACATCAAAGAACACCTGCTGATAACACTGAAACCCAATTCTTAAACAATTAAATCCTAAATAAATATAAAATAATCAAAAAAGAAACAGATACAAGCATAGCTCCAGACTGATTTTCAATTCAAAAGTGTCCAGAAGACAGCTTCAACATGGATAGGGATTGCATATCAAGGTAACTCAAAACCAAGCTTATTTGGCATATCATCAAATTCAAACTGCAAGTTATAATTTTGTTGCTTGTCCAGGTGGTAAATAAGAGAGTTCTACAAAGAAATAAATAACAATTATTACCTGTTCTGTAAACAGATCTTCTTTCTCTTCATAACTTGATAAAGCTGTGACCTCAACCTAGATATAACCAACACTGGTTCTATTCAGTGCAATAAACAACTATTGAACATTGTACACTCACGAAATCACCAAAAGAACATTAATATCATATTTGAGAAAAACTCTATATTTAACTGAATGCACATACATTAAAAAAGTCGCTAAGGGGGGTCTCTTTGTGCTTAGGTGGTTTTGGAACAGAATTCCAAATCTGCATACAAAACTTATCATCAGCACACATCTGCAAGCAACAAATGTGTCAAAATGAATCATTGAAAAAGGCATAAAAGATTCACCTTTTGAATATCTTCTCGGAGAATGGGTTCCAATCCTTCTAAAGGTGTCTATACATTATAAAGAAAAGAAAAAAAACAATTTAGCACATGCAAATCAATACATTTAAACTCAAAAGCAAAAGAAAAAACTCGTCATCTGATGCCATAGTTCCCATAGTTTCTTGAAACCTCAAAAAAGGGCAATTAGGAATGACAAATGAAAATATGTACCTTAGTCTTATCCCTAATGACAAAAAGCAATGTTGTTCTTCGGGGACTAAATAAACGCATCATGACCTGTTAAAAATGAAGAAAAATGAGTTAACAAAAGCATTAAAGATTTATGTCGTCAACTTCCAAAGCCGCACTATAACACAGAATACCTGAAACACTGTTTTCAATAACGGCTTGTTTGCTGCTTGTTCACGACCAATATCATGACACCACCTGAATACATAATCATCAAACAGATGACTGAAAGTAAATAGACTATGTTTTATGCACTAAATCGACTATGTTTTATACACTAAATCACATGCAAAAAAGAATGAAAGCAGAATCCTCACACATTTGTACTTACATATTTATCAGCACAATATCTGAAACTGCTAAAGCAAAAAGTGAGCTCTGCTTTTCAAATGTTGTATCATCCTACAACCAGAATTATAACTTTGTTAGAATGTTTTCAGTACTACGTTGATGCAAAGGCAAGCACTAAATCAAAATTTAAAAGATCTTCCAAAATTTTACAAATATCCTACTCAATTTTCAAAACTAGTGCTACAGGTCTACAATTCAGATGAAAGCTCAAAGGAACTGTTTATGTGAATGTATTCAGAGATACATCAGATGCACACAAAGCAAAGCTCCAACTGTACAAAATATATGCAAATTGATGAAGGAAACATCATTTACAAGAATAATAACTACTCCCAAGGTTGAAGACTTCAACACCATGCATATATGAGTTGGTCTTGATATTCAACTAAGAGTATCAAATAATTACAATAAATAAAATACAGTTTAATCTTCCATTGAAACAGACTGTTAAAATCAAGGTTTTTATTCCCGAATTATGCTGTAAAACACAATCCTTCGAAAACATTTGTGCGCAAATGCAGTTTGATCCATGATGGGAGCACATATTTTCAGCAAAAGGGCGTAAATAGAAATGCATTTCTCCAAAACAGCTAATTCAGGACAAGTTTGAGGTTGTCAATAGATTCTTAAGGATTCAGCAGATTCAGTAGTGGAATGGGAAACGTGCCTGCACTGTAAAACATTGAGGATTCATCCCATAGGCACCGCGTGCAAAGGAGTTTCAAGATATAAAAGGAACATGAAATCGAAGTAAATGTGTCGATGTTAAGAGGACTTTGAACTCCAAAAGGGGGGCTAAGAACTTTGATGTAATTTTGATGGAATACTTATAACGATTTTTATGTATAAACCAAGATCTCCTTCGCCCAACAGTCCTTACCGTGCTTGCCAATGAACTATGTGCTTCATTCTCTGTGTCAGTCTTCGAAATGACTAAGTCCAAGGCATGGAGGCACAGGATGCAAAAGGATAATGTGTAACTCAATGGCAGCTGAAGGCAACTACGTGATCTATGCCCTGCAATTGGGATAAAGAAAATTGTTCAAGTATGCAAGCCTGGGATATGAATATGGCAGCATGAAGGACAAAGTTGAAGAAAAAAAGCAAAATGGCATTTCAGTGCCTGAGAAGTGAGAATTGATTAAGCGTAAAACAAAAGAACAAAGCACACAAAAGGAGAAATAAGGACTGAAAAGGGCAAGGCAGGCAAGTCCCTTGCTCCATGCCTAGTGCTACCTTGTAAATCCAAGACCTAGAGAGCCAGAACATGGAACATTGAATGCTACAAGAAATCAAGTCTCGTCAACATCCAACACCTTGTTTCATGCCACGTGCCATACAAAGTAAACTTCCCTATGATCCAAGAGTTAGTCTGAACATTTTATGTGAACTAAACATCAAATGGTGTCTCTACATGTCACAGGGTGGCACATTTATTTTGCCTCCTAAAGCAGACTATACAGAAATTTTGGTATAGCAAGTACTAATTGCCTATCCTGACTGCATTTGCATTTATTTGACTTTCCAAATGTACAGACTAATTTGTTCAAATCTGAAAAAGATTCAACTTGAGCTAAGGCCATTCTCAGGAGGCCAAAGCACCGAGGATGTCGAAGGTGAGGGCTTCAAGTAAGATCAGCCAGTGCACCCCTCTTCCAAAGTAGTTGACACCAAGGCCTTAGATATCGAGTCCAAGTTTCAGAGCCTTTATTAAAAGCGTCAACGTGAGGGTACAGATACCAGTTATAAACCTATTCAAAAGTCAAGATTAGTGCATGTGGAAGGAATTCCAGGGATCATTCCTTGTTCAGAATTAATTGGCTGACGCTCTCAGTATTTGGGCAAGAATAGCTATGGTTTCAAGACAAAAGAAGGTATGGTGGATTGTTCTTTTAAACTTGAGCAAACAATGGAAACACTATATTAACCTAAATCCACCAGTGGCTTTAGATTGGATTTAAGAAGATAGTTTTACTCAGAAACAATCAAATCACCAAAGAGAAAACTGTGGCTGGGTGTTTCACAAAACCTAAGATTGTGCAGTCCTTCTCAATAGGATTTTTAACAAGCCTGATAACCTGCATCTACCCAATTATTGTTCAAATCCTGAAGAAAAAAGAAATATTTTATTGGACATACATCAATATCAGTCATCTGAAAAAGTCATCTTTTGAGATTCCCTGAAGCTAGTGCATTTTTGGAAAAAGAAATATTTGACTGCACATACATCAATTTCGATCATCTGGAAAAGTCAGCTTTTGCGATCACCCAAAGCTAGTGCATGTTTTTTACACCAGCCTACCTCATTTCGTCCCATTGCATTACAGGCAATTTAATGGCATATCTCCTATCTCGAATGCCAGTCCACAGTCCTCAGTTAGAAACCTAATTCCCTAATTCACGAAAACATATATGTGGAATTTGTATCCATTATTGACAAATTCTTTTACAGAATTAATCCTTCCCCTGATGATGGCTCCGTAGAGAGACCCAAAACGTTGGACCAAAAATTACCATGCAGTTGATTCCAGAAAACCTTCACAATGCATCGCACTGCAATTTGTCACTCCAAAACATAATTAATCTTGTCTGACCTATAAATGGCATCCCAGGTTGTCAGATGTGGGAAAGATAACCATCAAGGAAATTAGCTCTTCGGAAGTGAGCAGACAAATATCAGGACTTATGGTTTCCAGGAGTCTCATTTTCTACATCTAATTTTTGTCTCAGATTAGTAATTTTGTATTGATTCATCGCACAAGTCGTTTGGGTTCATAACTGGCTCAGTTGCCATGTAAAGTGCAGATTTAAATTTAAACTCCCCATTTAAATGGGGATATTTTCAGCCAATGAGTCTACAGAAAGGTTGGAAGACATTGGTTTGCTATTCAATGGGCCTTGGGATCATTATAATTGATAGCTTATTAACGAAAAATTCAATCTTTTGTAAAAATATTATATAAATGCACAATACATACTGATATTGAAGTGCTCTACATGAAAGGCAAGGAAACTTCAGAAAACAAACTAATTCAAGAACTCTCAAACAACATCAAATCAGAAACCGTTAGCTTCCATAAGATTCCTGGAGATATAGGTCTCTATCATAACTAATCACTACTCCTAAACTTCATTTATGTCATAGTCCTACTTTACCTATATTGTTGGCGATGATTGAATAATCTTGAAGGATTTTTTGCAGAAGCTCATTACTATATATAATTCTTCTGTGTATTTTCATTAGTCACAAGAAAAATTAAAATGCAAATAAGGCAATACCATATAGTTTATTAGCACAGGTTACTAAAATGGAGTGCCACTCTTTCTCAATTCAATTGAATGACAAAGCTTCTGTACACAGAGATATCTTAATCCTTATTGTTTTATCTTCTTAGTTCTTACCATTACCACTTTGAGCCTTGATAAGAAAATTCTCTGCTACAAAGCATGTAAATGTTCATGCAAAAAACAGTAAATACATGCTTGTTAGCATATTTCTTTAATTCTTTCAACTCTCATCAACCAATTATCAGTACAAAAATTAAAATCCATGAAATTTACATGATATAAATTAAGAAATTTCTATAGGAAGTTTTTCAATTTTTGAGGGACATTTCTGAGAGATGTAAGGAGACATCAACGGAAGTCTCCTAACATATGACGCCATCCCCATACACATCTCTGATATAGGAACACATTTCTAAGTCGGGAAACAAGTACCAAGCATCAGGGTACAAGTTTCTGGGCGACTGCAGCCTGTTTGGTCACAAAGAAGAGGCTTTATTCTCATACTGCTGAAGTGGATGAAGATAAACTGAGTAATCTGCTAGACTATGAGTTGTTAGAACTGGGGGAATATTAAAAAAATCTCTCGGGATTGTCACCCCACTAAAACCGGGAGCAAAAGGACTGTTTCCAAGCTTGATTGTGGACTGATACAACTGTTTGCTGGGAAGCCCCTAGCTTCTCTCCATGACTGACAAAAGGAAGGAATTATAGGCCATTTTAGCTGAATTCCTTTGCTGATTAGAATATTGAGTTTGCAAGCCAGGCTCTTGAGTAGAGAGGTCCCAGTTTCCGAATTCCACCAAAATCACCTCACCCTCAGAACAATGCTTAGCAGGTTATTTTGAGCACGTCACAGCAGCAGCAAGGAGGAGAAAAGAATGAGGAATATAGAAATCTGTTCAACAGAGTTCCCAAGACTTCTCCATTAATTCTGACCATGGAAAATCAATTGAATAAAACTGGAAAGCAATAAGCTGCCCAAGATCACCCAAATAGTGATAAGGGTTTTGCTCTTATCACAAGAGTAAATGCTCCAGTAATAACTCAAATCATATTTCTTTGCCAATTCTTTAATGAATGGAGAGGGTCAAATTCACAAAGCTTGAGCTTTTTCAGATTGTTAAATTGTGCTGGCATACCGATGAGTGACCTTGCGAGGACATGCAAGAACCAGTCAATTGTAATGCAGTGTCAGCTCTAGAGAAGCTTTGCTCACGATTTTATCAGTGTCAAGCACCTGGATGGTCATAATGTGTCATCAGCCTTTCCAAAGATAAGATTAGTTTATGCAGGACTACATGAGTGAGTTTCATGCCATGCCATGCCATGCCTGCTAAACTTTAAATCCACAAACCTGATCACCTCAAGCTACTTAATACCACAACAACCTCAGGTCATACATCCAAATAGAGTTGGAATTTCTTCATATCAACACACTCATGGAGATGAACGTGGACTCGCGACCAAAATTGAGGAAAATATTCATAAATGCAAAAGATGCTAAGCAAAACCCAAGTAGACAGCACAAAGACAACCAATTCCAGTGCCAAATCTGTCTGAAAAATCCTAGAGCCAAAACAACTATTTGCACTAACAGCAGCAGACTCTCAATAATTTCAAAGAAAGAGCAGCAGCAAACATGGAAATGATGTGAATTCCAGCAGCCCATTAAGCACTTGAAAGGCAATTGCCAGACTCTACAAACTCTCTTAGCACAGGTGTAAATCCCCTCATCAGTTGCAGAGTGAAATGACTAACCGTAAAGGGAAAGTTGTGTTAATTGACATCAAAACTGCAGTCTTCAGTCCTTACAACCAAGGCAGAGCCTTCACCAATTGATCTTGATAAGGAGAAGCACCTAATCTACTCTCAGATGTGGCTCAAAGGAGAGCCTCTAGACTTTGTAGTGGACAATGGCAGCCAAGAAAAATTAATTTTTGCTGACACTGTTCACATGTTGAGCTTTATTTGCACGACACATCCACAACATGGCAAGGAAATGTGTCCCTAAACATTGCAAAGCCTCAATATGTCATTCACCCATAAAGGATAAAGTCACCTTTGGCATTGAAGGGAAATCTTAAATCAAGACAATCAGAGAAGGCATGAGGAAATTATTTAAAGATTAGACACCCATATACACAGAATTTTAAACAAGTTCACATGCACTTCAATATGTCCTCAGACTAATTTAGCCCAAAAGACAATCTACAACCATGTGTGTTTGTTGGGGGAGGGGGGGAGGCTGCAGGCGGGGGAGCGGGAGGGGGGGGGAAGGGGGCGTGAGCGACACACACACATCTCTCCTTGGCGTTTTCACTTGTATGTTCCCATGACCAACACTCATGCCTCCATATCCAAAATATCTTAACCTTTTCCTTTGTTCTTTTAGTGCCAAACTCTTCAAGCATTTGCTTTACATAAAGAAGGGTCAATCCTATGGGGATACCAAGTAAAATTAAAGGAAGAACATAAGAAGAGACACACATTCTTTGACACAAAAAGTTTTCCCGCTTCCATGTTCATTGAACATGTGCAGCATTAAATTCCCTTAAAACAAACCTCAAGAGACTTAGCTTGTCTTGCGAGTCTCCCTCTTTATAGAGAGCCAATATCCTTTCAAATACCATCCACAATACTGAAGGTTATTTTTGTATTCAAGGACTGCCATTATTCTTCTTGAAATAGATCCTAAATCAGATGTGGGTTAATCACCCTGGAACAACTGAAGAAAACCTTCTATGAAATAAGGATCAAAAGGAATGCTAAATACAGGAAAATAATTTCAGGACTTTTTGTTGCCGCCAACAACCACCTTCTTTTTGTCCAAAACTTGGATCATTCGAGCGCCAAGAACAAGGCATGCACCATTTAGCCTGCTCTCAGACACGTGCATAAATTTGAAAACAGCACTGTAAATTATCAATAAACTGTTGATATTTTCACCAAAGATGATAGAACAGCCAGTACGCTCAAATTTGGCCAGCTGATGCTTTCAAACATCCTTGCATCACCTTTGGATGACTTTTACTTATGAATCAGAAAATAATTGAATAGTCCTGCGCTATGTTGTACCTGAGGCAATTGCCTCTTTACATAATCTTTTGCAGCAATTGAATAAGCAAGAAAACTAACTTAAAATTACAAATTGATAGCAAATTTGGTTTGTATAGGTATTAATAAATATCTAAGTTACCTAGAAACAGGTACGGGTGGGAAATGAGGATTATTTTGGTACCCTGGGTACGGTTCATATTGGAAATGTCCGTGCATTAAATATTAATAAAAATAACCATGATATCAATGTTATGCATAATCAGCCTTGAAATAAATAAAAAATACCAGAGGTTTAGAGGTTAAGGGTTTAGACATGGTTAAGTTACCTCCGTGGGAGGGGGTGTTAGAATTAGGTTGGGTAGTTTGGGTTTAGTTCTTTTTTCTTTATTTTTTCGATTTTCTGCAGAGTCTGCTTTGGATTAGTCCCAGAAATGCCATTGGCCTTTCTGATATGTTTCCATGAAGGAGTTGGTGGTTCTGAAGAAACCATTACATTTCCAAAGGGGAATCAAATCTGGAATCAGAACCAAAATCGAACCAGTTCAGGTACGAGAGGGTTTTGAAGAATCCAGTGACATAGATAAAGATAGATATCAATATGTTTATGGTATATGCAAAAGTTAAGACCAAGGCACAATATCACAAAAGCATACCTTGAAAATTAGCAACATTGAAGCAATTGACATGAATAACACATTTTTCCTGATCACTTTACCCGGATCATGTAATCATGGATCAAACAAACTTAAAGACCATTAATAAATATGTATCAACAATAGAGGCAAAAGAAAAACTACTATTTGTCAATCAAGGTGGCTTTTTATGCTTCCCCACATCACAATAAAGTTTTGGCCAGCGTAGAACCTGCCGCCATGCACTTACTGCTCTAAATTGTCTGAGGACTATAATTACATACGCTGCTTAAAGATGCACTAACCTAATTTGGTAAAAAAATGTCCCCTTCAAAGCTGCTCAATACCAAGAGTTAACAGACAATGAACATAAGGAAACATTAGAAGGGCACATGCAAGGGGAAATATAACATATTATAAAATAAAATATCACCTCTCCTCTTTCTCTCCCATCAGTACCCTCCAAGTCCATAACTAGCGTACAAGGCTCAATACCAACAGCCTGTGAAAGCCAAACACCTTGAGTTGTTTGAGTCCTGCAAAAATGACATCAAAGTTACTTCATTTGGATATATGATCACACATGATGCATAAAAATCAAAATCATACAAGAAACAGGCAACTGACCTGCCCTTATAAGCATTCATCTCCCTGAAATTTGTATGGAAAAGATGATTCAAAAGAGTACTTTTTCCTGTCACAGATAGAACACAATGCACAAATTGTTAATCTATGTGATCTTCAAAACTATCTCACTTGCAGTTTTGTGACAATATTACATGAGAAGTTCAAGAAAAGGAGCTTCCCTTTCAAGTATATAAGTAATTTAGCCCTCAAACTATCACAGACTTCAATAGCAAGAGAAAAGGAATGTTCTGAATGTAATCTAAAGAAGTTGTTCTTATAAGGAAAGAAAGAAATTATATTAATATCCACAAATATGACCAAAGTATATTAATTTACTCAAAAGTACAAGTTACAATAGCAAGAAGTGATCTTAAAAAGTACTCAATCAACCGAATCATAACTAAAAATAAAACAATATTTATAAATAATTCTACCAAGAGGGGGTGAACCCAAAACCAGTAAAGCCTAAATGATTAGATTTTTTATTTTTCATGGTGACTCATGTATATTTAAGCCTAAACACCGCCACTTGCAAAAAGATAGTTCAGAGCACAAACTAAGAAACAAGTTCACTGAACTATCTGTGAGAAACTTGAAATATATTGGCCTCAGGAAAGCTCAAAAAATGCAATATAAACATAGCCCAGAGCCAGAGGACAAAAGGCATCTAGTTATTGGTAGAAAATGACTCTTGATTATACAAATGTCCTCAAGCATAAGCACCACCTTAGGATGACAAACCATTTTATCATTTATGATCATCGCTCTGAGGAATAGAAAGACAAAATACTTCTATTGGCCCCCTTATCTTGGCTTTGTCAGTGAATCTTTGAAAGGGGGCCTTCTTTTCACAATTTTGTTTCTCATTATATGGTCTTGGTATATACCAAGTTTTTTGGGGCAAAATTAAAATATTTTTATTAATCACAGAATATAGCAAATATTACATCATACAAAATACATTTTTTGCCCTTAGGGCCTTGATGATAATTCTACTAACCTGCTCCTAATATAACCACTAACAATATTCACAAAGCATTTGCCGATGCTCTTAAGGTTCAAAATTTTATAAAGAAAGTGACTTGATTGTGCCCAAAGTCAATAAAAACCACAAAAAATGTAACATAAAAGAAGTCCATACAAAGCAACCAACAAGCACAAGACCAACACACCACAACAACTCAATAGTGATTGGTGCATCCACAAGTGCCGCTACCAGCTATACAGAAGCCAGGTATGTGATTCATCTGGAAATGGTGGTAGTTGCAGACCAAGCTCTCCAATCAAACATCAATGTTGTCAAATGGGTTTGGATTTCCTTGCACAGGCTCTGAAGCATTCTACCACCACTGTTATACTCGGCACCGCTTCAACAGAATGAACCTCCACTGCCATCACTGGACACTGGTGAAGACAAACAGCCAAGCTGCCAGAGACACTATCACCATGATCGACCAGGCCATAATCCATATTCACATTTGCCGAACAGAGTTGTCTATGGTTCACCCCCTTTCGATTTTGGTTTTATTAATTCCTAGTTTTATATTTGATTCTTTATATGTGGTTGTTAGAATTCCTTTAGCACTCACAATTGGCTATTATAAATTTCCATACTTTAGACTCCAACTGACCTACTTTGGTCTTCCATGGACATTAATATTTTTACTTTTTTTTTCCTTTCTACTAACTCTTAAAGTTGGAGTAACTAAATAAACATAGACTAGTCTCTATTTTGATTCATCAAATAGACAACTGAGCATAAACACATACCACTGCTCTGAGGACCCATGATGGACACAACAGCATATGAAAGGCCATGTTCTGACAGCTTCACAGCCTTCACGAAATTATGAAGGTCAGCTTCATTAAAGTCACCTTTCCCATCAATAAGCTGGATGGAACGGCACACTTCCCCAGACATATCTGCAAAACACAATTAAATAGATAGTTGAGGCAAGCCATTTTGCATATATGGATTTTTATCATAAATATATTTCTGTTCCATAGTTTAGAGAAAACCATTCCAAGGCCATTAGCATAAAATGCTGCTCTTAAACATACCAAAACATAATTAACCACTCAAACCATATAGGTTTGGCAGCACAAGTTCCATTTCATTTATGACTTTAGCCATTAATAGTCCAAGATATTGGAATTATAATAATAAAATGCCTACCTTATATGTTGAACTGCTAATACCAACAATATGGCATGCAATGATGTAATTCATAATTTCATCCAACAAGGTGCACCATGCAACTCTGGAAAATAACTACAAACCATCAAACGTCTAAGGAAGTTTCCATAATGAACATATAAAATAACCTGAACGAGATTTCTGTTAGATGCAGAACTTAAAAGGGCATTTGAACAAGTCGGGCTTGAAATGAATAAAAGCAGAGACATATATATCCAGAAATTAATCTAATATTTACAAATAATGTTTGAAATTAGAAGGCATGCTTCAAGTGATCCACTAAAATTACAACACTCATTTCAATAATGTACATGGGGTAGGTTTTTAGGAAAAAACAAGCAATATTATTTCCTTTCTTATAGAGTGGATGCTAGTCACCCTGCTAAGGCGTGTTCTATTGGCATTCCTACATTTGGACTTAAACTTCACAAATTCACCGCAAATAAATAGATAACCTGTGTCAAAGGCTCAGTGATAAGGAATTTCAAAATCCTGAGGCAAGGACTGTGTCAAAACTAACTAAAGCTCCTCCATCAAGTAGTTATCAAGAGAAGAATTGAGATGTCATCACTAAAGTTGAAAGTTCTTAAAGTACCATCAAAGAATAGGACAGGGTTATGGAAGAAGTAATAAAATTTCCAGAATCTCTACAAGCAAAAGAAAACAGACATATACTATATATATATATAATATATAGTTTACCGCCTGCCTTGTCACCCACGATGCTGCTTTTTTAATCTTATGCCATTTCCAATCAAACACCAACATGGATGCATTTGTTCTTCACCTTAAATTAAAATGTTATCAATGCCGAGGTTTAGCCTTAGGATTGTGAAAACCAAAATATTACCCTTTTCTTGAGAAATTTGTAGCTTAAAAGCTGCATATGAGCTAAGGCCATTTAGTGCTTTATCAAAACAAAAATAAAAATGTATGGCTCTGGATGAAAGCGAAACTAAAAACTAAGATGTAAAAAACCAAATGAAAAAACCCAAAAGGAACAATTACAAAGTTACAAATCCAGACAAAAAAACTGGTGTGCCATAATGTGTAGTTAGTAGATAGTACCACAAACCTTCCTAATCGTCAATTTTATGTCAACATTATTAAAACCAGTGAAATTGGTACCCATATGCTAAAAAACAAGGCAATGCACTCATATCCATTAAAAAAGAAAAATAATTTTCAAACAAAACTAAGTCTGTATCTATGGCAATAAAAACTACAATGCAATTGAAAAAACAGTGTTGCCCGGGGACGCAATGCTGCTCTATTAATCTTATGCCATTTCCGATCTACCACCAATATAGATATGTTTGCTCTTCAAGTAGAATTAAAATGTTATCAATGCCAAGGTTTAGCCTTAGGATTATAAAAATCAAAATATCGCCCTTTTGTTGAGAAATTTGTATCTTATATTTATCCTAATTCTGGTTTTACTCAAAATTGGCTAAACAAATTGCATTAATGAATAGATCTAACATGCGTCGCAATAAAGTACAGAATTCAAATCTATTTTAATGTCTAAATCAGAAGCATAGCTCAAGTATAGTGTAACAATGACAATTGCAATGTAAAGAAAAGTGAATTAGTTGGAATGATCATGCTTTGACTTATTTTTGGAAATGTGAACCTGGATCTGGAATGTACAGACTATCTGCCACCTAGGTGTGGAATCTGAGCTGCCTGGGCGAACTTGTCGTTGTGACTATGATCGCCGAGTCTGCCTCGCTCCGAGTCTAATTGTGGCCGCCGAGTTTGACCTGCACATGTTTTATAGATCTAACTTCTAAGCCTTTTGTCACTACTTCACTATCTAATGTTGCTTTGTCCTATATGTTCACTTTCCTGTTTCACTAGGCATAATCTATAATTTTGTTGTTTCTTCCTCCTTGACCTAGTTCGGCACTCATAACAAAGGGTTATAGAGTCGGAAAGCCACCAAGGTGGGGTTGCAAACTACATATCCTACACATCAGAATCACACCTCCACGTAGTTCCGAGTATGTGTAAATGGAAATTCTCGACCAAGGGTTTTGAACCTCCTCTTACCTAGAAGTAATGATGCAACTACATGCAAAGGTAAGCCTTCACTTTTTACAAGAGGGTGATGAGAGACCAAGGTAGACATTGCTGTCGCAAGTGTGTAAGATATGAATCAATGAAGCTCAACTTGAAGTAGGAGGAATGATGAAGCTCAAGGCTTGACTAGGCTATTCTCTTGGCTCTTCTCCTTGAGTGATTTTCTGATTTCTGATTATGAAATGACTTGATATGACTTTGTATAAATAGGGTGTTTTGGGACAAGTTATGCACTTAGGCTGACTCTGTGAATAATGATAGGTGAACAATAACGCACATGGCTTTCGACAAGGGGCAAAAGGACCCACATAATAGCCCTACACAAACTCGTCGGCCTACAAGTTTGACCACGGCAGACTCGTAGGGCCTACGAGTTTGAACAAGATGAATACAGACTCTAGTCTCAATGCACAACATGGAAATGTGTAACATTCAGCTTAGAAGTGCTAACGGATAGATTCTGATAAGTGTTAGACATGCTTTTGAGACTGAAGGCCCAACATGAAGATCAGTGTGGGTAAGGATAAGTCCTAACAATGGGCAATTGAGCACAAGTAAGTCAAGTATGATAAACTATGGTAAAGAGTCCTAAGGAAAAGGGTCCTATACCAAATTTAGGTGTCTACAACTTAAAAAATGCATACGAGTTAGGGTCATTTAGTACTTTATCAAAACAAAAACAAAAATATATAGCTTTGGATGAAAGGGAAACTAAAAGCTAAGATGTAAAGAACCAAATGACAAAACCCAAAAGGACCAATTACCAAGTTGCAAATCTAGACAAAAAAAAGTGATGTGGCATAATGTGTAATTAGTAGAAAGTACCATGAAACTTCTTAATCGTCAATTTTATGTTAACATTATTAATACCAGTAAAATTGTGACCTATATACTTAAAAACAAGCCAATGCACTCATATCTACTAAAAATGAAAGAGAATTTTCAAACATTATAGTGACAAGACTAAAGTCAATACCTATAGCGATACAAAATACAATGCAATGAATAACACAGTCTTACGCAGAGACGCATCCCCTAGATTTTGGTGATATCCCAAGAGTCCCCAAATTTGAAGAGACTCGGGTATTTGGAGGGGAATCCCTAAAAAAAAAGTATATATATTTTTTTATATATCTTTCTGATTTTTTTTACTTTAAAAAGAGAACCCACCCCCAAAAGAAGTTATTTTTATAAAACCATTGAACTCTAATCCCATGGTACTTTGAAAAACATTAAATAAAGTTTAAACCCCTAAATTTCATTGAATAAAGTTAAAACATTTATATATTATTTTAATAGCCATCACCCCACCATCACCAAAAATTGGGAATCTTTTGCCGTCTGGGAAACCCGGTCCCCCAATCCCCGACACTTAGGTAACTATGAAAAAAAAAAAGCTATGTAATAACGATGAAAAAACTCCATTGGAAGAGAAAGAGAATGGAAAAAAATTTAAAATCAACAACTTGCAAGACCTCTAGAGGGGATCCAACCCTTTTGGAATAGAATTCACCTGCAACATTACCCAAGACAACATGCAAGGAAGCACACGAGAGCAATGGAGGAGTTTTGAAATCCTTGAGGGAGGATCCAACATCAACACTCTCCAAGACAACTTTCAAGCAAGCATGCAAGAGCTATGGAGGAGAAAAGTCTCCTGATAAAGCATTGTTCAAAGATGTTAGTGTAAAAAAGAATACTAAGCTACACAAAAAAGGATCTTTGATCAGCTCCCCAAAAAATCGTGGATCTGGTAATGTGCCCCTTCCCTCTCAAAAGCAAGATTTTATTGTTAAAAAAGCCTCTTCGCTCTCTCAATTTGTCCAAAAAGAGAAGTGATCTCTGACTTTGCTTCTACACTTAGCGAGCAAGGTTTAATTTGTAGGTTCAATGGTTCTTGGCCCACTCTACCTGTTCTAAGTGAAAGGATAGGCCAAAATTGATCAGCTCTTATTTCTCAAGACTTGGAGATTTACCCTTGTTCTCAAGGGTTTTTCATTGTGCATTTGTAGAACCAACAGACGAAGATTTGATTTACAATAAGGGGCCCTAGTTTCATAAGGGGGTGGGATGTTCAAGAAGCCGTGGTTCTCAGATTTTGATCCATTGGTTGAAACCCTTTCTTCTATTCATATATGGATCAGGGCCATCAGGCTACCATATTTGCCTTTACATTTTTGGATGCCTTCAGCCCTAGAATACATTGGTAATGCTATTGGGAAATTCAATGCCCTTGATCCATCAACAATGAGTAAGTTCAAGACAACATGTGCCCGTATCTGTGTAGAGGTAGATCTAAGCAAAGGCTTACCTGCTGATTTTTCCCTGGTTTGGGGGGGTTCTACTAGAACCCAAAAGGTTGACTATGAAAACCTTACCTTTAGATGCAGCCAGTCCTTTGAATATAGACATTTGGCTAATTCCTGCCCATGGATTCAAAAGCCAGTACAAAACAGGTCAGAAGAAATATTTAATGGCATCTGTTCTAGCAAAAAAATTCAGGTGGTGCAGTAAAAGAGCAAGCAAAAGGCCACCTTGTAGAAGGGTGCTTCAACGGAACATATATGTGTTGCACCTCACAGTCAAGAGAAGGTAAAACCAGATGAAGTTCAATCTTGCCCTTCCCTGAAAAAATTCAGGTTAGCTCAAAGCATGCATGATCCAAAGGAATTAAAGATTATTGTTGCTAAGAAGAAATATGCACCTTTGGATGAGGGGCACGGAACTGCAAATAAAAGAAAACAAGAATGTAGAAGCCCCTCTGCTACTAAGAATTTTTTTCCTTCCTATAAACAAGGACTGCAGCTCTAAATTATTCGAATAAACTCTGGCAAATAAGAGATTTCGGGCAGAAATTTGATGGGTTTTATGGTCTGTTAGCTTTGAAATATGATTTTCTTGTTAAAAATCAGACATACATGTTTCCATGAATGTTTGCTTGTTAGTAATTTAACTTGCATGATAAAAGTAAGATCATGCAAAAAAAACATACATATTTCTTTTTCATTTATACATACTTGTTAGTAGATAAACATGAATGGAAGAAGCAAGATCATGCTAAACGCATGCATGTTATTTTTAGAATGCAGGCAAAGATAGGATTAGTAAAATATGACAAAAAGAAAATTAGCTTTTTTAGAAAAGCTATATTCTTTTTGTAAAAGCAAGATGTGTAATAAAGCATATGAGTGTAAACAAGCATGCATGATCTAAAAGAAGAATCATGTAAAAAATCATGCTTTTTCCTTTTGGAAAATATGCTTGGGTGGGAATAGAAAGCAAAAATAAATTTTAAGCATGGTTTTAGGAGGCTTTTTCTTACTTGCCAAGCAAGTATTGAAAATTGTTACATGACTCTCGATGCAATTGTGGGACTTGCTATCCTTTTTGATGATATATTATTTACGCTTGCCAAGCAAGTATTGAAAATTGTTACATGACTTGATGCAATTGTGGGACTTGCTATCCTTTTTGATGATATATTATTTACCCTTCATAAAAAAAACAAAAAAAACACCATTTTTTGCAAAAGAAGTTAATTTTAAGCCATCCGGAAAATAATTGCGCTACCCACAAGCAAACACTTTTCATAAGAGTGATTAATCTATGGAGATGACCTCGATTAGCTCCATGCAGATCGCAAAATTTACTGTGTTTTCGTGCCAGTATTCAGTCCAGAGTACTTGTTTGCATACTTTAGCAATGGATCGTAACCAGTGCCAACAACAAATAACAGAGATGAAAATGATTAATCGGAAATAAAATTCAGATATGCAAATCTAAGAAGACCCTATTACTAATCAAATAAAGGTTACCATTAAAGAGAAATTGCTAACCCTAGATTCCCACCTAAATGATAACACCTTGTCAATTGATGACATACCAAAAATAGAGAATGAAGAACATTTCTGACAAGATATTCTTGCCACCAATAAACAAATTGTGACAAACATGACTTCAACAGAACCATTGAAGCAAAAGTTCTTATATAAAATAGCATCTCACACATTGATGTCATCACAACTTGCCAACCTCTTTGTCTCTAGATTTAAGAATCTAATTGCCATATGGAAGATAACACAACAGCGCAATTTGAACCAAACAAAATTGGACCTCTACAACTCGCTCGCTCAGAAACATTAGAGCATATCCAATTTAAAGCATGTGTGCTATTTGATCCCAAACATTACAATTCCAAAAATTCTGAAAGAATGAAGCTAAATAGATGGGGAAGAATATTATAGACAGAACAACTAAATAAGCTAGTAGAAAATAGAATAAATATAATAAAATAGTTATAAGCCTAAATAGTCCACAATGAAGGATGATAACTTATTAACCAAGAGTCATGAACTATATGTACATTCCTGTCCCAAACTGGTAAAATTCATAAATTTATAAATATGTTAGTATTATTACTATTATGGAATTATTTTCTTCAATATGCAATCCATGAAGTTTGACCAACATAGTAACTTGCACTACCATAATGCCCAAACTTTATAAGAAGCCAAGATATCCAAATATATGAGATCTAATTCCTCTCACTATGTTCAATAAAAAGACATTTACAAGAAACGACTAGGTCTATAAGAGTTTCAAATAATGATAGAAGTCGTTTAAATAGTAAACCCATTCTCACTATTTTAGTGCATCTTCTGCTCCCATCAGTGAAAATGAATCAAAAGAATCTAATGCAAAATTGAAAGCTAATTGCATTCAAGCAACAAATACAGAAAATTGGAAAGCAGATTAGTCTCAAGCCCAACCAAGTTTTTGCAAAATTTTAATGTAAAAATGGAGAGAACAATCCACCCTCAATACCTTAAACAAAAACATAGCCAGACCAAGCATAGAATTGCTCGAGATCAATGTATAAATATACTGTATAACCTATTACTTTCATGAGTACAACCCCTACAAATAATTAATCAAAGAAAAACATATATAAATTGATAGCAATTAAAAGTGAAATGTCCTAAACTAAATGCATACAAATAATCAAACCCATAGAGCCTAAACTCCCATAAGAGTCTAAACTAAATGCATACAAATAATCGAACCCATAATCTCTAACAGCAGAGATTTTTATACCATTTTCATGAAACACATTCATCCAAATGGAGAGCAACTAAACTAATGTAACTCACTGGGAAAATGCCCGGCATACAGTTCTGAACTCTGAAGTATCCTTAGCACACATGCAGTCATGCAATTGTTCGTCCTGTTCATCCTTGAGTCTCTACGCAAATCTGAAATGCCCTGCACCATGTATTTACCTAAAAGTTGTCCCAGAAAGTTCACACCTGAAGGGTTTCGTTCTCAAGCGCCAAGCAAGTTGTTGTAGCAGCATCACCTTCCTATGTTTGAAGTTGAGTTTTGTTAATATTCAAAAGGATATTCTCTCTCTGCCTCGTGCACTGTTTTATAGCCCAGCTCCTAGAGATCCTAAATCATAGGAAGTCAGTCCACAAATGGAAGAAACTACCAACTAGTTAATTTCCTCAAACGTTGGCAGCTAACTGATAATTAATTTTCTCAAACATAGGCAGCTAGCTAAACAACAACTCCCCCTAATTGTGATGCTAACTGACTGAGACGAACAGTTTGTCTCTACCTTATTTTAAGGAGTAACCTATCAACTGACTTTATTCTAATTGCGGACAAATTGGTTGCTTTGTTCTAATTGAAAGACTCGGTCTTTTATTCTAACTGTAGAAAGAGCACTTACTCAATGTTGCGGGTTAAAAGGGGGCATTACAAATCTGCAATTCCCGGAATTACTTGCCCACAAACAAAATTCAGTGTCGGCTGTTGGAAGATCTTTGGCCCCTCCCAAGTAGCATCCTCCGCAGCTAGGTTCTTCCAATGGAACAAGTACTTTGTGACGGTCTTGTCCCTCAATTTCTTCTCTTGTCTGTCAATGATGGCCTCTAGAACCAGTCTGAGTTTCTCGTCATCATCCAAAGGTGTCAAATCAACTGATGGTGCATAATGCTAGCCATGTGCCTTTTTGAGGCAAGATACATGGAAAAGATTGTGAATCTGGCTGCTAGCAGGCAACTCCAAACTCTCCTCAAGACTCTATATGGTCCATAGATGTGGGGTTTGAGCTTTTCAGCCCCACTTCTCTTAGTGGAAGTCTGCATATAAGGCTGCAAGCACAAAAAGACCATATCTCCATCCTCAAAGGATCTCTCGGTGCAGTGTCGATGTACATAAAGATTTTGTTGATTTTGGGCCCGCCGCAAATGATCTTTGAGTGACCTCAAAATGTCTCGGCTATGCTCCACCAAGTCACCAGCTGCTGGTACTCTATTGTCAATGAGCACCAGATCAGTGAAGATAAGTGCATCATATCCATATGGTGCCATAAATGGTGTTATGCCAATGGACATATGGTAAGTGGTATTATAACAATATTCTCCAAGATGCAGCCACTTAATCCATACTATTTGTTGATCTGTAACATAATTCCTCAAGTACTACCATTTGACCCACTTATTTACTATCTTTGTCTATTTGTCGGTCTAGGAGTGATCACTGGTACTAGAAGTGAGCTCGGTGCCCGTCAAACGAAATAACTCCCACCAAAAAGAGCTCAGAAATCTGCTATCCCTATCGCTGACAATAGTCTTAGGCAAACCATTTAACCAGAATACCTCTCTGAAAAACAAGTCAGCTACCTATTGTGTTATGAACTCAGTAGGGATGGCAGCAAAATGTGCATATTTAGTTAACTGATCCACTACAACAAAAATGCAGTCCTTGTCATTTACCTTAGGAAGGCTTGCGATAAAATCCATGGATACGCTTTCCCATTTCTGGTTGGGAATGTGCAATGGCTGTAGTAAACCTATTGGAAAAGTATGATTTGCCTTATTCTGTTGGCAAGTAGTACACTCTCTAATATGCCTAAGAACATCTTCCTTGAGGCCCTTTCAGGTAAATCTCTCCCTCAGCTGCCTATAGGTCTTGTAGAAACCTAGGTGACCAACCATAGGTGCATCATGCAAAGTCCTCATAATGTTCTCCATCAAGACTCTAGAACACGGAAAGTTTTGTTCTTATACAAGATAAGACCATCTGCACTATATATCTGTCATCCTTCACACTTCCATCCAAAATATTAGTAGCAAAAGTGTTCTTAGCATATTCTACCATGATATCAGCCCTCCAATCAGCAGCAACAGAAGACATGGAGTAGAAAGTAGGCATTCGGGAAAAAGCATCAGCAACCATATTCTTTTTACCCTTCACATATTCTATGTCGAAATCATAAGCTTGAAGCTTATCCACCCACTTTTGTTGCCAATCATTCAAATCACGCTGGCCAAGGAAGAGTTTCAGACTGTTATGATACATTTTTACCAAAAAATTGCCACATACTAAGTACTACTTGAACTTAGCCGAAGCATGCATGATAGAAAGCATTTCCTTGTCCTAAATAGAAAATGCCCTTTCTGAAGCTTTCAATTTTCTGCTCTTAAATGCTATGGGATACCCCTTTTGCATTAGCACAACTCCAATCCCCTCCCCTGAAGCATCACACTCTACAACAAATGGTTGTGAGAATTTGGGGATGCCAAGTACAAGGCGTGAGCTCATTACCTTCTTGAGCTTCTCAAAAGCTTCTTGAGTTGTGTCATTCCATAAGAAGGCACCCTTCTTAGTCATGTCAGTCATGGGTGTTATCAGATGTGAGAAACCCCTAACAAATATTTGATAGTAACTACATAGGCCAAAGAAGCCTCTCCAATGAGTCAATGTGGTAGGGGTTGGTCAATGTGGTAGGGGTTGGCCAATCCAGAATGGCTTGGATCTTTTGCTAATCCCCCTGAACACCTTGAGCACTAATGATGTGGCCCAAGTATAGAATCTTTGTAACTCCAAAATCACACTTAGATTCTTTTGTAATGAATACTTGTTGCCGCAATATCCCAAGGACTATATCCAAGTGTCTCAAGTGATCTTCCCAAGATTTACTATAAATCAATATATCATCAAAGAAACCAAAACAAATTATCTCAACTGAGCACTGAATACCTAGTTCATAACTGAGTGAAAAGTAGCCGAAGCATTTGTTAGCCTAAATGGCATGACCAAGAACTCATAGTGTCCACGATGGCACCTGAAGGCTATCGTGTGCACGTCCTCATCATGCACACAGATCTGATGGTAGCCAAACCTCAAGTCAATTTTTGAAAAATAAATAGCTCCATGTAATTCATCGAAAAGCTCATCGATCCTAGGAATGGGATATCTGTTTTTTATTGTCTCTCGTTTAGGGGCCATGTAATCTACACACATCTTCATCACCACTAATGATGCAACTGGACTAGATTTAGGTCTGATGTGACCCATCTCCAACAGTTCTTTGATGGCCTTCACTGTTTCTTCTTCATATATCCGCAAAGGGCAATAAGAGGTGATCGTGATGGGCTTAAAACCCCACTCCAACTCTATGATGTGTTGGAATCCCCTACCCAGTGGCAGACCTAGAGGCATATCACTGGACACAATACTATACTTATCCAAAATAATATAAATGTCAACGTGATAAGTGTGGTGCTTACCCGGAGACAAAGTAGTAGGCGTGCCTTTTATCACAAAGCAATTGGCTGCCCATGAGACTTGTCCCTTGCAGAAAGTCCTTTCCATACTCTAAGATGTGACCACCCGAGGTGACCCATCAAGTATGCCCCTAAGTACCATGTCCTTCCCCTAAGATTTGAACTTCAGCTCCATGAACTAATAATTTTGGGAGAATTCCCCAAGGGAATGCAACCATTGTATACTTAGAACCATGTGTGTTTCCCCTAGTCCAACAACATAGAAATCATCACATACATTATAAACTCTAAGGAATAACTTGAGCTATCGAATTGTCTTAGTGCATGGGATAGTGAAACCATCAACGACGGTGACATTGAACCTTATGAGGTCCTCCACCTTCTATCTCCTCTTAGCCCCAAGGTCTTCATAAATAAAATTGTGGGTGGCCTAACTATCAATAAGCATAGTAACCCATTGTCCAAATAACTCCCCACGAATTTGATATGGGTGATACCGTGGTGCTCCTGAAAGAGCTGCAAGCATCCCTTCTCTAGTGTCGGTAGTATCTCCCGCCAACTGCTCAGGGTCATGCCCTATAATCAATTCTATTGCATGTTGTTGTTCTGATTTATCGGTCTCATAACCAGTCTCATCTTCATCAAAAATTACTTCAATGTAATGGAATTGGCCCTTGCCCAAACATCTACTGACCAAGCTCCGAAGGCTCTTTACACGAAAAAAACTTCCTTTTGAGCTCATTTCTAATTTGTTCATCAATCTTTTTCATTGCAATTGGCTAAGGTGTTGCTCTTTGAGGGTATGAATTAAATCATCTTTTCTGAAAATTATTCTTTTGCCATCCCGTACAGATGGCTCAAGTGTCAAAGCCCTCCTAATAGCCTCTTGCAATGATGGGGGTGCAAAGGCCTTAACTAGACCCTTGAGGGGCTCAAATAAACCTTCAATAAAGAGAAAATTGATTCTCTTTTCTGATACATCAGGTACCATAATCGCAACTCACTAGAATTCAACAACATATAGATCCACTAAGGTTTGTTGTTTGATTCTAGCAAGCCCCCTAAAGTACTCATCCTCCTTCCGCTCAAAGCGATCCAACAATCTCTAACTGAAATCTCAATTATTTACATGGCTATGCCCTTGTGTGACCAAACCATAGTGCCACCAATCATAAGCAACACCCTCCAAATGCAATGTGGCGAATTGAATGGCGTCTTCCTCCACAATAGGGCTAAGTGTAAAGTAGGTCTGCAGCTTATGCAACCATGTCCGAGCAGGTATTTTATTGATGTCATCAAAGGTAGGAGCATTTAATTTGTTCAAATTTTATTGCAGGCCCCTCCTTTCATTATTCCGGTTGCTACTATGGGTTTTGCCGCCCTAAACCTTTTTCCCAAGTATCTCCAAATAGTTAACAAAAGTTATTGTAGCCTTGAAATCTTTCAATTTCTCTTGATACTCCACAAAAAGTGTGTCTAACTCCCCTGCAGTAATTGTCTCAACAATTGGTTTTTCATTCTTCTATATAAACAAGGGTAGCAAGTTTTTGAAGGAGACTTGTTTGACTGACTGTTGGTTGGTCATGCGAAGCTGAATTTCCCTCTCTTTGAGATGCCTTAGCATGATCTAGATTTTGCATTTTACTTTGGAAATGTAACATTTATGCCATTCTTTCTTGTCCCCACTGAATTCCTATCAAGGTACCTTGAAAAAGATCTGCCCTTTCATCTTCCTCTCTCTATCCTCGTGTGCCATTGTCTACTCTCTATGTTCCCTCTATTGATATTTCATTTCCCTTTCACTCTCTAGCATGCAGTATAGAAATCTGATTTTTTATTCTAATTTATTTTATTTTTTTTATGTTTTTCACAGGATAGCAAGATCACAACTCTAATACCACTGAAATGTCCTAAACTAAATGCATACAAATAATCAAACCCATAAAGTCTCTAACAACAAAGATTTTTATATTATTTTCAAGAAACACATACATGCAAATGGAGAGCAAGTAAACTAATACAACTCACTGAGAAAAAGCCCAGCATACAGTTCTGAACTCTGAAATATCCTTAGAACAATTCATTCATGTAATTGTTCATCCTATTGATCCTCAAGTCACAAATCTGAAATGCCCTGAACAATGTATTCTATCGAGGGTTGTCGTCCTCAAGAGGATCAAGTTCACTCCTAAAGAGTTCCGTCCTCAAGCATAAGCAAGTTGTTGTAGCAGTGTCACCATTCTGTGGTTGAAGTTGAGTTTTGTTAATATTCAAAATGATATTTTCTCAATCGAAGGGTTGTAGTCCAACTAGTGAGGATGATGGTTGCTTATATCTATCCACCAAGGTACAAATCCCTTTAGATACCCGACATGGAGAGTCAAGCAGTTAAGGCCAAGATCGTACCCTGGGTGATTTTGATGATGTGGATGTTCCTTACTCGTGGCTACTTAGTCAAAGGAGCTCATTGATTTAGATGTATGCTTACTCAACATTGTAAATCCACTATATGTTTACTTCGAAATATGGGCAAAGATGCCGACATTCTATGTAATTCAGTGATTCCATGTAATGCCTTTGAAATGTCCCAAAAGGGAAATATCTTCTGAATTCTGGAATTTATTGTAAACCCTAGACAAATAAGAATTTTCCAAATTTATAACAGCAAACCCTAGCTACATATAACCCTTCAATATTAGCATAAAATATGGGGAACTCCAAAAACCTAATAAGTAGTCCTACAAGCAAGTTTGGCCCCTCCAAATCTGCAATTGTTCTTCAGACGGTGTCCCACTTCAGAAGTACGTTAGCCTTTTTGAAGATGTATCATGCTCAAAACCATCAACTTAATAATCAAAAAATTACCAATAAATCACAAAATATTATTGGCTGTCATAAATGCTTTTCACCCCAAAATATGATACTGAAATTGACCAAAATATTACTGAATTAACATGCCAATATTATTGCAATTTAGGAACATGTATCAAATCCAAATGACCCAAAAATCAAGAATAAATTCAGGAATAATATAGAAAAATCAAAATATTGTTTGGGCACAAAATAACCCTTCAAACCCTAACAAATCAGCTCCAAACCAAGTTGCCATAGCTGGAAAATAACATTTCCAGCAAAAAATCCAACGCAGCCCTCCAATGAGGGGTCTTCAACATGAATCACGGAAGTCTAGGGCTTCCTACCTTAGTTGCCAACCTCACAAACCAATCCACTCCTCCCAAAAGCAAGTCGCTACTTCCAAATCCTTCTTTTTTTTTGTCTTTTTTTTAATACTAGGCTCAATTGCAACCTCAAGATGAAGCTGCCCTTAATGAGAAAGGAGGGTTTGCGTCCCCACTCCTTTGGCTTGAAGGTTTTTGAAAGAAAATAGGCTGGTTAGGCCTACCTGTGGTTCCTCCATTCCCCTTTAGGGACTGATCTGTGAAGTTGTGACTTCCAAAAGCACTTCCATCCCCATTGGATGGCTTGTCACCTCTCATCTCTCTCATAGTGCAGACAAATTCCACCATAACCGTAGTCAATTGTTCTTGGGCTTGTGTATATCTATCAATCCTTTCCTCCTCTCTATTTTCACCATCATTCCTTGGCTGATCCAAGTGAGCCATTGCTTCTTGTTGGTCTTCCTCAACCTTCTTCTTGCTTATAAGGTAGTACCTTAGCTCCTTGTCACCCTTGTGCATGAATCACTTCGGAAACCCCTCGGCTAGCCAAAATATGGCTCTGATACCACTGAAATATCCCAAATGGGAGATATTTTCTGAATTTTGGAATTTATTGTAAACCCTAGCTAAAGATGATTTTTTTAGATTTGTAACAACCCTAGCTACAAATAACCCTTCAATATTAACATAAAAATATGACAAACTCAAAAAACCTAATAAGCAGTCCTACAAGCATGTTTGGCCCCTCCAAATCTGCAGTTGTTCTTCAAACCCTAGGCATCCCACTTCAAAAGTTTATTAGCCTTTTTGAAGATGTATCGTGCTCCACACCATCAACTTAATAATCATATAATTACCAATAAATCACAAGATATTATTGGCTGTCATAAATGCTTTTCACCCCAAAATATGATACTGAAATTGACCAGAATATTATTGAATTAACATGCCAATATTATTGTAATTTAAGAACATGTATGAAGTCCAAATGACCTTCAAAACCTTCCCAAATATCAAAAATAAATTCAAGAATAATATAGAAAATTCATTACATTGTTTGGCACAAAACAGCCCTTCAAACCCTAACAAATCAGCTCCAAACCAAGTCACCCTAGCTGGAAAATAACATTTCCCACAAAAAATCCAATGCAACCCTCCAATGAGGAGTCTTCAACATGAATCTCAGAAGTCTAGGGCTTCTTACCCTAGTCGCCAACCTCACAAACCAATTAGCTCCTCCCAAAAGCAAATCACCACTTCCAAATCCTTTTTTTTTGGCTTTTTCCTGAATACTAGGCTCAATTGAAACCTCAAGATGAAGCTGCCCTTAATGAGAAATGAAGGTTTGCGTCCCACTCCTTTGGCTTGAACGTTTTCGTCTCCAAGTCAATGGCTTAAGCTTTTCGTGATTAAAACTCAAATTTCAAATATATTCCATAACATGCCATTCAGATGAAACCTCCATTGCTTTTATAGTCCTCCCCCAAGGAGTACGCCCAAAATGGAGGGAAATACCTTTTCAAAATATAAAAATAACATTTCTTATAATCCACTTAATGCAAATGACCGTCAAAGCGTCCCAATTTAAACAAGTTTATAATAATGTGTTTTTTCACAAATGTTCTTAAGAACCCACATGTTTCCCTTCTTTTTCCTCTTTTTTCTCTTTTTCCTTAGCCCTCGGGAAACCAATAAAGGTTAAGGGTCTTTGATAGTGGTAGGATCAAAAAAGGGACATGACAATCCTCCCCAGCCAAAATTGCTTGTCCTCAAACAATTGTAACAACTAATGGGTTGTCCCAACCATTGACCTTATACAATTCTCAATCTTTAATTCTTCCCATGGAACGGAGACCTCTTGATGATGCCCCTCACTATTGTATTTGAAAATTCTTAGCTGCATATACAATCTGGAAATGATACAACTTCTAATCTTTCTTTCCCATCTCATGGAGGTCCTATACCTCGGATGCACCAAAAAGATGATGAGAAAAAGGGAAATTTTCTGAAATGGCAACATTGTGGTGGCTGGAAAAGTGTATTCTCGCAAGGTAGTCTTCAGAATTTTGGGCCTTGATTGCCCCTATATCAGCACCTACACAAGACACAAACATGTTAGTCAAAACAAAAGTTATCCCCTTCTCTTCCATGTTTGCGCTCTTGACAATGTTCTCCATATGTGAAGTGGCTGGAAGCATGTGTGTGGATGCCCATGAGAGCATAGTAGGGATGACCAAGCTGCTCCCATACTCAAAATTAGCCTCCAAAATCATAATTCTTCCAACTAGACGAGCTGGAAACTTCATCACAATGTTTGAATTCCACCCTTCGCTATTTAGCCACCAACAAGCGTCCAAATACCCCAAGGAGAGGGTAGGAGCAGCCACTTTCCTCTTGATTTGTTGGCTGTGTGTGCCTACTTCAGACCTATTATGACTTCTCCATAATGACTTGGTCACCCCCAACTCACCCTTGTCGGGTGTCATCATGAAATCAGCACCCTCCAAGCATCTCGGGGTCCTAAAACTTGCCAAAAGATGGCTGGGACTGTCATGGACAGCATGGTGGGAAGAATTACTACCCTCGTGTTCATTCTATTCTCCGTGTGCACCTCTTGACCTTCCACATAATCCAAAGTCTCTTCAAAGTGTTGTGACCAGCCTTTCTCTGGTTAACTCACCCAAACCCCTTGCCTTTTCTCTCCTTCCATCCTCTTGTGAGAAGGTGTTGTTGTGCTCCTCAATTCACCCTTTAAATCTGAAAATTGAATATCCCTTTGCCTAGCAAGTTTCTCTAGACATACTGAAATATTTCCGCTTGCCCCTTGATGTTTGGAGATGGAATTTACCGTGTGTAGAACATCTATCATGTCCAAGAAAGACCAAGGAATCTTGCCTTAGGAGTGCTGATTTAGAGTTTCAAAGTTCCACTTTAATTGGCAGCCCAAGGATCCATCTTCTCTTTCCTTTACTGAAGTGACTAGAGGCTGAAATGAATCAGCTTTTCCAAAACTTTCCGAGTATGAGCAATTCTGATTTTTAACGAAAAACTCAGAATTTTCTGAGCACACCCTAGGTCTCTTCTTTATGCAAAATTCAAAACTTCTTCCTTTCTCCCCAAACTGAAAATCAATCTCTTCATAAACTTGTTTGGAAACTTCATTTTCAGAATTCAATAAGCTCAAAAAAACAAGGAATTAAATGTTCTTTTGCATACCTTAGTGGCTGTCCTTTGGCCACTTTGCAGACCTCTTTTGAAGGACAGCATTTCCCCATCTTTGCCTCTTTCACCAAACCATGTGAATGACCAAATTCCATAAGTAGAGGTGGCTGTTCCAAATCAGAAAAAGCATTCTTCCTTGCTGCCCCTACCAAAATTCTCTCATGGAAGATTCTTTCCATTGCTTTTGAGGTCACCTCCAGGGGTGCCTTATCAATCAAGCCATGCAAGATTACCTTTTTCCCATCCACATCGAATTTGAGCTCCATAGTTTGGTAATTTTGTGTGTACTCTCTAAGATAGTGCAACCATATGCCTAGGACAAGGTTGGTCTCTTCAATGCCAACCACATAGAAGTCATTCTCAATGGAGTGTGTTCCCAACATGATGCTATGCTTGGGAACCTTGGTGGTACAAGGGATGGTGAATCCATCCGCTGCGGTCACACGGAATCCCTTGAATTTGATAGGTTGTAGTCCACATGTTGCAATCAAACTCTTATCAATAAAATTGTGGGTGGCCTCACTATCAATGAGAATGGTAACATTCTTACCTTTCAATATTCCCTTCACACGAAAGGGGTAGTATCTAGGAGTCCCAAATACTGAAGCAAAAGTCCCACTCATGTCCACTCATCCAAGGATCTCCAAAGGCTCCTCCTCATAGGTGGCTGCCCCTTCCTCTTCTTCTCCATCCAAATACACCTCAATGTAGTGCACTTGCCCCTTCCCATGGTAATGATGACCCAATGTCCAAGGATCTTTGCAATCAAAGCAAAGTTTTTTCCTTCTTAACTTGTTTCTTGTCTCATTAACCCATCTTGGCAACTCCTTTTGCTGCCCCAAACCCTGCTGGTTTGGTCTACCAAGCTGCCCCAAAGGATTTGGTTTTTGTGACTTGGAAGAAATGCCCTTTTGCTGCCCCCATCTATTGTCTCTTTGCTGTCCAAAAAGGCCCAAAGAATTAGGATTTTTCTGAACAAAGGGCAGAATTTTACTTTGGGTAGTTGAAGACTCAAGATCAAGGGCCTTTTGAATGGCTCCTTGAGGAGAAGGTGGGTCAAAAGCTTTGACCAAACCCCGAATAGAATCAGCCAACCCTTCCATAAACAGAACCACCAATCTTCTCTCTGAAACATCCATTACCATGACCGCAAGTCTCTAAAATTCTGTCACATATTCCTCCACTATACCCCTTTGCCTCAATTAAGCCAACTCTCTGAAATGAAGCTCCGGAGCAGCCCTATAAAACCTCTCAATGATCCATTTGCTGAACTCTTCATAAGACTAAATGAGTTAGTGTCCCTGGGTGATTAACCCATGATACCACTAATCATGGGCAACTCCCTCTAAGTGCAAAGTGGCAAACTGAATAGCATCCTTCTCCACCATAGGTCTAAATGAAAAGTAGGTATCTACCATCTGAATCCAAGTCCTAGCCGAGCTCTTGGAAGATCCATCAAAATTTGAAAGTGAAAGCTTTCCCAAAGCATAATGGAGCTCTCCTTGGCTGCCCCTAGGTCTTTGGCCAGCCCTATTGCTTCCTTGTTGCCCATACTTCCAAGATGTGAATTCGAATAAATTCATTTGATCTCTAAAATGAGCAGCATAGGTCATGTACTCATCATAATCCCTCATTAAGCTATCCCGTAAGGTGGGTTGCTCTTCCCTTTTTGGAATGGCTACTTCTTTTTGCAAGAAAGTAGGCTGGTTATGCCTACCTGTGGTTCCTCCATTCCCCTTTAGGGGTTGATCTATGAAGTTGTGACTTCCAAAAGCACTTCCATCCCCATTGGATGGCTTGTCACCTCTCATCTCTCTCATAGTGCAAACAAATTCCACCATAACCGTAGTCAATTGTTCTTGGGCTTGTGTATATCTATCAATCCTTTCCTCCTCTCTATTTTCACCATCATTCCTTGGCTGATCCAAGTGAGCCATTGCTTCTTGCTGGTCTTCCTCAACCTTCTTCTTGCTTATAAGGTAGTACCTTAGCTCCTTGTCACCCTTGTGCATGACTCACTTCGGAAACCCCTCGACTAGCCAAGATATGGCTCTGATACCACTGCAATATCCCAAATGTGAAATATTTTCTGAATTTTGAAATTTATTGTAAACCCTAGCCAAAGATGAATTTTTTGGATTTGTAACAGCAAACCCTAGTGGCAAATAACCCTTCAATATTAACATAAAAATATGGCAAACTCAAAGAACCTAATAAGCAGTCCTACAAGCATGTTTGGCCCCTCCAAATCTGCAGTTGTTCTTCAAACCCTAGGCATCCCACTTCAAAAGTTTATTAGCCTTTTTAAGATGTATCGTGCTCCACACCATAACTTAATAATCATATAATTACCAATAAATCACAAGATATTATTGGCTGTCATAAATGCTTTTCACCCCAAAATATGATACTAAAATTGACCAAAATATCACTGAATTAACATGCCAATATTATTGCAATTTAGGAACATGTATGTAGTCCAAATGACCTTCAAAACCTTCCCAAATATCAAAAATAAATTCAGGAATAATATAGAAAATTCAGGACATTGTTTGGCACAAAATAGCCCTTCAAACCCTAACAAATCAGCTCCAAACCAAGTTACCCTAGCTGGAAAATAACATTTCCTACAACTAATCCAACGCAGCCCTCCAATGAGGGGTCTTCAACATGAATCTCAGAAGTCTAGGGCTTCTTACCCTAGTTGCCAACCTCACAAACCAATTAGCTCCTCCCAAAAGCAAGTCGCCACTTCCAAATCCTTTTTTTTGTCTTTTTCCTAAGTACTAGGCTCAATTGAAACCTCAAAATGAAGCTACCCTTAATGAGAAATGAGAGTTTGCGTCCCACTCCTTTGGCTTGAAGGTTTTCATCTCCAAGTCAATGGCTTAAGCTTTTCGTGCTTAAAACTCAAATTTCAAATATGTTCCATAACATGCCATTCAAATGAAACCTCCATTGCTTTTATAGTCCTCCCCCAAGGGGTACGCCCAAAATGGAGGGAAATACCCATAGAATGAAATCTCGACAATTTCTCGCTATTTCTCGATGAATGTCGTGGTATACTAGCCTGCTGAGATACCAGCTCTATCTCGCAAGACAAGAAGCCCTGATTTTTTCAATGATTTTCGTCAAGAAATCTCAGTGATTCCTCGGCGAAAATCACCAAGAAAATCCCATTTCTCGAATACCCAGAAAAAATGATGCATTAAAAATTAAAGGTAAACTGCGAAATGTTTTATCGCGATTCGTCATTCTTCTTTTGCATAGGCCACAAACAGTATTGCTAAGTGAAAATCAAAAAACATGCCCTCATATTAGCATTTTACAGTCATCTCATGCATATTACAATGCCCACTGCCCTCATTCAAGTTGCAAGTTCGCCAATCGAAGCCAAACCCTACACTGCACAGCGTCTGCAAATTGAACTTTGGGGCCCATTAAAAGTTTCAAGTTTCAAGTTGAACTTTGTAGTTTGTAATATTATTTTGCAACTTGACACTTCACAGTGAGAATTGATTGAGAATCGATTGGCCTATTAAATTGTAGTCTGTTGGACTATGCATAGTGATAGGGCTGTTGGCTGCGGGCTTACTGCATAGTGATAGTGATATGTATATTTGATATTTCATGACTCTATGAGCATTGTAGTTTGTAACTTTGTAGTTTGTACTTCGAGTTTGTAGTTTGCAACTTTGTAGTATTGTTACTATTGTACTCTTTTTTGATCTCACATTAATAGAAAATATACTTATGGGCCTATGGCATTCTCTACATTCATTTTTCATGTCATTTAACAATGTTTTACATTTAATTTAAGTTTATTTTATGAATTTATATATTTTTTAAAGTAGTGATAAAATTGCCAAGAAATGCCGAGAAATTCCCGAGATCCGAGATCCAGTTCAATTTTTCCCTCCCGAGAAATCGTCGAGAACAAGATTTTGAACTATGGAAATACCTTTTCAAAATATAAAAAACACATCTCTTATAATCCACTTAACGCTCATGACCCTCAGAGGGTCCCAACTTAAGTTAGTTTATATCAAAAAAGTGTTTTTTCACAAGTGCTCTTAAGAACCCACATGTTTCCTTTTTTTTTCCTCTTTTTCCTTAGCCCTCGGAAAACCAATAAAGGCGAAGGTCTTCAATAGTGTCATGATCAAAAGGGGGACATGACAATCTTCAGTGATACAATCAAAAATATATATATTCTCTCTGCCTTGTGCACTGTTTTTTAGCCCAGCTCCCAAAGATCCTAAATCATAGAAAGTCAGTCCACAAATGGTGGCAGCTAACTGATAATAAATTTCTTCAAACGTAGGAAGCTGAATGATAATTAATTTCCTAAAATGTAGGCAGGTACCTGAACAACAACTCCCTCTAATTGTGATGTTAACTGACTGACACAGACAACTTGTCTCTGTCTTATTTTATGGAGTAACCTCCCAACTGAGTTTATTCTAACTGCAGACAAACTTAATTACTTTATTCTGGTTGAAAGACTCGGTATTTTGTTCTAAATATAGACAAAGCACGCACTTAGTGCTGTGGGTTAAAAAGGGACATTACAAAAAGTTTAGCTGCATAAAAATAGCAGGTAAACAGCCTCCGACCTTGAGGGTGTAGGCAGATCGGCAAGGCCCAATTTACTTCCTAGTTTTGTCATAAGGTTAAAACCCGAAGTAGGTATAAATTTGAAATAATATTTAAGGTAAACTGAAAAATAAACTTCCTTACTCCCTACAGGGGGTCTCATATGCCATTTGGTGATTGAGCTCGGTCTGATGTAAAATATCACCTTTAACTTTCTCTATATATGAGCCTTTGCAAACCAACATGCATTTAGTACCCTTATATATTAAATTTATATCAAATTTAACTTCTAACAAACTCGATTTTCCTCAAACCGCTCTGCCAAAATCATTCAATGGTTGCTACCTTCTTCTACAAACCAGCACAAAAGCTATGGCAATTCCATTAGCAAAATTATTGCAATATGCACAAAAACACCAAAAATTAATGCAGATCCTACAACATACCCTCAACTAAAATATTTCACGTAGTTACCCAAAATTCTAATCCACATCAATCATTGATTATATCATTAATGGTACTAAAAAAGGAAATAGCGTGATAACATAGGTTGATGTCTATAATGGTTAATTATTTGCATCCATCCATTAACAATAAAGCATCTTTTTTCCAGCAAATATAGGAAACAGACTAATTGGTCATACATATCTTATTAGGGGTCAGTGGTATTAACAAAGATAAGCCAGAGGGTAATACATAAAAATAATATTACAGAATCCAAATTTTGACCAGTTCTTCATTAGCTACTCCATCCATGTCACTAACTAATCATTAGATGACAGCCAGCTAGCTGTACCATCCAATACGATTATCAAAAGAAAGAAAAATAAAGTACAAAAAACATACTAATAGTGACCAATAACTACTCCAAATAGTAGTCCACAATAGTAGATAGAGTGATAGAATGATACCTTAAACCCTTGCAGTTGATAGAATAATACCATAATCCCTTGAAGTTCTACACCCTGGGGATTGTCTGCTTGCGGCCATATACAAGCATTTATGGCTTTGAAAGCCTAACCTTCATACTACTAGGTTATAGAAAATTACATTCTTAATATTAGGTCCCTACCACCTCAGTTATTCATTCCACTTTAGTAATGCTGAAATCAGTTTCATTGTTCTATTAATACATCTGTGTGTATGCAGTCAGACATTCGTAAGAAAAAAGTTTTAACTCAAATCTTTTGCACATGTACATCTTTAGCTGAATACTTCATTAATCAATGTCAGCTCGCATGCCCATTAAATAAATGGGATTGATTTGTTACTCCAAATAAGTATAGTAGCAATGAAGTAAAACATCCTCATTAAAATACAAAAAGATAATTTTTTATTAACGAGACATCCTCTCCAAATCCTCTATACACAAAAGGCCTGAGAGAAACTTCGCAAGTTACAAAAAGAACTTTTTGGTGCATAATTCATTTCTAAAACTTGGAAATCGACAGCCATTATAGTTAGGAATAGGAGAAAATCTAATCTCCACATACATAAGTTGGATGATTATGAACTTAGTTGGGGGCATCAATAACGTGTATTGTCATTACATTATTGATTTTTGCGGCAGTTTACACGTGTCTGTTCAAGATGACCTTCATGGGTAGCCATTACCTAATGTCATTTTTCTCGTGTATTGTTTTGTAATAATCAAGGGAAGGAACCCGCATAATGCAGAAGCACCTCAAAGTATTTGTTACTTAGGGGAGGAACAGTGAATCTGTCCCCTTAGGGCTTCGCACCCTCTAACCTCTTTACCCATGGGCAAAGCTTTAAGAGCATGCAATGCCTTATAATTCAAACAGTTGACCGGTGTAATGACAGTCAGCTCAAATTTCCCTATTGGTGATTGTAAATGGCCATACATTTCGAATGGAATGAAGAACTGCACAAGTCAAAATTGTGGTTTTTCCCTCATGAGTTTTCCCCACAATAAACCCTGTTTTTTATGGCTCACAGATGTTTTCTGATTTGCATTCTGATTTTAGAATTATCATTGCCATTTAGAAAAAAAATGCTATGAAATCATACACAAATTTGGTCTAATCTTGCTAAAGGTTGCACAAACCGAGGACAAGTTTACCGCTAAAGAACAATTTGATCGAAAACAAGAAAACACAAACAGATTACAGTTATGCCAGTTTGTCAGTCTGCGAACAATGAAAAGACTATGCCAAAATTAACGTCAAGGCTGGTAATTGTCAGTAACCATGTACGTAACCCCTCAAAATTCATAATGCTAATACAAGAAATCATGTGACTTCCTTTAAAGGCAGAGAAAAAAATTCAAAAGCGCAGTTTTTTTTTGATATTTCATAAAATTGCACCTGGTTAAGGACAGCCATGAAGCAGACCCTGTTAATAAGATTTGGAACCCTAGAAATCCTGCAAACAAGTCCTCACTTGCCGCACCAACAACAAATTAGGTTACTCTGATAACTGAGGATTCACCGGAGACAATTAACATACTTAAAATGCATCGATGTTTTAAGATAATTGAAGAATTGCAGTAAATTAATGCAAAGAATGAGTGTTTTTTAAATCAATCTCCGTTAAAAATATGATCGAGGGTTGTCACATACATCTCGTTACCCTCTTCTCAATGAGGAATGATTCACGGGCCTTTTGCGAAAAAACAAATGTAGAGAGAATTATTTATATGTTCCTTTTTCTTTTCGAAAAAGAATTAGGGACATTCTCAAAAAAGGATTTCGATATATGTAAGGTCTCTTGCAAGTTAAGGAGGAGATACGATCAAGAAGGTTGTAGTCCGATTAGTGAGGATGATGGTTGCTTATATCCATCCACCAAGGTACAAATCCCTCTAGATACTCGATACGGAGAGTCAAGCGGTTAAGGCCAGGATCGTGCCTTAGGTGATTTTGACAGCGTGGATGCCACTAACTCATGGCTGCTTAGCCAAAAGACCTCACTGATTTTAATGTATGCTTACTCAGCATTATAAATCTGATATATGTTTATTTTCGAAATATGGGCAGAGATGCCGACATTCTATGTAATTGAGTTATTCCATATAATGCCTTCCGACATATTAAAAAACAAGAGATGCAGGTTTTAGATATATATTATTACATAGTAAATGCATTTGTAAGTGAAAAATAAAAATGGGCAGACGTTCATTTAGGAGGGAAGGCCAAAGGATATTGAGACTTCAACTACCGATGTGTGAGATGGAGAAATGGGTTTTACATTAAATGCAATGCATATATGCATGCTCATGAATCTAAAATAGTAAATTAGATATAATAAATAAATATAAATATTAAGAAATAAATAATTGGGAAAGGATTTAGAAGGGTATCTTTAGTTTTTATAGACCAAAAGATATTTTTTAGAATTTTATAATGCAAAATAAATTGAAATTGTAAGATGAAGTTAATTGAGAAAATTTAGCATGAACAAAAAAATTCTACAAAACCATACACTACATGTTTATAGCCCCCAAGACCGTAAACAACACATTTCTACTAAATGATATGTAGGTGAAATTTGTTTTGACAATTGTGTTTGGTATATCTAAGGCTTGAAAAACCTCATTTAGTTAATTCAAACTTTGCACTAATCATTGGGAAATTGTACTTCTTCAAACCCTAATAGGGCAAATGAAGCTACAAATGATAAGGAAAATGATTTGTTGTGGGGCATGTATTTAGAGTCAGCAAGATATTTAAATTTTGGTTACTTATTAGGCTCCTTAACAATACACAATATCGAAGATAGTGCACTAAGTAGATGTGATATTATTCATCTAGGAAACCAGTGTGATACAATTTGTCGCTATAATGAACTTCAGTGCTACAATGAATGATTTTTAAATGTTTGCTCGGTTTCTCTAGAATGCTTGTAAATGTTCAATACATTGTTGTGGCCTAGTAAACACTAGATGTTGATTCAGATTTCCTTTAAATTTCTAAAGGCCTTTTAGATGCATGCATGTGCTAAGGCACGTGTGTGTTTATAGAATTCTTAAATTCAAATTAGGACCCTATCAAAGAGCAAACTGACATCAAACAAGTGAAAATTAAATAAGACAAAACCACAAACCCCCCAAAGACCCTAACATGAAAAAGATACAAAACTCCCATAAACATATGGCATAAATTTTTGAGCACATAAATGTGCAGTGTATGTTTTTTGGCCCCAAAAACATACAATGTACGTTTTTGGGGGGACCACTTGGAACATATGGAGAAAGAGTTAAAAGAAAGAATGGAAGAGAGAAGAAAGGGGGGGACATGACGAAACAACCACAAACATGTCAATAATGTCTAATTTGGACCAATAATCAACAAACACGTATGTACCTTAGAGTAGTGCAATTTTATAATTAATAAATACCAAAGGGTCATTTTTATGTGTCTACATAATACCCCACTTTGATGTGTGTGTACGCATATATATCAAAGTAAAACATGTTGAGCGTGGATAAAATATTTTGTGCCCCTAAAGTTCACACAACAAAGTTCAACATATATGTGAGTCCTACAACAACATTTACAAGTTAATATGTGCCAATAATAATAATCTATTAAAATATTTTAAAAAAAAATTGAAAATGATACACCTAATTTAGTTGAAGATGTGAGGATGCTACTATTAAATCACATGAATGATAAAAATCAAAGTTAAAACAATAATCTAAGTACTACCAAAAAATGATAAACAATAACCTGAATGTATCTTATGGTGTAAATACGAGTGAGTGCAATTTGAATGCCTTGTTCTATAGGAACGAAATTTGTGTTGAATGTATGGAGCCTAGAATCTAGATAAAATGAGTGGAATGCATGCCACCATTTTGAGATGTGAGATAAACTTGTGAAATATATATCTCAAAAGAAATGAATTTCGTGCATCATGTTTAAGTTAAGATATTAAATCACTGATATGTTTAACTAAGAAATATGTATCTTGAAAGCATGTATGTTATAAACAATTTTTCACATGTGGGCCTCTAATGTAATTAATGTAAGTAATATAGCACAGAGATTGGTATGCCTCAAACGAACGCAAGATAAAAGCAAAATAAGATCAATAAGAGATGCCCATGTCATCATAATATATAAGTAATGTACTACATGTAGCATAAGATATAGCAATGTACAGCACAAGTATGAGCTCTTGCCCCATATAGATGTATGATATGAATCAGGGCAACGTGGGCAAGCAACAAAAGTGTTGTGCGTGATATAGATCATGGCACCTTAGAACATAGCAAACACATGAGAACAAGAACTAGAACAAGCAATATGACATATAATTGACCAAACATAAAGAAAACATTAAAAACGTTGAAAACACACCAAGCACATAAAAGATAGTATGGTATGAACAGCATCATATTTTCCCTGTAATAGTTTTCAAAGTCAATTTGCTCATTGTAGGTTAGGCGAAGGTATACCAAGTAAAGCATAAGTCAAAATTATTTCATAGAAAAAAGCAAATGCAAGAGCTCTTCAAACAATGCAAGTATTGTATATACTTCAAATTTGTAAATCAAAACTACTTTTTTGATACAACGCTAAACATATTTCAAACAAATTTCTCTCTAAATATTTTTTACTTTATCTGTAAACCATTGCCATACATTCCTTTTCAAAAATATTTAAATAAGTACTAAAACCATATCACAACAATTGTTTTTGTTATTTTCTGTGATATTAAATAATTTCAACTACAATGATGATGAATGGTGTGGATACGCTCTTCATGGTAGTTGTTGAAGTACTATTGGTAACCTTATGGTTATGTCGATTTCTAATCATGGAGAACGAACAAAATATCCTTATTCCCTTACAATAATTTAAACCAAAAACAATAGGTACAAGATTTTTAGACAGTGATTATAAAATTTGTTTTTTTTAATTTTAATAAAATATAACACTTACAGCATGAGGGAGGAGTGTCATAGGCTAAACTAAGTTGTGATTAAGGGGGAAACTACTTAAAATTATAGCCCTTAAAATGGCACCGTGAACAATCTTTTCATTAATCCCCGCTTATTCCTTGTAATTCAAACAGTTGATAGGTGTAATGGCATAGGCTCAATCTCCTAATTGGAGATTGTAAATGGACGTACATTGGGAATGCAATGAAGAACTGAACATGTCAAAATTCTGCTTTTTACATCGTGAATTTTCCCATTATAAACCCTGTTTTTTTATGGCTCATTGATGTTTTCTGATTTCAGAATTATCAATGCCGTTTAGGAAAATTTACTGTGAAATCATATACAAATTTGGTCCACTCTTGCTAAGGTGGCACAACCGGAGGACAAGATTACCGCTAAAGAACAAATTAATTGAAAACAAGAAAACACGAACAGATTACACTTATGTCACTTTGTCAGTCTGTGAACAATGAAAAGACTCGGCCAAAATTAACGTCAAGGCTGGTAATTATCAGTAACCATGTACGTAACCGCTCAAAATACATAATGCTAATATGAGAAATTGTGTGACTTCCTTTAAAGACACAAAAAAAAAATTCAAAAGCACAATTACTCTTTTGATATTTCAGATAATTGTACCTGGTTAACAACAGCCGTGAAACAGACCCTGTTAAATAAGATTTGGAACCCTTTAAATCCTGCAAACAAGTCCTCACTTGTCGCACCGACAACAAATTAGGTTGCTTTGATAGCTGAGGATTCGCCGGAGACAATTAACGTGCTTATAATGCGTCGATCTTTAAGATAATTGAAGAATCGCAGTAAACTAATGCGAAGTACAAGAGTTTTTAATATCAATCTCTGTTAAAAATACGATCGAGGGTTTTCACATATATCTCGTTACCCTCTTCTTAATGAGGAATGATTCACAGGCCTTTCGCGAGGAAACACATATACAGAGAGTAACAAATATACGCAGAATTGTTTATATGTGCTTTTTTCTTTTCGAGAAAGAATAAGGGACATCTCTCGAACAAGGCTTTCCAGGTAAGTAAGGTATCCTGGAAGGGTTTAAGATGTCTGTTAAAGTATGCATTGTTAACTAATCAAAATTTATTATTATTTTTATTAAAATATTTAAAGTTTTTCAATAATTAAATTGTAAAAAGAAAAAATAAGAATGAAAAATAGTTCTTTATAGTAAAAGATGTATAGTGATCTTTTTCTCAAAATTTCGAGAAAAATTTTAGTCCTCCAACAATATTCAAGAGTGCTTCATCCAATGCAGTGTAGATGGACATTGATGTCCAACTTCCCTCCAGGGACACGATGCAACTAGAATGCTATGAATCATAGGAAGTTAATAGTCTCAAGGTGGCCATTAATGGACCCAACGACCTTAGACATCATCAGGAAGGTAAGGCTTTTGAAATTCAATTCCCTGATGAGTTTGTTGAGGTTTCTATGGACATTTCCCACCATATAATTATGTTTTTTTCCTTAGAGGCATTCCTTTCGAGAATAGCTTTTATAAATGGACACACCAAGTTTGGGAGGATACTGGGGGTGGAAAATCAACTCCGTAAGGGGGTTAGGTAGAGGATATGTCTCTATTATTTGTGTTTCCTCTATTTTTTCCTGGGCAACACTTCAATATGGCGCATGGGTTATTTGTGGCCTAGTATGTTATCTTCAGAGATGGGAGCTCAAATTTCACCCTAAAAGGCCATCCCGCTCACAATATCCCATGTGGGTTGAATTCCCCTTTCTTAACCTAGTCGTTAAACCCTTTCTTTGTGAGTCAGACAATCAATTGGGTAAAATCCTTTGGTGTAAAAGTGATAAAGATAAATTTTTAGGCCTCCAAAACCATCTTAGAGTTTACATTAAAATGGACCTTTTGCAACCATTGCCTACTTCAATTCAACTTTTTGGCCCAAAGTTTACCCAACTCCAACTTTTTGTTTACTTCAACAAACCTAATGCCTATTTTTATTGTCAATAAGATGGTCATTTAATCTGGGACTGCCCTAAACGTAAGCTCAAAAAATAGAGGATATATGATCATTTTGCCAGGATTTCTACCACCCACCCCTTGATTCCACCAAAAACACCCGCTCTACCCTTGAATAACCCTAGATCACTTGATCCCAGCCCTAAACTGTAGAATAATAACACTCAACTTCTCTATGTTAACCCAACTCCTAACTTTGTTCTAGAAACTCAAGTCGGTGATATTCACCTTCCTAACAACTAAAAAGTTGTTGGAAAAAGAAATATATCTTCCTCAAAAAATAGAGTCCCCACACAAGTCCCTAATAATAAAGGAACTGGGTCCAATGTTGGGGATTCACAAAACATGACTAAGGGAAGATATGATGGTGAAGAGAGATCTCAATCAATGAAACATGTTGGAATAAATGCATCTCTAACCCTTATCCCCAATCTTAAATCCAATTGTTTTGCCTTGTTTCATAATAATGAGGTCAAACAGCCTCCCTCTGGTGCTGTCCCATGAAGCTCTCCCTTCTCTTGTGGAATGTTCGAGGGCTCACCCTCCCTAAATGGAAATTTCATATCAAAAGGGTATTATAAAATAATCCTTTTAAAGTTATTTTCCTCTAGGAGGTTAAATTTGGAGATCCGTCTCTACTATTTAGCCTACATTGCATTGATAAACACCTCACTCCCTATTATACCTCTCATGGCGATGGACAAGGAGGTGTAGTTATACTCTTACCAACCTCCCTTTCATCCAAGGTTATTACTACTAGTGAAGACCTTGCCCATAGATGTGTTTGGGCCACGGTTCATGTTGAGGAGTGAACCATTGGTTTTTGCTCAATTTATGCTCCAAATATTACAACTAAACACATTAATCTTTGGAACTGGATGAGCTCCAATCTTCCTCCCATAGATTGGATTTTAGGAGGTGATTCCAACATGGTTGAGCACAAAAGATATTGTAGCTAGTATCAATCATCCTGTCTCTCTACTGACTAATTTTTAGCATGGTTACATTGACACAACTCCTTGGGAGTCTTTGACCCATTTTTTGGATGTTCAACTTCATGAATAGGTAGGTGGTTCACTTGGTCTAATGATCAAGTTGGATATCAAAGATGACTCGACAAACTTGATAGGTTCTATGTTAGCACATTTGTGAAGTCGATCCTTACCTTTCCTTATGTTACCATTCTGAGTGGCATTGTTTTATTTGATCATCTCCCTATTGCTTGCTCCTTCAACTTGGAACCTTCTCTGCCCACCCGCACTCCCCTTTAAGCTAAATAAATCCCAACTCTCTTCCCTGCATTGTATTACCCAAATTTTTGTTGTTTAGGAACTACAACCCTGACCCACTTCATCTGTTGGATGGATCTTGTGGTGGGAAGTTGTTGTGGTGAGAATAGTCAAGTTTTTAAGAGGAAATGGAAAAATTATGGCCAAATAAATATGGAAGAAAGAACATGATCTAAAATTATGTTTAGTCAGTATTGCCTCACTCTTGACAATCATCCTCATGACATCTCCCTATAAGTTACCAAAAAAGTCGAGGTTTGTAAGGGCCAAGGTGCTAAAATATGGGCTTGTCTTTTCTGGATTAAACATGTTGACCATGGCTCTAAATAATTCTTTAAATATTTATGAGATAAACATTTCCATGAACACATTTTAGCCATTATTATTGAGGAAAGAATGGAGACCTCGTCACCTAATGATATTAAGGGTGTTTTCTTCCAACATCATAGTAAACTCTTTCAGGAAGAACACTACCTTGAGAAGTATGAATCATTTTTAGATGAATGGCTACAAATATGTATTCCTTGAAAGGTGAATTAGGCTACCAGCTACCTTTTTTAACAACATCTCACTTTAGCATATCTTGAAATTATCATTTAGATAATGAAGACTGAAAAGGCCCATAACTTGGATGGGCTCCAATTGAATTCTTCCAAGCTCTATGGCCCACCCTCAAGATGGACTTGTTTAATGTTGATAAGGAGGTGAAGGCCAATAGATCCTTGAGGAATTTAATTAACCATCTCATAAAATGAATCCCTAAAGTTAGAAATAAGAATAAGATATGTGGTTGGCATCCCATTACTATTCTTAATGTATCCTACAAAATTATTGCAAAGGTTATTACTATGAACCTGAAACCTATCACCCATGATATTGTTTGCCCGAAGCAAATTAGGTTCTTAAAAGTTAGATACATTTTGGATAATCTTCTCTATGCATCAAAAACCACTTGATGGGCTTAAGATTCTAATCAAGATGCATTATTGGTCAAAATTGATTTTGATAAAGCACACAATCAAATTCATTGGTGATTTATTCTCAAGATTCCTTTGTGGTTAGGATTCGATCCTTATTTCAAACATTGAATCCAAATTCTCTTCATTGAAGCACGTGCTTAGGTTGTGGTCAATGGCAGCCTCACCATATCCTTTGACCTCCAATTCTCCATTCGTCGAGGCCGTCAACTCGCCCCTTTTGTATGTGTTGGTTGTTGATGCCCTTGGATATATGCTCCAACAAACTCACCACCAAGTAGATTTGAAAAGAATCTCTCTTCTATAGGGTTATCATGATCTTAAATCCCATTTTACTAATGATTATCTCCTCCTTCTACATTATATTAAACTATAAATTACTAATTTCTTGATGTATATTATGATTTGTCTAGATCTAAGCTATTTAGCCACAAAATGAAAGTCATCTTCATCAAAAGTGCTCCAAATTTGAGATGAATCAATTTGGCTTGGAAGATCATCACCCATGGGAAGATTACTCATTTCCTGGGCATTATGTTTAGCATTAACCTTTCCCCTTGAGATATGTGGGATTGGGTGCTAAATAAAATTCAAAAAAAGGTGGAAATTTGGTCTTGAAATTTTTTTCCCTATCAGGTAAGTTGATTGTTATCAACTCCATTGTTTTGGCTAGCTATGCATATTACTCACATTGTTAGTTTCCTTTGAAATTCAGTTATAACAAACCTATACAATTAGTCCACATTTTCTTATAAAGTAACAACTATCGTAAGAAGGGTATGGCAACCATGTCATGGAAGCTTTGTACTCAGCGTAAATATATGGGTTGGATTGAAATCATTGATCCACTATAATAAGGAAAATGCCTTGTTGCTAAATGGTTAGCAAAAGATACCTAAGGTACTAAGCCTTAGAAGATCCTTATCCGGGAACAGATTCAATGTGCATCTCATAAAGGCTTTTGGACATCCATTCTTTGGAAAGACAAAATCCTAAATGCATCATTTTTTTATATTTTTGGTTCTCTTCCTCTTAGATGTAATCGGGTAACTTGGCAGGAAATGGCTCCTCTTCTCCAATGGCACCACCAATCCCTTTAGCATGGATTGAATATCCCCAATCCAATCTTTGGTGGAACCAGGGTATTTAATCTAATAATATTCCCCTTGTAGCCCAATCAAATTTCAATGCCAAATCTTTTGAAAAAAACATGCATTTATATAATTAAGGATCTTTGGGATAAAGACACTGGCTATTGGTTCTCTTAAAACTCATGTGTCATACATTTGGTTTGCCTACAAAACTCGATCATGTCTATGCTTATCTTATATAGTTGATCCCACCTAAAGTCTTCTTTAAAATTACCATCAATCCTACACCCCCTTAGAGAAATTGGTGTTGGCCTAACCAAGGGGCCATTACCATAACCTCGCCAAGGTTATTGTATCGTCTCGTTCAACCCCTGCTCCCTTTAAACAATTCTCTTAATACCAAGTGGTCTATGTCTTTCTCTAAATATCAATGGTAACACATGGAGAATATGATTTGGCAATCCTCATTAAGGCTAAATGTTTAATATTACATTGGCAAATTCTGCATATGAAACTTATTATTGGCTAGACCTTGCCCAAGCTTGGGCTTGCTATGGGAAAATGCAACTTTTGCCTTGCCCTTGAAACTATTCTTCATGTCTTCTTGCATTGTCCATCCTCCTCTCAACTTTGGTCTTCCCTTATCTCCTTTCTTCCATAACTCTTTCCTAGCAATTTCAATAAAAAATCTGCCTTGCTAAGCGTTCTTTCCCCCTTTATTCTCTTTGTCATTTAGAACACTTGTTGGTTGGTCATCCTCTTTCATATTTGGAAAATTGATGTCAATAACTATACTCTGGGAAAGCTACTATATCAACTAATAAACAAACTCATGTTATGTTTGTAGTTAGACAAAACCACCTGAAATCATGAGTTGCATGTTATACTTAAGAAGATTAAGGAACAAATCAAAGTGATGCAAAAGAGATAGATTCAGGATGTCTAATCATCAATAGTCTTGACTACATACCTTGAAGCTTAGTTTTGTTTATTTTTTTTGTTGTTCCAACCTATTTATTTTTATTGGGGTTGTTTAGTAAAATTAGTTGGCCTTTTTCACATCATGGGGCCTTTGTATCTTGAACTCATTTAAACTTTTGATTCTTGTATTCTTTCTTCAAGTAATATTAACAACATTTTCAATTTTAAAAAATGTAGTTAAGTTGTACATTTCACAACAAAAATTATTGGTGGAAATTATTGAGGTGTTATTAATATGCAAATTGTAGACGGCATAAATAGTAACACTATTGTGTTAAGGCCACCTGAACATCAGGAGGGAATGGGATAGAGTGAGACATTGTCTACTATATGATTGGGTGTTGGGAATATTTGAATGGAATAGCATTATTATTGGTATTAATTTTGTAAACAAATTTAGTGTAGTGATTTGTCTACTACAACTTCTATAAAAGGTACGAATGGCAGCATTGTCACATAGTCAAACTCTAATAGGGTTATAATACATAGTTTTTACTCTTTTTTTGAATTAGTTATATGATTTGGGTTTGATGGAAGCAATTGTGACTGTTAAAATTTATTATATATTAATTTCAATGCTTTTCAAATTCTTTTTATTTTAGCTTGTAGTTTTCTTGAGATTAATGTAATCCTACACAAAAGCCAACAACCTTTACAGTTCATTTGACTCAGAACATGCCTCTGTACTTTCCTCTTTCTTAATCCTTAAATGCATCACTACTTCCTCCTAGGAATCGAACCCTAGATCCCCAGACACCTCAACCAATCCTTGGCCTTCACTAAAATTACTAGTTTTCTACATTGGGAACCTCATAACAAACTCTTGCCCTAAAATTTTCTCCTCTTCCTCATCTGCCAAAACCCTAATCCTACACCCATTTCCCTTTTCATAGGGTAGACTTTAATGTATTTAGATAAGTCGTTAATTTTCATTTTTCATAGGAGAAGCAACTTTAAGTTTAGCATATCACATTATCAATTCTTTGTTAAGGCTTGCCTAATCCAAATCAACAAATTTATCATTTGTCAATGTTAACACAATCCTTTTTCTTTAGATTTTTGTGGGTTTCTATTTATATCTAATCTAAAATGTAATTATGTCCTTATGTAGGATTTTTCACGCTCTTGTATTGCATTATATAAAGTGTCTTATCCTTGGGGGGCCTACCATGCTCAAAAAATGTTGACATACCAATTCACTCATGTGGGATTGTTGTTCCAAGGGGCCTACCATGCTCAAAAAATGTTGACATACCAATTCACTCATGTGGGATTGTTGTTCCAAGGCATAGAAAGACATTGGCTTTAATAGTTGTATATTGATCTAAATCAATAGGAAGTTAAGAAATCAAGATGGAATTCTAGGACCTTTTACTTATGGCATGTATGCATGCTATGGGGATTCTCTTAATAAGTGGTTTTTGTGCTTTCCTATCAACTAAATATGTGAGTGTGCTCACTGAAGATGCTCGCAAACATCTAAATAAGCTAATGAACTACTCACTTTTATGTCTCCAAGATTCCTATAACACAAACATAAAGATGGATTTATTTGTCATTATCTGTGTTTTGTATTCTCATGTATTAGTTTTTTTGGAGGTTTGTTTCTAATTTCATAAATTAGGAATCAGATTGGTCATGCACACAAGTGATATTGTTGTTTCAGCTATAGAAGTTGAAAAAGAGGTACATGTGTTAGAAGCCTTTTTGTTAGGTCATTTTGCTCCATCCTTTTAATTAAAGTGATAGTGAAACCTTGGTAATGGTGTGTAGGTAGAATATCAAAGTTTGTGCCCAAATATTCCTATCATAAAAACTCAAATTTCTTGAAGAGCTAAAGCAAAAGGGAATGCTAACACTTTTCCACTCTTTCTCCCTAGATCCACCATATACAATTACTCCTCTACTTTCATATATGTATATATGGATGAGTTGCAATTTTTTTGTAAAAAAAGTAAAGCCCTGTGGATCCACCATGTTGTCAATATCGTGTTTATACGCTAAACTCAAGAAGTATTAGCTTATAGAACCAAACAATCCATTTGATGTAGTCATGATCATTTTAGATCAATGATTTTTTTCTCAACTAATAAATGAATGTTTATTCATTGTAGAAAAAATATGAAAGTTTAGACACTATCTATCAACATTCATGGTAGTTTGGGTGGTTGGATATATTTCAGCATGGAGACTAGCTCTTATGAGTGTTGTGGTTATCCATGGAATAACATTTGTTCAAGATTTATATGCTTACACACTTACAACATTGACATCCAAGAGCCATGAAGCACATGCAAATGCAGGCAACATTATAGAGTAGGTACTGCATGAGAATTCTAAATTTATTCTAAGAACACATTATATCATATGCATTATGTTAATGTCTTGATTTTTTTTTTAGATTATGAGAGAAAATAGTCTCAAGTTCCAGTCTAAATATCTTTAACATGTAATAGGCTATTGATCAAATCAAGATCACCTACTCTTTTATGGAGGAGAATAAAAGCATTACTTTCTTTCTTAGAAGCCTTAATAGCCACACAAAGGTTAGGGTACAAAGGAGGCATGTTCAAGGAATTGGACATAGGTTGTGTCTATAGAAAAACATTTATGTCTTGAGACTTGTTATTTTTATATGCAAGAGTGTTTATTAGAAATGTACAAATTGATGGAGGCAAAGCATTCACTACCATTTTCCTTGATGTAGTTGGGGGAATGTATGCAATCTCTATCATTTGTAAGATATGTGAAACTAAATGCAAACTAATATTTGCAAGTTGGTTAAAATGTGTTTATTATTATAGAATGGTTGATTTTACAATAGTTTAGATAAATTATTCTCGAATATTGTTGCATTTGGAAAGGTAAGAGTGGTCGAACACAAATTGATGAGCATCATAAAATAGCAACCTACAATTATCCATGATGGTTCAAAAGGAAAAAAGTTGACATAAATCCAAGGCAATATCAATTTCAAAAATGCTACTTTCAGTTATCCTTGTCAACAAGATGTGTTTATCTTCCAAAAAAAACTCTACAAATCTTTCTTGGAAAGATCATTATAATAATGGGAGGTAGTGGATCTAGGAAAAACACTATCATATCCCTCATATAACACTTTGATGACCCCAACGAAGGCAATCCATTATGATAGAGTTTTATGTATTGGGGTACATCTATATTTTTACTCATAGCTCTCATACAGTTATATCTAAAAATTGCTTGGCCTATTTTGTTTCAATTGCTTGGAAAACTAGGAAATTGTGCCCTTTATCTACAAGATAAAATATAATCATCAATTCTTTGTAGGGCACATTTACTTAGATGACCATGATCTCAATACTTTGTAGTTAAAATGCCTTCATTAGTAGATTAGATTGGTAAACAAAGAACCTACACTATTTTCTAGAACCTTACTTGAAAATATAATGTATGGGAAAGATGATGACACCATGGAAGATGTTGAAGAAGTAACAATTGTTGTAAATGCATATAATTTCATTACCCTACTTCTAGATGGCCACAATACTTAGGTAGGAGGCTATCTTTGATATTTATTCTCGATTTTTTTAATTCATAGATTAATTTCATAAAGACAAATTATAATTGTAGCATGACCCTGCTTCATTTTTTACTTGCAAAAGCTAGTATTTATATATGGGTCTTGCATATTATATGCTTCTATGAACCAAATAAACTATGGTAGCACTCACCAATGCAATTTGTGTATGCTAACATCTAGAGCTTGAATAGAAAATCAATAATATCAAATTTACTGTTACATCCTGATTCCTTGCTAAGCAAACTATTTGATTATTCGTGGATATTTATAGTTGACAAATTTGGATTTGGTTATTTTTAACTAAGCTTTGAGTTATATGTTGTCATGGGATAACAAGATATTCCTTAAGTTACATTATTACATTGCTATCAGTTAGTTGTAGTGTATATATTTACATTACGAATGTGTTGATTTATTATTTCACCTATATTTTATGATGTATGTATATCATGTTGTTATGATATAACTACCTACTTGTTATGAGGTTGACATATGAGAACTCACCCCTCAAAGCGAGGAGAGCATCATCAGAGAGGGTGATGTAGATGGAGATGTTGGAGGATGACAAAGGAATCGGCTAGAACCTTGCAAACACCATATTAGACAGTATATGTTTGTGCATAATTTGAATGGTTGTTTTTTAATGTTTTTTATGTTTTTGCATACTAGTTATGTGTTAGTTCTGATTTATGTCTATGTTGAATATATCATGTGTAACTGCATGGTGGATATTATGCATAGGGCAAAAGGGATAATGTTGCAGTTTGGGTATGTTTGTGTTTGGTTTACTTAATGTCTAATTTATCAGTTTAGATTAAAAGAATATAATATTTTTTCATATATTAGTTTGGGGTACTAATAAAACCCTGTTGAAGTTAGTAATAAATAAAGTAATCCTATTATAATTAGTAATTAGATTATAGTAAAATTAAGGAATAAAATAGTAATTAGGAAATAAGAAAGTTTATAAATAGAAAAAGGAAATAAAAAGAAAAAGAAAAGTTAAAAAAAGAGAGAGAGAGAATGGCTTTAAAAAGAAAACACAACCTCCATATAAAGAAGGTTGAGATTTTTTTTAAAAAAAAGGATAGTGATTTAAGGATTTATGATAAAATAAAATAAAAATAAAGCCATTGAATTAAAAGAAAGAAAAAGTGAAATGCTTATTCGTAAAAGGAAGAAGATGAGAGAGTAGGGGTACGACTGGGCAAAAAAAAGGGAGGCACAACAGGGTTTGAAAATGAGAAGAAGACACCACAGAAGAGGAAGGAGATTAGATAAAAGAAAGAGATAAGACAAGGAAACATAAGGAACGATAAACATATTGCTAGGTAGGCAAAACAATTTAATTATGTGCATTCATGAGGAATAATATGATAATTTGGTATGGTTAGAAGTATATGTGTGATGTTACAATTTGGATATCTAATATATATTACCGTATTAGAAAAATACTCTTGCACCACTATGATATCTGGAAGTCTATGTGATCTTTACATTATTACATCACTTAGTTATGCCTAAACATAATTGCATCAATCTACCTATAAACCACAATGAATTAACTCTGAGTATGCAACACTGTGATATTAGAATATGCAGCAATTAAACTGATAATAATTTTTCATATGCAATGCTAAAGCTCTGATATGTAGTTTTGAGTACTATTTCCAAAAATTGAAACACATGTTATTTTAATCTAAGATACTTTAATATATATTATTTAAATATACGGGATATATGACTGATATGTAGCATCGTGAATTGATTTCCAATGACTTATAAAAGTATTATTTTGTAAAAAAATATATACAGTGAAGGCTTTATATAAAATGCAATGAACTTGCATTAAAAAGGGTGATTTATGTTTAAGTTTTATTGAAATAAAATACAATGACTACTTATAAAAGTAGCGACTTAATTATAAAAGCAATGATTTATTTTTATAGAAAAGACATTATTTATTGTAAGTAGTGGTCTACTATAAACTATAACGAACTTAGTACAATAATACTAACAACAAACTTGGTACAATGCAAACAATGACTTGTAGGTAAAAGGTAGCAACAATATAAATCTATTTCACGTCACCATATTACCGCTTGGGTTATGTATATACTTTCATTGCAATATTAAATGGGTAATTATTTCATGTAATATCTTTATAGTTACATGCAGACTAAAACCCACTAAATATCTTTATAGTTACATGTAGACAAAAACCCACTAAATATCTTTATAGTTTCATGGGAATGTATATTCGTAACTATTTCATGTTTTATGGGTATCAATGCATATATACCCAGTGGGGATTTATTTCATGATCAATGTAGTGTATTTTTTTGCATAACAAACGTGAAAAGAATGGTTTATATTGAATAAAATATATCAAGGCAATATACACTAGCGTCATCAATATATACTAGAATAATAACTAATTAACAAAATATCGATTCTTGATTTCTAGTAGGTTATCTTTTGTTACATTATTATCGCAAGGTATACAGATTTACATTAAATAAAGTGTGTGTATGCAAAGATAAGTATTGCTATATAGGGTTTTGACAGAGCTATGACCTAGTATATATCGAAACAATATATACTATGATGTATCTTTATCTAACAAATTTAGCGTCAATTATCTTTTATATAGTAGTGTCACATGTATATAGATAATTAGATTTACTATCTAAACAATTATAATATATGGGAAGAAGTTATACAATATAACTATTTGTGAGTACATACACATGGTGTATTAACTATATATACTGCCGTGTTTTCTTGCCCTTTAAAACTAGACATACCCAAATAAATACATTTGTAAATATATTAAGACGTTCTGGGGATACAAGAGATGTATATAGTAGAGTGGAACACATGTACATTACAAAAAATATATAGTTAATGTATTGAGGACATATATATGTATATATGTAACGTTGGATCTTTTGAAATATTTTCTTTTTGTGACACCTGTTACATATGGTACTTATGTACAAATTTGCATATTTAGCAGTATCTTTGCCATATCCAATGTATTTTGAGTCCTTTAATGTGTGTAAGTGTTATTTACAACAAATTAATAGAATCAAACTTCAACAAAATATATAGGATAATATGCATATACGATTATACATATTTATGTGAGTGTTTAAGTGTTATAGTTAATAATGATCTGATATGGGTATAAATAGTCTGTTGTCTATGATAATCTGTATCTATAAGAGATCGTCAATGTATTTTTGAATAGGAAAGTTCTAATGATCAAGTCATTGATCAGAGTTCTAATGTCTGTTGAACTTTATAAACCATATTTATATTTTGATATAACTTGGTTATGGGTTAGCTACTTTTTGAGAGTAACACGACTGAACTATTGATATATACATACAGTAATGAAACTGGTGAGTGGTACATATTATGAGTAGATATAAAGGTACATGTGTATATTAGTGCATCGTGATATGTGCCTATAAGTTATAGTATTGTGCCATTTAAACATAAGGTATACTTGAGTAGTATAATCTCGTACTTGTTTGATTGTTATGGGTTGTTTGATTCTTGAAATTGTATGACTAGTTATTCATAATTGTGAAGTTGTATTCATAAACAATGAATTACGATATTATGGGATGTTGTAGAGTACTATAATAAAAATGTATGTTATGCCCAGGTGGTATAAACTATAATTGATATATTTAGAACTCAACCATATGTTTGATGAACTAAATGTGTATATGTTGGTTATTTCTATGAATAACACATTTTATGACAGTTGGTAGGACCCTATTGATGCATGCATACAAACCCTGAGAGTATAACGAATGCTAGGATAAAATATTATGTGTTTCATGGGAACTGTGACTTGCTTTGTTATATTTAGTTGCTTGAATATAAGCTTATGATTTCATGCATTTATGACTACTTTATTATGACTGATCATGGAAAATAAGTAGTTATGTCTTAGAACACTAGATTATGATAATATGGGTTATCGTAGGGTGTAGTATATTTGAAAAATATTTATAGTAATTAGAAACTGTAGTTAAATGTGTGTTTTACCCAGATGGTATAAACTGTAATCATTATTTCTATTATGGAATAGATAATAATGCAAAATTCATTCATATGTTTGATGGAATAAATGTATGTTGTTAGACTATCCTATGATTATCATGTTATGTGATATGTTTGCTAGTAGGATGTAAATTGTATGAATATTTTGGTTATATTATGTTAACCAATATCGTATTACTAATACTGAGTAAGTAATGAGATGGACTTCACTGGCTTACTAGCATCACAATGTCAGATGAAGGCAATCTGATCAAGTGGTGTGTATGAATTTTGACTGATCTATAGATCACTATTATTTATTATTTGAAAACATTGGCCAAAGCAATGTTTAGTGAGACATTGTCATTTTTTGAGTATGATTTACATGTTTATGTGATATCTTGTAATAAAATGGATTTATATGATACACTGCATGTTTAGTTTTAGAAATCATATAATACATGGCTACTAATTTATCTCTCTAGATTCTCATGCCATCACTATCTACTCATCTGTGAAGGGAGGGCCATTTCCTGATAGGATTAGTGTGGGGGATAATTGATCCATGATTAGTGCGGGAAAGCATTCAGATGATATTCTTCCTCCCCACATCAGTACTTACTTGGAGACGATACCTGAGATTGCCACATATACTAGAGAGTCTAGGGAATTTATGCTCCAGGGAACTGTGTATATATATATATATTGTATTGTATTGTATTTATTATTAAAACATTATTATGATGAGTTGTAATTACTTATTTCTTAGACATTGACATCAGTGGCTGTAGACATGTATCAACCATGGTTGGTTGATTATAATTACTTTCTATGTTCATATTATGATGTGTTTCTTATGATGATAGTGATTAATGATGTATGTTGTAGCTGTTTCATTTACAGTTATAATACTTAGAGAATATTGTATGATCACTAATTAGATTCTCATGGTGTAATCTATTTATAATATATGTGTGTTTTTTTTATTTTTTAAATGATGTATTTCTAGTTAGATATGAATAAGGTTGTTACATTTACTACTCTAAATCATAACATAACCTCTGATTTTGCTAGTAAAAGATAATTATACCTCCACTTACCATGAATACCTCCTCTATTTATTAGATTTACTCACTTTAATTTTGGTTGCTCATGGATTTTATGCTAGAATTTCTGTAACATGCAACTATGATTGCTTGATTAGATGATAGGATGATATCAAGGCTTATAGATTCTAGATGGAGGATTGGAAGGTTGAGGTTAATCAAGATTTAATTGATATTTTGATTTTTGGACATCGAGGGAGTTGGGAGCTCGGAGAATTAAATGAGGAGGTTGAAGAGGTTGGGCTTGATAATGAGCTTGATTGGATTTATTTTTTAACTTGGGAATTGGTGATTTGATTTGAGATTATGTGATTTGATTTATTTTATTTTATTTTATGTGCATGAATATTATTATTAGGGACTAATCAACTAACACTAACTGAATTAAATTCAAAGAGCTTATACACAAATAGATACAAACACAGAGAATCATAATAATAAAATAAACTCATTATATATTCTATTGAGAACACCATACACTTATCTAGGCTATTACAACTCTGATATAATAGGTTAGCTATTCTATCTTTTACAACCTCTCATTTACATAGACAAGTTGTTCTAAGAACTCGTAATACAATCCTAACAAATACTCTATTTTATTTTTACATACAACCAATACATTATTTCACATACAAATATAATGGAGAACTAATATTTCCTAACATTCCCCCCTTAGTGTGAACATGGGGAAAGAATCACATGCTGCAAAAAACTTTTATCTAAAAATTTTATCAGACTAGGTACTACTCTAATAGGTGTGGTTTTAGAATTGAATTCTTTAGTTCCAGGACCACATTCTCAACCCATATTACTAAATTACTAAGATCCACAAATCTCAAAATAATTCACATTGAATATACCTCGAAGTCCTACTTTTCCTCTCAAGAAACAAGCTTATTTTACAATATGATATTTTCACAAATGTTATTGCATGAGTTTATTCATCACATCATATAAAATAAATAAAAAACATCAAACAAATATGCCATCAATTCATAATGTGGCCCTGTCATTGGTGTTTGATGAGAAGACATTACATGTCCTCCAACCTTCAATTCCTCCATCCTCCTATGACACATTTCTTACTCAACAAATTTGAATTAAAGATTCATTTGTATATCATTTTTATGATAATATTCCCTCACAAGATTAACACTTTCATTGCAAATTAAACATTAGATTCACTCGAAATTACATCCATTACAATGATGGATTTTTGACTTTTAATTTTCAAATTTAACATTAATATTGACATATATTGACAAATGACTCCCAATCTATTTAACCTTGAATTTCATCGCATACAACTATAATATTCATGACACGTTTTATATACAATAAAACTTAACTTAAAATAATAAACAAACCTATTATGACCGACACATCAATCTCAACAAACCATAACAAATCAAATCAAATAACTTTTTAAGACCATTTAATTAAGAGTTACAAAATATAATGCCTAAAAATATTTTATCAGACACTAAGACAAGACGATAAATAAAATTGACTTGCGACTTTAAGGCTTGTAAGTTGCATGTGTTGGGTTGGCAGAACATAAAACTCATATTAACGAACTACACATTGAAACTTGCTATGGTAGAATAATTATGACAGATAAAAGATCCACACAACGATTCTATATAATGATAATACAAGGGTATGAATGTGGATTGAGCATTAATGCAAAACTAGCTAATTTTATTTGCCCCTTCTCAAGAGTCTAATGTACATAAATAGAAGTGCCAAGGCTCTACACCATGATGTTAGGAATGTGCACATGTCTATATGGAGTTGGAAATGCACATGAGATCTCATAAAAATATTTGAACACAATAGGTGATATACTAACTGGCGTAATAAGTTGATCCACCAAATCTTCAAGCTGTCTCTTAGCAGGTTTTAATGCAAATATCCAGACTAATGTGGATCTGATGAATGTGATAGCATTGACATGTTTAAAAGAATGCATATCGAGTGCTTTATATAGTTTGATTCAACATTTGGTAGAATTGGATGTAGGAATACCAAGATCCAATGCATCTGAGATGTAAAGGCACCAAGGAAGTGTGTTCAGATCTATTCTTCAAGAATTCGTAATGGAACTCCAAACAATGTCCTTCTCTAAAATACTATGGCTACCAAAACTAATTACTTGCACTAATCTATTATCTCTACAATAAATAATTTAACTCATTAATCTGGGACAATTATACTATATACATATTGCCCCATTAACATTCTTAATTCTCCATTGCATCCCTGAGTCATAAATTGTTTTGATACCAATGAAGTAAATTCAAAGAGCTTATACACAAATAGATCTAAACACATAGAGAATCATAATAATAAAATAAACTCATTATATATTCTATTGAGAGCATCGTACACTTATATAATCTATTACAACTTTGATAGAATAGGTTAGCTATTCTATCTCTTACAACCTCTCATTTACATAAACAAGTTATTCTAACAACTCATAATACAATATTAACAAACACGCTATTTTATTTTATGTACAACCAATACATTATGTAGCCCCAAGAATCCAAACACCATAAGGGTTTGGAAAAGGGGTATATAGGGTACTAAGCAAACACCTATTAGGCTCAAGGGCACTATTGACTACTAGAGATCTATAGAGGCTATTTGGTTTGCCAGCTTGCACCAAGCTATAGATAGAAATGTAAACTAGGTTATGGTTGATATAATTGAGTGCACAAAGGATATAAATATCTCTAACAAGTATAACCACATTAAAATAATTAGTTAAGGGGGAGAACTCAATGCTTAAAGAATGAGAAAATAAACTACTTAAACAAAAGAACACTACCAAGCAAGAAATGTGTTTTAGAAGGATGCAACTCTAGTAATTGAAAGACAATTTCAGAAAGGAACTGATGTTTTCAAGAATGAGAGAGAGATATATATATATAGAGATAGTATGCACTTTCAGAAACCTAAGCTAATGTCTTTGTTCAAACAAAACTATCTCTAGCATGTGATATCTAGCTTAACAAAGGGAATGCCATTTTAAGCAAGCAAACTAAGCAATTTGAACAAGATAACATCTACCAAGTAGTAAAATGATTCATAATCAATAAAGCCTATGAAATGAAAGACATTTTCAAGAAGAAATATGTTTTTAGGGTTAGGAGAATGCATAAAATTCATAATATACTCTAAAACATGTTCAAATGAGCTAAACTACAATAAAAATAGTAAACCCTAACAAATACACTAATATAAAACTATGGAGTTTCACTTTGCACAAAAAAATAACCTCAGATCAAGCTCAAAGTAATGTGTAGGTGTTTTACCAACCAGAATCCAAGTATGAGGTAATTATGGAGCAAGACAAGGTTGTAATGTAGAGCTAGGTCCAAACCAATGTCCAAAAAATGAGGAGGAGAAGCAAGAAATTGCAAGAGAGTATGAGCCCAAGCTAGGTTCATAAATCAAGTGTGATGTAGCTTTAAAAAGTTGAGAGCAATCCATAATAGAGTAGGAGCAACTAGGAGTAGTAATAGAGTCACCAAGTCAGTATGCAACAATGTACATGTTGATGCTGTGGATTGTACCCTTGACAGGAGGTTGAGCTCCTATCTTCCATGCAGCACAATGGAGACTCCCCTCTTGCTGTGGGTCTGGAAAAACTGAGGGGAGAATCTCTAGATAAGGGCTAGCTCCCTTTGATGCATCTCTAAGGTCATAGATTTTCTACTGCTAATAATGGGGGGGGGGTGAAAAGAGAAAATGATTACTAAAAATAGAACCTAAACTAAAGTAGTGATACACCAAAATGGTTGATCTACTTAGCTTTGACATACACTTTACACTAAGGACAAGCTGATATACACTTCATTTGATATGAGAAACTCTTCTACATCAGTGAGCTAGGGGTCCTCTAGAGATACAGGGAGGAAGAACTTCCAGAGGTGTTATAAGACACACTATGGTAGCCTATTCACATGCGCCTATACTCTGTTATGGACACTTCTGGCTGACCTTCAAAAGAAGAACTCACAATACACTAGACATGTTGGAATCATTCTATGAAAACATGAAATAAAATGACTCAACACAAGACAAAACCATAGACATATGCAAAGTGTAAACTCAAAATGGAGGTAAAACTGCTATGTCTTCATTCAAGGTAAAACCCTGCAGGGCTTCACCATACAAGTGGAGAGATCTCCTCTTCTCTTGAGAGGTTAAAATATATATAGCATAAAGAGAAAGACTTCTGGTGCCTTCCAGAATAAGTAGCCCATACTATGTTGAATGCCTAAGGAAGAGGATGTTGTTGAAGGAACCATGTTGTGGCAGTCACCAGTCTTGACTTTGGCATTTAAATCATATTAAATATCACTGCAAGACCATGGCTCACTTTGTCTATTTGAATGACCAGGTTGCTTCTCCATGAAATTCATGCGATTGTCTGCTCATTAATGTAAAATGAAGAAAAATGGGCCATTATATTGAATGCCCGTACTCCCCTTGGTAGCAACTTGGTGGAGACTTTTTCATCTATCTAGGAACTTCCTACCGACACCTTCTTTTGCCAACTGGGCTGATCTAATTCGTGTCTGTGCTTGGTTGGGTGCATCTTTTGGAACATTCCAAATGTTGTCGTATGTGTGCGTGGTTGTGGTCTGGATTCTCTATTTTGTTCCCTCTTTCCTTGCTATATTTTGTCTCTTTCTGGTAATTTGAGCTCTTGGGCTCCCTTCTCATCTTTTGTTGGCTCCTCGGGCTCCTTTCTCAGTGGGTCATTGAGTTTATCCTCAGGTCTTTATGCCTCTTTGAATTTCGTCAGGCCTGCGCTATTTGAAAACCAATAACCATTCCATTGTCCAGAATTTGACATGCTTGGGCCCGTCACCCCTTTGGCAATTCCTTCAGCCCTTTGAAATTGAACCTTCTTGAAGGGAAGGTGTCCCTTCAGAGCTTGGAAAAGGTCCCCTTTTGGGTGTTGATAGTCCCCCACAAGGGCACTTTCCCTTCAGGATCCCTTGGTCATCTCAATTTCTTCGGACAAAATGTCTGAAGGAATTCTTTCAGACATTTTGCTCGAAGGAAGTCTTTCCTTCATGTTTCAGCTCTTTCTTTCGGTCTCTTTCCCTTTGAATTTCCTTTGAAAAAATGTCTGAAGAAAAACCTGCCTTAGCTTCTTCCTTGTGAATTTCTTCAGACAAAATGTTCGAAGGAAATCCTTCGGGAATTTTGTCTGAATGAATTCACCCTTGCTTCTCATGGATTTTCTTTGGACAAAAATTCCAAACAAATCCTTTGCATCTTTTCCTTATGAATTTCCTTCGAACAAAAAGTCTGAAGGAATTCTTCATCTTTTGCCTTGGATTTTTTCGAAGAAAACTTACCTTTCGGCCTTCTCTTTTATCCCTATGTAAGTGAAGTTCCCTACCCTCCACAAGGGCACTTTTGGGTCCATAATTGCCCTCTAAAAAAATTTTGTTGCCCCTTTTGCAAACTGCTTAGGCCATTTCAGGTTTTTCAATTACAACTTTGAACCTTTCGATTGAACCTGAACCCTTTTTAGGAGTTCAATGGTTCAATACTTTATGTTCTGCAAGGAGTCATGTTCACTCAATTCCCTTGTGAATTTACTGTATCGTTGAACCTACTATTTGAACCTACTGCTTGAACCTACCGCTTGAACCTACTACTTGAACCTACCACTTGAACCTACTGCTTGAACCTACCACTTGAACCTACTACTTGAACCTATTGCTTGAACCTACAATGGTTCAACAGTTCAATATTTAAATATTTATAAGTTCAAAGTTTAAATCTCCTGGAAAGATCATGTGACCATTGATCGGTCTGTGTAGTTTATTTCATATCATTGAACCCTGACGTTGAACCACTTTTTCCAATTTTTTACGAAATGTGCCTTCAAATTTTGGTCTCTTTCCTTATGAATTTCTTTAGAAAAAATGTCTGAAGAAATTCCTTCTGGCACTTTGTCTTTAGAGCTTTGTAAAAGACTTATATCTCTTTGAATTTGGCCCATTCCCTTGCCGAAAAGGCTTGTGCAATTGACTGCCTAAAGTGAAAAAAGCCTGTGGATCAACCTGAGACATCTACACGACTCAAGTCATTTGGTTCTTTACAGAAATAGGCCTGTTCAAAAAGGGGGAAAGCACAATTGAAAAAAGGTGGATACATCAAAGACTGACTGCTCAAGATAGTAGAGAAGGAAGGAGACTGACTTTTTGGCCTGCAGGACCAAAAATGGTCAACAAATTAGTGATTCCCAGGGGAAGCATGCCTACTATGCTTAGAAAGACTAGTAGCCTCAAAGTCTATTGGACACAGAGTCAAAACGTAGCTTCAAAAGGTTAGCAATAGCCTTCTAAAGACCTATGAACCAATAAAGCTTTACCTCAAACACAAAGGAAAACACACACAATAAAGGCTAAAAAACTACATAGACGTGTGCAATAACACTCAGGGAAAATGAAAAACACACAACTGAAAGCAAACTATTATGTACAACTAACTAGGTACATTTTCCTCCCTCCTGGATCAAAGGAAAAACTTCTTAAGTCTCCTTCATGGCAAGAAAATTTATGGTGCCAGACAAGTGGTTGAATGGAAAGGAGACTTGGTGACTTGCTCCTCTTGTCTGCCACCTTGATTGGCTTGTATCCAAATGAATTAGGGTCAAACATGCTTTTAACATATATGTATTCATCTTGGTCTTAGAAGCTTGTCTAATTTTGGTCCTTCATGCTGGTGTGTTTCATCAAGAAATCAATGGCTGTTAGCTTATCACCATAAGCCCCTTGATATGCATCATGGATTGACTCGTCCCCTTCTGCTTCATTGAAAACCCTATCAAACTGATCCTCTACCTCATCATTGCTTTCATGAAGAAGGGTGATTATTGTGATGTCTAAAATGAGATCACAAATTGATTACTCATCCCATAGAACATCACCTTCTTGTTTAAGGCTCTCTTCTTTAAAGCTTTCCTCAAGATGGACATACCTCTCCTTTTCTTGCTCAAAAACTAGAGTCTCTAGTTATTCAAAGACATCCTCCTAATTCTCCTCCAACTCGGGTTCCATAGCATGGTAATATTCCTCATCAAAGCAACAAGGAAGTTCATCAAACAAGGGAGGGGAGAGCTCACCATGCTTACTTTCCTCAACATCCATTGTTGATAGATAAAGTTTGTCAACCTCTTTTTCATATTGCTAGAATATCCACATGTATGCATGACCTATGTCTTCTCCATTGTTGATGATGTCTTCAAAGGGAGCATCCATGATGATTTCATCTTCTTTGTCACTCATGATAGCCTCTTGGGCAGCTGCAAATTGGATCCTCTGTTCTTCACTTGCCTTTTGCAAAATAGGTTCCTCTTTGAAAAGGGATGAAGTGGAAGGCTGATGGTTAAACTCATGTGGAAGAGGAGGCAGTCCTTGAGCTAGAATTGAATGATTCTCTTCCTTCCATTTGGCTAGTACTTTATCTATATCAGATTTGGATTGATAGCTCTCTTGGAGGAGTGTAGGTGGGATGTGTTCAGACGTAGGATCTTCTGCTTGGCCTGAACCATCCATCACACTTTGGTTGAGGAACCTCGTTCTGGACTCCAATTCTGCAATTTGCTTGGCTATATTCTCTTGAAAGAGTCTTTCTTGGAGGTCACAAGCATCATCATGATGAGTAGGAGTAGCTTCATCTTCTTCAAGGCTTCTATCAAAATGAATAGGCCTCTCCTGCTCTTTTTTCCTACCACATTATTCCATTGTTTGCCTCCAAATCATGACCTTGGGATTGGAACTTTTCCCTTGTGAACAGGTAGCAACTTTATCCTCTTCAAGGTCCTGAGATGGTTCATGATAGGCACTCCTATGATGAAAGATTTGAGGAGGTTGAGGGAGACTGGGAAGGGTCTGCTCATGCACATGAAGAGCTACTTCAAGAGAGATGTGTTGCTTTCCAAAAGATACAGGGTGATTCCCATCAAAAGAGGGTCCACATTCTAAAGAATTGAGAAGGTTAGTCTCCATGAGAGGTTGTTCTAATGCCCTTTGATGTTGGAAATATAGGTGCAAGGGATTAAGATCAAGAGTGGTTACTACATCATATGAGCTAGAGTGAGCAAGTGCTATCTGGGATAAAGGATTTGGTGCAAAAGAGGGGGCTTTCTTTAGAATAGGAGGGGGTTGCTTTGGAATGGGAGAAGGCACACAAGGCTAATTACCTTGAATGAATGGACTCTTCCATTTTGCTACCTCCTCCTTCATGGATTGTAAGGCCTGAGTTTGCCTGAACAAACACTCCTCTTTGTATAGAAGCTCTTGCTAATATTTATACTGCTCATCGAATCTATCTATCTCCATCACTTGCTTCTCAAATTCCAATGTTACTTCCCTTACTGTTGAAGGGCAACTAGGAGAGCTGCTTGAGATGATTCCATGAACAACCTGAGCTTGATCAAAGTTATATGAAGGAACACAAGGCCCATGATGCTGAGCAATGGAATTATACATACCAAAATGTGATTTCTTGATGGTACCAAGACTGCTTAACCAATGGATTCAACTCAGAGTCATCATTGGTGTTGATGAAAAGCCTCCAAAGGCTGGTTGGTTGAAGAACACACCAAAATTCTTCAACTCTTTGGATAAAACTAGTCCCACCGGGCATGCCAAAAACTGTTGACACTATGGATTGCACCCTTGATAGGAGGCTGAGCTCCTGTCTTCCATGCGGCAAAATGGAGACTCCCCTCTTGCTATGGGTCTGGAAAAACTAAGGGGAGAATATCTAGATAAGGGCTAGTTCCCTTTGATGCATCTCTGAGGTCCTAGATTTCCTACTGCTAATAATGGGGGGGGGTGAAAAGAGAGAAGGATTACTAAAAATAGAACCTAAACTAAAGCAGTGATACACCAAAATGGTTGATCTACTTAGCTTTGACATACACTTTACACCAAGTATAAGCTGATATACTCTTCATTTGATATGAGAAACTCTTCTACATCAGTGAGCTAGGGGTCCTCTAGAGACACAGGGAGGAAGAACTACTAAAGGTGTTCTAAGACACACTATGGCAGCCTATTCACATGCGCCTATACTCTGTTGTGGACACTTCTAGCTGACCTGCAAAAGAAGAACTCACAATACACTAGACATGCTGGAATCATTCTGTGAAAGCATGAAAGAAAATGACTTAACACAAGACAAAACCATAGACATATGCAAAGTGCAAACTCAAAATGGAGGTAAAAATGCTGCATAAAGAGAAAGACTTCTAGCACCTTCCAGAACAAGCAACCCATGCTACATTGAATGCCTAGGGAAGAGGAAGTCACTAAAAGAACCATGCATTGGCAGTCACCAGTCTTGACTTTAGCCTTTAAATCATATTAAATATCACTACAAGAGCATGGGTCACTTTGTCTATTTGAATGACCAGGCCGCTTCTCCATGAATTCATGCGACTGCCTGCTCATTAATGCAAAATGAGGAAAAATGGGCCATTCTATTGAATGCCCACACTCCCCTTGGCAGCCACTTGGTGGAGACTTTTTCATCCATCTATGAACTTCCTAATGACACCTTTTACCACCTAGGCTAATCTAATTTGTGTTTGTGCTTGGTTGGGTGTGTCTTTTGGAACATTCCAAATGTGTCGTATGTGTGCATGGTAGTGTTCTGTATTCTCTATTTTGTCCCCTCTTTCCCTGCTATATTTTTGTCTCTTTATGGCAATTTGAGATCTCGGGCTCCCTTCTCATCTTTTGCTAGCTCCTCAGGCTCCTTTCTTAGTGGGTCGTTGAGTTTGTCCTTGGGTCTTTATGCCTCTTTGAATTTCGTTGGGCCTGCACCATTTGAAAACCAATGGCTATTACATTGTCCTTAATTGGATGTGCTCAGGCCCGTCACCCCTTTGGTAATTCCTTCGACCATTTACAATTTAACCTTCCCAAAGGGAAGGTGTCCCTTCAAAGCTTGGAAAAGGTCCCCTTTTGGGCGCTGAGAGTCCCCCACAAGGGCACTTGCCCTTCGGGCTCCCTTGGTCATCTCAATTTCTTCAGACAAAATGTCTGAAGGAATTCCTTCAGACATTTTGCTTGAAGGAAGTCTTTTCTTCATGTTTCAACTCTTTCTTTTGGTCTCTTTCCCTTTGAATTTCCTTCAGAAAAAAGTTTGAAGGAAAACTTGCCTTAGCTTCTTCCTTGTGAATTTATTTGAACAAAATGTCCGAAGGAAATCCTTCAGGCATTTTGTTTGAAGGAATTCACCCTTGCTTCTCACAGATTTTCTTCAGATTAAAGTCTGAAGAAATCCTTTGCATCTTTTCCTTATGAATTTCCTTTAGACAAAAAGTCTGAAGGAATTCTTCATCTTTTGCTTGGATTTTTTTGAAGAAAACTTACCTTTCGGCCTTCTCTTTTATCCCTTCACAAGTGAAGTTCCCTGCCCTCTGCAAGGGCACTTTTGGGTCCATAATTTCCCTCTGAAGAAATTTTGTTGCCCCTTTTACAAGCTTCTTAGGCCATTTTAGGTTTTTTAATTACGACTTTGAACCTTTCGATTGAACCTGAACCCTTTTTCGTAGTTTAATGGCTCAACGGTTCAATACTCTATGTTCTGCAAGGAGTCATGTTCACTCAATTTCCTTGTGAATTTAATGTACCACTTGAACCTACCACTTTAACCTACAATGGTTCAACGTTCAATATTTCTAAGTTCAAAGCTCCTAGAAAGATCATGTGACCGTTGGTCGGTTTGTGTAGTTTATTTCATATCATTGAACCCCGATGTTGAACCACTTTTTACAATTTTTTATGAAATGTGCCTTCAAATTTTGGTCTCTTTCCTTGTGAATTTCTTCAAACAAAATGTTCAAAGAAATCCCTCCAGGCACTTTATCTTTAGAGCTTTGTAAAAGACTTATATCTCTTTGAAGTTGGCCCATTCCCTTGCCGAAAAGGCTTGTGCAATTGACTACCCAAAGCGAAAAAATGAGATGTCTACAAGACTCAAGTCATTTGGTTATTTATAGAAATAAGCCTATTTAAAAAGGGGGAAAGCACAATTGCAAAAAGGTGGATACATCAAAGACTGTCTGCTCAAGATAGCAAGGAAGGAAGGAGACCGACTTTTTGGCCTGCAGGACCAAAAATGGTCAATAGTACACGAACCTCTATCATAATGGATGCCTCAATCACCAAGAAGAATCAAGAGATATTCATGAAGGAAAGAGAGTAAATGATCAAAAATCAGGGTAAAGAGGAATGATTTGGAATAATATAGGGCACCCAAGGCTCAAAAATTCCAAAATCTGTTTGTTTCTAACCATTTGGAGTCAAATAGGCTTAAAAACAATGCATTCTAGGTAAGTTACGACCTAAGCCATAAGTTTTGGGCTAAAACATGTGGCCTAGGCTATATGTTTGCCCAAAATCTATGGCCTAGGTCAACCATGAGTGTCGAGGTGGTCAAAGGGTCTCTAAAAAGGTCCCTAGAAGCACTAAAAGGGTTTGACAGTGAGCGAGTGGGCCAAGAGAATGTAAGGAAGGTCCAAAGGGGTGCACAATAGACCAGGGAAGTGTTCAAGAATGTGGATAGTCTCAAATCAAATTGATAAGGTTGGTAGTCTACATGTGAGCTGATATATAATCATTGGGAGGAGTAGGGTCATGGGAATTATGATTACATATGCCCTTGAGGTATAATCAGTCGATGTTTTGAAGGAACAAGGAGTGTTGTGTAGTACCTAGAAGCCATACAAAATTAATAAAGATAGAGGAAAAGGAAAATAGAAAAAATTACCTGCACTTACCTAATAGGGATGGTGATGGAAGCAATAGTCTATGACATGATCCATAGGTACAAGTGTAAACTCTACACAATCTAAATATAACTCCAACTCTAACTCCAACTCCTACATAGAAGGGACACAAGTGATATCAAATCACAAAATCTAGAATGACATTCACCAGAGCATTGGTGAACTAGTGTTCTCTGTACAAAGAATGCAATAGATCTAGAACTCCTCAAAATAGGATAACAAATCATGTGTTACCTCAAAAAGGGCGAGTAACTTAGAGCTAAGGACGTTCTAGCCCTTAGTGAGCTGAGACATGACTGAGAGTGAGTTAAAGAACAATTATACATAACATGTGCCTATCATATGATCATTGGTGAAGGCACCACTAATCACATGAGACTCAACTGCATTATTCATCTCGCTAATAAGAAAGCAACTAGATGCAGTAAGCTCATGGCCCCATAGGTCATTGATAATCTAAGCTACAATGGTAGGTCTTGAGTTATCCTGACTACCACCATTTGTGTGAATCACCACTAAGAGGTATACCATGATGGGGGTCAAGGATGTAAGATGCTACCACAGAAGGATGATCTCAATGTGAAGTAGGACTAATGAGTTGCATGAGGGAGACAATGAACAAAACCAAGTCATAATCAAGGCAAATGACCACTGTTGGCTATGGTAATAGGTGACAGAGGGTGGTAGTTGTTAGAAGTAAAATTAATAAGTGGGGTAGTGAATTAGTCTTAAGAAAATTTTAAAACAATTTCACTTAAGCATTCATGAACCATTCAAACAAACATGTTGATCAAGCATAAACAACTATGCATATAAGCATGAAACACAAGAACACATAATATATGTGGGAAACCCTAAAGGGGAAGAAAACCCACTAATATTTTCTAATGGATTACATTACTATAAGACAAAAACCAATCTTTAGTGAAACACTAACTCCACATGGAGCACCAACCCCAACTAGCCAAGCACCCACTTAACTTGGCTTTAACAAGCACCAACTTGCAAGGAGGCACCAACCCCCTAGATGACTCAACACCAATTCAACCACCTAAAAATTTTTATCACCTTTATAAAATCTTGTTTCTCACACAATAGATGATGATCACCTTCTTTATCTCTTCTCACTCTTCTATCCCTCTCAAACTGCCTTCTAGGCTTCTTTGCTCAACTAGGTCTCTTCAAGACAAATTAGGTCATATGACCTTGGAATTCATATGCAAACACACTATTATATTTTCATGACTGATCCTATACACTCCTTTGATGGTATACAATACCTCATTCTTCTCAATAATGTATTATTTTATTTGCATATAATCAACTTGCTTTAAACAGGCCTAAAATTGCCTTGTATATATACCATTCCTTGTTCATATGCCTCTTAGTAGACTACTCACACTTAAAATATTAGGTTGGTCATGGAATATGTCTTAATAAATATTATAGACATGATTTAAATGAATATTGAGTCCCTTTTTATCTATTATAACTCTATTAGACCTTATTTCACTCTTATGTCTCATGGAGACCTAATTCCATTAGGTCTATTTTAGGACACATTACTCTTTGCCTTTCTTGGTATACTTTAAAACTCCACACATGATAGGAACATATTATATAACAATAAAATATACCCCCACTAATTTCTTATAAACTCAACAAGATTTTTTACAACAAATCACTACTTGAAACCCCTCATTAGTACTCGGTCCTATTAGGCCTATGTACACTAAAAATCTACCTTTCAATACTGAAGCTCAAACTCACTTTAAGCCAGTCAAACATGATAAAAAAAGTACATATATAGAGTCTATATCACTTCAATCTCATCACCATATGATTGAAACACTTCAACTCAAGGCAAAAAGGCTTAAACTCAAATCTTTAATATGCTCACTCAGAACTGCCAACTAGCCCCAAAAACCAGTCAAGATGAATTTGAATTTCAACACATGCACAGGGATTTTTCATGAATAAAAACACATTAAAATTATTATTTGTCATCCTATAAATAAACTCACATACAAAAATCACAAGCTCTAATATCAAACATTTTTCTTACATAACAATCTTTTGACCTTATCTCACACAGTCTTGCATGAACTAGACAAGCCGTTTTGGCTTCAAATTTTCAACCTCTTACACTAAATTCCAAGATTTCAAAAATAATTAAAAATAATTTAAATTAACAAACAACACCATATTCATTATATATTTCAACTCATGGCATAGAGTCTCAAACTCATCACTACAACTTATTTACCCAGAACTACCAGTTTACTTTAAAACATAGTAATGGTGATATTGACCTTCAATACTTGTATGAACACTTTCAAAGGCTTCAAATGCATTAACATTAAACTCTGACGTCTCTATACCATATGTAAATATAGTCATCATATGGTCTAGTGGAAACTATTGTTCTTACATATCAATTTATTGACCTCACTATGCACATGCCTCATTGAGCCAAATAAGCTATTTCGGCTTCATCATTTTCACCACTATACATGAATTTCAAGATTTATACTAATAATTAATAGGAAATATCAGTCCCAAACAACATATCTATGCACTTGGTTTTATCACTCTATCATGATAACACATTCTTATTCATCTTCTCACTATTGCCTGGGTTTCTCACTTTTTTCACCATTAAGCTTGTTAGTGATTGGCTAACTTGGATGACCAATTTAACATAATTTAGGGATATAAACTATATATAAACCTTTATAGACGTGAAACACGAGTCTCAAGCTTTATCCTCCATCCATTTTCATACTTTGACTTTGTCAACTCTGACTACTACAACAAATTTTTGAAAAAATAACACTTTCCTATAAGGTCTACTCACACACTTGACAAATAAATCACACCTAGACGTGCTTGGGAGAGTTTTTTACAACCTCAAATATCTTACTTGAGCATACCAATCCATTCTAGTCACTTTTGATCAACATCTTCAACATTGGGTCCTTATTAGGGTTCTAAAAGGGTTTAAACCAATTTCTATTCTTAACAATCATTCATAAAGCATAACCCCTCAATCCAAAAACAAATGCCTAGAGTTTTGAGATAGGACCCTTCCCCATATATCATGAATAGGTTCCCATGAAAATGTTTGACAAGCTAATGAGCACAATATAATCTTTCTTGGGTTGAGAAATGGTCTTCATGCCTCTTTTCATGCACTCTCCACCTCACTCACATACTAAAGTGACTTATCTCATTATTAATCACTTCCATACATCCTTCACATGCCTTGAAAATAAATTGTGATACCTCATTATGCCAGACAGGGTCTAGAAATGGTCTAGGTGCAAACTTGGGCTGAAGGTCTTACCCATGTAAGCTCACCTTGAGACCCTCATGAGTGCTATAATGCCTCTCATACATGCTCAATAAACCTCATAAAACCTCTCATGCCTCTGTGCATCCATCTTACCCAGACACCATACTCATACCTTCTTACAAGGATTATATTAGGCTTCTCAAGACACCTTATACTCAAGAACTAGTACTCAACATGCTTACCTCAATATTATCAAACAAGAACACTCTTCAGATAACACTAAAAACTTCAAGATAACCTAAACCTTGACATCAACCAATAGAAGAGACATTAATTGCCTTCAATTTCTCTCTTGCCTTCAAATTGTCTCTTGTCATACAACTTCCTTGTCACATCAAACACACAAGCTCATACCTTAAAGACCACTTACCATGCATCTTCACCATCTGCACCTTGACATCAATGAAATGAACCTTGACAGAAATGACAACACTTCTCAATAGTAGTAGTTTTTAGAATATGAATACTAGTCCACGAAGACTAGAACAAGTCCTAAATTATCATAATTTGTGATGAGCCCCAAAAATGGCTCATTATATCCATGAAATAACATCTTTTTTCCTTGCATAAGAAGTGGATCTAACTGTATTTTATACAATTATATTTTATTTAGAATAAAATAGAAATTATATATCATGGTTATTTCTTTAGAATTCATTGTTATCTCTTTATTAGTTATTTCTAATGATTATCGGGAAAAATATGTCAATATATGCATATGCAATCCATACTAAGCTAGAAAAGATAGAGTATGAAGAGTAACCACTCAAGAATAATATTGGATTAGTTTCAGTGTCTTTTATAGTAACTCCTAAATAAGATCTAACATTTTGGTCAAGCTACAAATTCACCCGATTTGAAGCTACGAACTTGACTAGTAGCTACAAACTCACCTAGTCTACAACTATAGACTTGCCCAATACCTATGGACTTACCCAATTTGTAGATATATACTTCCATAGGTGAGATATAGACTTTCAAAGGCAAGATATAGACTCCTACTCACAAGCTATGGACTCCTACTAGCAAGTCACAAACTTCCATAGGACTACTACAGACTTTGATAGGCTTACTATAGACTATGACTGAATTGCCACAAACTCATTTGGAAAGAATTTTAAGGCATTATAATTATTATTGGTCCATTATAAGATGATCAAGATCATTTACAAATATCAAAATAATTATTTTCATTTATATTCTTTCTATATAGACTTTTGATTTATAGATTGTATCTAAATAGAGATTTATATAATTTTATTCCAATAAATATCTCTCTCCATATTTTATGGAGATTGAGATAGCCTATAATATCTAGGTTGTTATTCCTGAATAAGGTGTTGGTTGGAAGCATCAGATTATAAATGCAACCTTCTACACTTGAATGTAATCAATTAATATATATTTCTCTCCATCATTCTGAGTAATCTATTCTGAAGCTTGTGTTTTGAATAAATCCTCTTCCAAGGAATGAGTTGGCCACTCACTAGAAGGAGGATCAATTAATGTATTTTTTTTTATTTCTTTGTTCTATAATAATCATTTTATTGTAAATTGTTATTTTATTTTATTGTGTCTGTAACTATTCATTTTTACAGTTTATTATTAACCTACAGGGGTTTTATTTATTTATCATTTCTTTTCAATTCACTGATTTACTTTCTTGCAAGTGTGATTTAATTTTTGCAAGAGTGTTTTTCAAAATTTTCAAGTGTGAAGTGTGGTAGAAGGGACCATTTACCAAATATCTCTTTCTCCTATTACATATTACCTTTGAACACCAACCCTGGATTGACAATATTAAATGAAGAGGATTAATGACCCTCATCAACTAGTAATCAACACCACCTGTAATAACTAAGAGGGGATGGTAGGAGGTCCATTGAAGATGAAAATATGTTAGAGCATATCCCAAACAACTACCACCAACAACCCGTCTTCCCCACAAGAAACCATGAAGAAGAGGAACAGGGATTTAGTGAGGTATCAACTATAAACAAGTAGGGAGACTATTGAATAAAAGAAGTAAACAATATTAATTCTATCCTAAGGTGTACCGATAAGGCATACACAATCCCAATAGGACAAGGGACATAGGGGTCTAAGAGGCTGAAAAGGTCTAAAAATGGGCCTAAGCAAGCCTTGGAAGAGAAAACAAAGGCTGCCATTACATCTAGAATAGGTCAAAAAAACCCCTAAGATAAAGATTTTATGACCCTACTAGCAATGATAGACAATGTACCCAAAATAGGGCAAAAAAGGCACCAAAAAGGGGTAGTGAAAGGGTAGAAAGGAAGAAAAAGACTCATTTTCACACTTACACCACCCAATGAGAGCTAAAAGATCCTAGAGACCCACACAAAGGATATGAGGATGTAAGAAAGCATACAGGAGGTGAGTGACATGGTTCGGGTAAGTCCTCAAACTACTAATTTGCAAAAAAATTAGATTTGTGGGTGTTGGGAGGCCCTACATGCATTTTTCATGAATTTTGCCTAAATCTATAGAAAGTGGAGGCAAAATATGGGGCAAAACATTCTGGAGGGAGAGGCTCACCACTAAGGACAACCATGAGCTTAAATGAACGTTAGTGGTGGGTGTTCTAGCAAGTCTTTACCTAGGAGCTGACCATGTCCAGGCCATAAATTTGTAGGCCATGTGTGTCCTAGGTCAAGGCTATGCTATGGGTCTACAAAAAAATTGTAGCCTCAGCTTGGAGAGCCCAACAAAGGGCCTATGGGGGCCATAAATAAAGTCATAGGCCCACGAAAAGGTAGGGGAAGTAAAATAGTCAATTTACACTTGTATTTTGCTTCATTTGTGCACACTAACATTTGACTTTGTTGTGCATGGTTGTAGACATGAAGAAGAGTTAGAGTGTTAGAGGTAAAAGAGGCATCTCAGCTTTTATAGCCACCATCATTGTGTAGTGGCCAACCAAGAGAGAGTGTCTTAACATTGACTATGGTGAGAGGCAAAGAGAGTTGGTAGGAGGCCTGTGATAAATGAATACTAGCTAGAGAAATCCAAAACAAGCCCTGAACAACCACAACCACAACCCTACACAGCCTACAAGAACCACAACAAAGGAGAGAGGGAGTTAGTAGAGGACTAATTACAAGAAAACAATAGTATAACTGATTTAAATAAGAAAAAGACTCTGCTTCTATCCAAAGGTGAATCATAGGAGGAGTGCATAAGCCAAATGGTCATGAAGTCCTACAAAGTCTGATGACAAACACCATGAGAAAGAAAATACACTAAATGGGGGCTTAGTGAGGGTATTTTGGTAAGCTCTAGGGATTGCCAATACATTACAATCTGAGGCCTAGGCCTAACCTTGAGGGCAGACCACCACTTTACCCTAACCAAGGACCTACCCCAAGGTAGACCACAACTTGGCTTCCACATAGGCCAAATGGTATGGAAAATGCAAGAAGGAGCTGGAACATTCATATCTTGAGGTTCACTAGTATGACTTGAAACACGAGAGTTATAGAGGTGGGGTCATTATTAGTGAATGAGACCTCTGAACCTAGATGTGTAAGAGGATGCAATGCATACAACATGTGGTCATGAGCTTTTTGTAAGCTCTCCTCTCATTGATTAGGTTGCATGATAAAATGTGGATGGAATAACACTCAAGATCTGACTTGGCAACTTGAGATACCTCATTAAGAGAGGCATTGAGAGTGCCAATGCCATAATGAGATAATCATGACAAAAAGAGAGGCTCTACATTCATGAAAACATCTTGAAAGAGGTCTTCAGAGAGTGAAGAGATAGCTTGATGCCTAAAATAAGGAGGTGTTAAAGAGTGCAACTTAGGTTTAAGAGGAGTGAATGCTAATCGATACTCATCAGGGTTAAATTATTCATCTTTGAGAAATCAAAATTTTGTGGTGAGAACTTTGAGTGAACCCATAAGGCCCTATGATGAGACAACCAAAGCCTCATAAGAGGGTTTATCTTAGTTTAAAGCAATGCCTAGGGATCTAGGTCTACCTCCAAGGTGTGAACTTCACCTTCATACACAAATTAAACCACATGAAATGTTTTCAATGTGACAACTTGCATGGTAACAGTCCAAGGATGACCAGTGATCATCTTTTATGAGAGATCTATGTTTAACACACAAAACTTGATCCTGACTATCTTTGGTCCAAATTTGACCCGAAGCTTTGCCTTTCACATAGGCACAACTGTATCATTTTTGAAACCAACACATTTGGGGTGAGAATTTGAGAGCTTCTTATAACTAATACCGAGCTCGTTGAACACATGTAGTGGCATAATGTTCAATATAGATCCCTCGTTAATGATGCATCTCTTGACATGGAAATCATCAACCAAGGTCTTTATGTAGAGCAAAAATCTAGCCCTCTTTATGAGAATTGAAGCATTTGACAATGAGGTGGGGTCAAAAGACAATGTAGGAGGATGAAGGTGATCGGGGATGTTAGAGTTAAACAATATATCCATGTCATCCCATACCCTCATGAGAGAGACCAAACTTGTCAAAGATGAGTCCCATTTACTTAGGGTAAAGGCGAAGAAGGTCCTAAATGGAGATACCATAAGAAAGGGACTGCAGCTCCTCTACAACAGAATAAGGATGCTTTCTAGCTTGGGGAGGGATATTATGCCAAAAGTCAAACTTAACTTTGGGGTTTCCCATTCTCGTGGTCAAGGCTATAAGTACTACACTAATAGTCTCTCCAAAGGGGTTAGTTGCCTAACCTGAACATGTGTTGACAAAACACTCATACCTAGTAAAAGCTATGTCAATAGTATCAATAACTTTACTAGTCTCATGTTTAGCCTTCCCTTTCAAGTCAACTAAGGAAGAGGAAGCATAAGAGGTAGAAGAGTGAGAAGGAGAGTGATGGGCCTTGGCCTTTGACCTCTTCTTCTTCTTTGTCTTCTTTTCTTGTCATGGTCAGGAAGCTGCTCCTTAAACACATTCAACTTTAGGATGGGTTTGGCAAGTGGAGAACTTTGAGGGGTTAGTGAGGCCTTAACACAAAAATTTTGGGCAACACACTTCTTGTCAGAATGGCCCTTCATCTGATGAAAGTTGTAGAACTTGGAAATACCATAGGGATATGTTATTCATTATCCTCATGTGCTTTTTTTAGGGGCCTTATTTTCATTTGGACTCTTACTCAAAGTATTGACCTTGTAGCTATCTTTTTTTATCTTTCTTCTCCATGAAAAAATTATTGACACCATCGTTAGTTGCATTATGGTTGAGATCATGTGAGGAGAATGAATTTTGAGTTGGCACAAGCTAAATGCCTACATACACCTCAAAGACATCAATCTTTAGACACTCATTAACAACTTCATCATAAGAGGGGGTTCATGCTTGAGGACCTTAAGGTGGACCTCCTACCTCAATGCTCGCATGAACATGTCATAGAGATGATCATATAATAACTTTTCCCTACATGTATGGACTTGTGAATGCCACCTACACAAAAAGTCAAAGTTAGACTCACCCTTATCTTAAACTATGGAGGTGAGTGATTGGATGTCGAGGTTAAATGGTCTAGAGATATTGAAGTATTAGATGAAGTCATCAAGAATAAACTAGAAATGAAAAAAAAAGAATTTATGGCAAATTATAGAACCACACAAGAGATTTAACTTGCAGGGAGTAAGCAAAGAGATTCAATATCATGCCTTCATCCTATTCCCAATCCATACACACCATCATAAATGTTGTGATATGATCTATAGGATTAGCATCCCAAATCCCATTGAACTTAGATAATTTGAGGATTAGAGTAGGAAGGTGAATAACATGGACCCAAGGGGCTAGAGGATTCTTATGGAGACCCTCATAGGCACAATTGATATCGAGTTGATGATGAACTTGCTGAGGAGGCCTATAGGGGTTATGATGATGCCTATATTAGTAGTGGTCATTATGGCCATGGTCATGTGAGAGATGGTGTCAAGGTACCCCATGATATAGGGGATGATCATGATGGGGATAATCGCATTCACATGATGGCGAATGACCATGGGAAGGGTATCATTCCCTATGGGGATGATGAGATGATGTGACATGTATGAGTGGATAGTCATGATGACCTAGATCCTCATGGTGTCATCCACATGGGGAAATATGAGGGTCCATATGAGGGCAGTAATGTTCAGTATAGGCATCCTATAGATCTCTAGTCTACAAGTGGTAGTTGAAATCAGTGCACTCATCTGAGACCCTAAAAGAAGGGCTAGGAGGATGGGAAGGATCCATGAGAGGTGAATTCCAAGTCGAATCAGGGTACCCATGTATATAAATATGGACATTAGGGGGTTCTCATTGTAGAGTTTATTTTTAAAAAAGAGGTGGGGGACTCATGTGAGATCTAGTTAAGTTAACTGAACCTGAAAAGGTGATAGCTCTATCTCCACAGGAAGTATGTTGCCTAATCCTATGGGAGGAATGGTGCTCTACATTTACATGAAGCTACCTACAATAAACATCAATGATCATATGTAGTTGGTCAAGCCTCAATCCTAAGAGAGGGTCATCTTCACCCCTCATAGGTGATTATAAAATGGTGTGAAGCCACTGGGAATCATCCTTAGATAAGTGAACCTCAAACTGCTGGAAAGGTGAGTGAGTCCAGTGGTTTTAGGCTTGCTAATCTTGTTCCCTACAAAACATGAGAGGTTCAAGGTCATTATGCTATGTTAAGGGGACTTTCTAGGTTCTATGGTATCTATGGCATTCCACTGTATTCTCAACTTGCTCATGAACAAGCTCAGGGACAAGACCCTAAATTTGGTGGGAATGACATTCCAAGGGTAGGAGGCTGGCCATGGATTCAATAGAATATGAGCAACATGGGAGATAACAAAAAAGGTAAATGGTTTGAGAGCAGGCAAGGAGAAATACACAAAACCAAACCAATATCAAACAACCTAGAAGGGATCCACAACACAACTGAAAGCAAAGCCTCACATATATCTAAGGGGAATTAGTTAAGAGAGCTCTAAATGGGTTAGAACTAGCATGAGACTATATGTGAAATCCCACCAAGCATGCCAAAATGTATCTCTAAGAATCCAAATGGAGCCACAAGGTTTTAAAAGGGGGTATACAAGGTACTAATCAAACATTTAATAGGCTTAAGGACACTATGGGCTACTAGAGATCTATATAGGCTATCTGGTTTATTGATGTGTACCAAGCTATAGATAGACTTGTAAACCAAGTTAGGGTTAACATGATTGAGTGTACAAAGGACACAAATACATCTAACGGGTATAAAAAGAGTCAAACAAGTAGCTAAGGGGAAGAATTCAATGGTTAAAGAATGAGAAAGTAAACCATTAAACAAAAGAACACTACCAAACAAGAAATGTGTATCAAAAACATGCAACTCTAGTAATTAAAATATGATTTTGGGAAGGAAATGATGTCTTCGTGAATGAGAGAGAGATATAGAGAGTATGCAATTTCAAAAACCTAAGCTAATGTCTTTGTTCAAACAAAGCCGTCTCTAGCATGTGATATCTAACTTAACAAAGGGAATGCCATTTTAAGCAAACAAACTAATCTATTTGAACAAGAAAGCATCTACCAAGTAGTAAAATGATTCTGAATCATGCAAGCCTATGAAATGAAAGACATTTTCAAGAGGAAATATGTTTTTAGGTTTATGAGAATGCATAAAATTTAGAATTTACTCTCAAACATGTTTAAAATGAGATAAACTAGCATAAAAATAGTAAACGCTATAAAATACGCTTATCTACAACTAGGGAGTTTTACTTTGCATAACAGAGTGCCCTTAGATCAAGCTCAAATTAATGTGTATGTGTTATAAAAATTAAGAATCCAAGAATGAGATAATTATGGTGGAAGATAAGGCTGCACTATAAAGCTAGGTCAAAACCAATGTCCAAGCAACAAGGAGGAGGAGAAATAAGAACTTGTAAGAGTATATAAGCCCAAGCTAGGTGCACAAATCAGGTGTAATGCAACCTTTAGAAGTTAGGAGTAAGCCAAAATATAATAGGAATAAATCAAAGTAGCAATGGAGTCACCAAGTTAGTATGCAATAATGTAGATGAACCTCTGTCACAATGGATGCTTTAATCACCAAGAATGAATCAAGAGAGATTCAATAAAGAGAGAGAGAGAGAAAATGATCAAGAAGTAGGGTAAAGAGGAATTATTTGAGTAATATAGGGAACCCAAGGCCTTTGAAGTCCAAAATCGACCCATTTCTAGTTGTTTAGAGTCAAATAGGCTTAAAACCAATGCATTTTTGGAAAGTTGCAGCCTAGGCCATAGGTTTTGGGCCAAAACATGTGGCTTAGGCCGTAGGTTAGCCAAAAATCCATGGCTTGGGTCTACCATGAGTCCTGAGGTGGTCAAAGGGTCTCCAAAATGGTCCTAAGAAGCACTAGAAGGGTCCAGCTATGAACGAGAGGGCCAAAAGAGTGCAAGGAAGGTCTAGATGGGTACAAAATAGACTGAGGAAGCATCCAAGCATGTGGATAGTCTCAAATCAGATTGACGAGGTTAATATTGACATGAGATAATATGTAATCATTAAGAGGAGTAGGGTCGTGGGAAGTATGATTACACATTATTTCACATAAAAATATAATGGATCACTAATATTTCTTAACAACAACTTAATTAATTAGGGGGATGATGTTAGTGGAATTAGATGGGATCAATGCATGATTTTCATGGTGTGATTAATTGATTAGGGTGACAATGTGCTGAAAATCAGATGCATTAATAACAAATTTATAATTACATATTAGTTATTGATGAATTGGTGAATTAGTGATGACACTTAGGGTGGAAGAAATAGAGTGTTTACATTTGCCTCTCTTTAAAAGAATGTCATGACTAAAATAAGTAGTGGTGTTCAAAGAATATAAAAGAGGAAAAATAGGTACATGAGGATGTCCATAGTGGTGTGATGAAGTCAAGTGATGATTTAGTTAGTGGTGATGCCCCCTTGAGAGGGCGTGCGGGGATGAACGACATGGAAGGGTTCTCAAAATGAGAAGAAAGGTTGAAATGGAAGAGATGCAAGTTAAAATGGAAGGGTGAGGGTGAATAAATAAGAGGTGTTATGGGGGCAAGGGTGAATTGGTAGTCATTTTGACTCTATACATTTGAGATAGTTGAGATCTGACCTTGGATACATTATGATAAAAAATGGCATGTATACCTACAAATGAGCACTATAACAAATGTGTGAGGGAACACTAACAACTAGAGGAAGGTGGTGGTCTTGTAAGTGATGTTTTGGATTTGTGATTTTGGAAATATAAGTAAATTATTGAGGAGAAAACCCTGTGAAACACAAATGCTATGAGGAAATGCTATTAGTGTCTATGTTGGTTTTGGATATATTAGCATCTGTGCAAAAGTAGTGTCATCTACATCAAATGGGTGTCGCATGTGTTAGAAGTCATGTAATTTACATGAAGCTCATAATGTTTGTGTGACAATGTAATTTATGTTATTCTAGTGGAATTTATGTCATGTTTGTGGTGTTTATTTGAGAATGGGGGAAAATGACTGTGTACCTAGTTTTGGGTGATTACAAGAACATCTACTAGCTATTATGGTGTGAGAGATGTGGTTAATAGTCCTAAGACTTGTGAGATAGCTTGATGCAGATGAGATTTCTAGATGTAGTGGGATTATATTACATGGTAAGGATTCTAGAGATTTAGGCCAATGGGGCTCTACTGACAACATTGGTAGAGAGGTGGCACTCAGAGATGAACACTTTTCATCCATTGATTGGGGAGATGACAATGACAATGGAGGATCCTATATATCCCAATATAAAGGGATATGGTATATTAGAGAGAAAACTCACCTTGAGAAGTGATGAGAAGAGTGGTAGATAGGTAGGACATTCTGTTACAAGGGTTAGGCATATAATTGGATGTGTGCTTGGTTGGGGGGTTGGTGGAGTGATTGTCCCTAGTACTGATAGCTCTTGTCAGTGATACACTTCTACCTAACAAGACTAGGTGATATTTGCAAATGGGTTTAGCTAATGTCATAGTGGATATGGTGGAGGAGGCTATGGTGTTTGCATGAGGTCCATGTGTACTAATGAAGCTATATGTAGATTTATAGACATTGGCTTACATGGGTGGCAGGAGTATCAAGGCATCAAATATATTACAGATATGGGCCTAAGATCACAAATATCTAGAGTGTCCAATGGGGATGTGGTGATAGATAGATAGATATGAGCCTATGGTCTATAGCTGGGAGATCACTACCGATGGTTAATGATGACATTTGAGGGACATAAGATATTATAGGAGGGTCATGGATGAGTTGAGGCTAGATGATATAACATGGAGGCCATATAAAGAGCTAGATTTTTTATGGCTAGAGGATATATTTTACTTTGGACATGCTTAGACCACATTTTACATCATTGGTAGGTGAGACTACATCATAGAGCAATACCAACCAAACATAACACAAAGATAACTGGGGATGCATCAGGGTATTCCAACAAGTCCACATGTATTTTCCTAAGCTCATAAGGAGATACAATAGTGCAGGGCCTTGATGGATTGCATAGTGGCTATAGGTAGTTGGGTATTCCTTCAATATATTTATTCAGATGACATAAGGGATGCAATAGATGTAGGAGTGGAGGAAGGATATGACACTTGGTGTTAGTAGTAGAGAGTGACTAGGCTAAATTTTCTTGAGCACATATGGGGGACTATGTGGGAGTATATCTAATGTATCCTAAGGGCATTTCCATGGAGGAGGTGCTAATAAAGGGCAATGAGAGAGGATATCAGGGAGTCAAGAGGTGATAATTAAGGAGGTGGGGATGTATGTGGGTCTCAAGTGCATATGATAATAGGAGGTGATGGAGTCAGGCTGTAGGGACTGATACAGGTAGGGGGGATGGAATTTTGCCTTCAAGGCTAAATGAGATAGGAGGATATGTAGTAGGGCCCTGTAAATCAAGGAAATTAAAGGATGAGGAGATATTTGAGACTCTTTGATGGAGATCATAACCTAAGAAACAAATATATTAGACATAGGAGGGATGAGGGCTAAGAGATAGTACTCATAAGGCCTAATTAATAACATGAGACATGAAAATCACATAGTTGACAACCAAGGTGGAGTAGATGAAAATAGTGTTGGAGAGGAGAGAGGCTACCTATAAATCTCAACTAATAATGAGAGATATAGAGCTAGGGTAGGTATGAGCAAATATCTAGAGGGTACAAGGTGATAGGGACATGGCTTGTTCACTAACTCCTTTGGGTTTAAGATAGGTATTTATAGAGTCACTGAGAGTTGTGAGGGAGGATTAGTATTATATAAGGTTATATGAATAGGTTATTTCAATAGAGCAGAGAGTAATTTATTTTATAGATCAAATGAGCAGGAATACAAGGGCCTCATCAATGAGATTAGCGTAGTCGATGGGATTTTCTCATAGGATAAGTCCACCACCAACGAGTCCAATGATAAAAAAGAGTCATGCCAAAAGTTGACAAAAATGATTTTGATTATGATGTGTACATTATGAGATGTATGGATGGAATGTATGTTAGGGGGTGGAGGTAATCCAAGAAAAAACACACCTGTTCTAATTCCACCTGTTAGGATCTTGCTCCTCAGAAAGAGCACAGTATGATTACCAAATATAAGCAATTGAATATGCGGAAATAACCAGAAACACAAGTAACTAGAATTCACCAATAGCACAGAATATGAGAGACAATACACTATCTTGTATTAACACTATACAAAAAAGAATACAACAAAGAGCCGCCACACTCTTTCACCTTACAGAGGTTCGCCACACCTCAAGTGTACAGTAATTCTTCTCACACACACTCTCCTACACAAAAAATAGTCCCAACAACTAACTCACACACAGAATTGGTGTTCACCTCACCAACCAGTCAGTAATAACCCTGTCGGTACACCAAGCACTCTATAGCACTTCAAGCTGATCTCCCATGAACTTGCAACCTGCAATTCAAAGACCAAACTTACATGTAGATCCCCAATGAGCTTGCAACAACCTGCAAATCACAGATCTTACAACTAGAAGGAACTCTTCCTTTCTATCTCATGCATTACAATACATGCCAATGGGTCTATAAATAGATCCCTAACTCAAACAATAACTTAGACTCTTAATTTAGACAATTATCCTCGCAGCCCAAGACTCTAACTGGTCTTAACATGCAAACTCTTCGTTCACTTAACTAACTGTCCATGAAACGAGCAGTTCTGGAACACACAGGCGACCGACGTCGGTCCTTGCTTGTCTGGTTCTGCCGACGTCGGCCGACTTCCTGCCATCACCGGTGGCATTCTGCATTGGTCTCGATCGACGTCGGTCCTGCTGCCGACGCCGGTGCTCCTGGATCTCAGCAACCTTCTATTCCTCAGTTTGCAAAGGGTTGAAGCTTTTAGCTCCACAACCTAACAATGTATATTTGTATATAGACATTGTATACATATGTATAATGATATTATAGATTTGTGTTGTGTCATTTGTCTCATGTGATGATTATTATGTATGATGATGCGTTATATGTTTTTTAATGTTATGGATTTTATATTATGGTAGATGTATTATGATTATTTATGTGATGGATATCTTGACACTCCTTCTATTATGTTTATGATGCACACTTAGTTAATGAGAATGGATAGTTAGATAAAATGAATGAATGCGTAAGATGTGTATGAATATTGATGAGATGAATGTTGGTGATGAAATGATGATTCACGAGATTCTAACAGTTTGAGAAACCTAGTGTTTAATATAGCATATGTAAAGGTGCATCATGATATGTTAAACCATGATGACATTATTGCAATATGTCATATGATTGACATAGACACAACAAAAAGCAAATGTGTTGTCCCTTATCAAGTTAAGAACCCAATATTTTTATGATCAATGATAAAGATAGATTTGATTGGCCCCAAACAACAATGTATGCATGGGGGTTGGATTAGGAATGATATATCCAGATAAATCTGCAATGATTTGTTTAAAAGTTAAACCAGGTTTTCAGTAAGACTAAAGATAAGACAAAATGGATTTTTAGGTTTTTAGTTTTTTTAAGGATTTTTACATGACTACAAGTAAAGGGAAAACCTATTATATCATTAAGGATTAAAGTGGTAGTGGATGAAATGGTGGAGGGATTCAGGATGGGATCTCAAAGAACTATGTCTCTTGGGAACCATATGCTGAATTTTCCATGTGTCTTGTTGACATGACATTGGAATGTGCTCTGAAGAAGAACTAACATACCAAGATATTTCTGAAATAGGCCTCAATATTTCCTCTATGTCCTCATCAAGGTTAATGGTGGGGAGAAAAATGGGCATGATGGGATGGTGATAGGGATGGTTTAGGATGTCAATAATAAATGGATGGAGTGGGCTTGCCCCTAAGAGTAGGGTACTTGTAGACAATGAATTACACATGATACTAGAAATTGGTTTTCATCATGGTACTTGCCAAAGGTGCCATAAAAATGGTTTTCACCTTCGATGTTTTTTATTTTATTTTTGTTGTTATTTTATTTTATTAATTTTTAGATTTTTATTTTATTGTAGTAGCATATGAACATTCAAGTATGTATGAATTTGAGGTGCATGATGTTCATGGGTTCATCAAGCTCTTGTCCATCTTGTGTGGCAAACTTTATTCTCTTGATCTGAAATTGGTGATGACAACATAAGGACTTGACCGACCAATTAGGCTCAAACTTGCCTTTCTTTTCACGGTCTTAATTAGTGTTTTTTTGGTTTTCCTTAAGGACAAGGTCACCGATTTTAAATTCTTTGGATTTTATGTGCTTGTTATAGCTTATGTATAGCTTGTTTTGATATGATTTTAGATGATCCAATATGTTGAGCCCCTTTTTGTTAAGAAGTTCCAAATCCTAAAGCCATGTGACTCTATATTCTCCATCATCAATTATATTTTGCAATGAGATGCACAAAGAGGGTATCTTGATCTCAATTGGTAAGATTGTTTTGGATCTAATGACAAGGGAGTAGTGTGTGGCTCCTATGGGTGTGCAAATGCTATTAAGGTAGCCCATAAGCCAAGGTAAAGTTGAAGATGCCAATCTTGAGTGACATCATTGAAAATATTTTGGATAATTTTGGTGAGGGTTTTATTGTAAGCTTCAAGTTGGCCATTGCCTTGTGTATAGTAGGGCATGGACCATCTATGTTTGATGTGGAATTGATCATAATGGGCCTTGAATTTTTTGTTCTTGAAGGACTTACCATTGTTAATGATTCTGGTGGAAGGTATTTTGTAATGACACATGGGGTGGTTAAGGATGAACTTAGATATTTTGTTTGCCCGTTGCATAGGTGAGAGGGATGGATTCTACCCATTTGATAAAGTATTCGATGGTAGTGATGATGTGCTTGTGGGATTAGATGAAGAGGGATTTATTTTCCAAATGAGATTGATCCCACAAGTGGAGAAGGGTCATAGAGTCATGATCAACTGTAATGCTTGCAATGGTGTAAGGATTAGGTCTCCATGATTTTGACATGAGATATACTTTCTAACATATTAACACGCATCTGCTTCCATGATAGACCAATAGTATCTCATTTTGAGTAGTTTATTGGCTAGGACCATGCCACTGGTATGTGTTCCATAGAGTCCATTGTGGACTTCCTTTATCACCAAACTAGTTTATTATGAATTTAAACACGTCAATAGGTTTCCATCATAGACCCAATAATAAAGAGTGCTACCAAGGAGGGTGAAATGGGAAGAATTTTGGATTAAGGATTTTCATTAATTACATGAAATATTAGGAGGGACAATATGATCATAGAGCTAAGCATAAATGTATTAATAACAAGCGGAATTGAGACCAACTATTTCACATACCATTTTGGATTTTGGGATATTGTATGTTGGGATCATCAGTTGTTCAACTAAGAAATGGGATTGTCGAGTGTCTTGTGAGATTTCATGGATAATCTAATGGTGGCCATTACATCTGCAAATGTGTTACTTATGTGAGGGATTTATTCAAACTGAATGTGCACAAAATATTGTAGGCTATTAACTATGCTATTATAAGGGATGAACTTGTCATATTTAGTTTGATACTCATTATCAACTTATTTGATAATCAGCTGGGAGTCACTAAAGATAGATAAATGTTGAATGTTCCATTGGATTTCTAGCTTAAGACTTATGATGAGTGCTTCATACTCCATGATGTTGTTGGTTTAAGGAAATATGATTATCAAGGCTTTGGGGATGAAATCCAATTGTGTTTTAAGGAACACAATTCCTACACTCAAGCCATGGTTGGTGAAGGATCCATCAAAGTAAAGTTTTGATGCAAGTGACTCATCAAGAGACAAATTCAACTCATTCAGGAATATGATAGTCAAAGGTTGCCTATTTCAAAATGGTGCTTCCACTAATTGATCTGTAAGGACCTTCCCTTTGATATATTTTTGATTTGTATATTCGATATCAAACTCACTAAGCAACATGACCCATTTTTCCATTCTACTTATGAGAGCTGATTTTGATAGAAGATATTTGAGAGGATCAACTTTGGCAACAAGCTTGGTTTTATTGTTGAGCATGTAGTGTCGTAATTTTTGAGAAGCCAAGACAAAAATTAGGCATGCTTTCTCTATTGGGTGTAGTTTAGTTTATATGCTATTAAAATCCTACTTAGATAATAGACAACTCTATCATGTTGAGCCAAGAGAACACCCAAGGCAATCTGTGTTGCTAAGATGTAAAGCAACAACAATTTTACTAGAGTAGGCATAACTAGTACTAGTAGGTTTGAAAGATATTGCTTGATTTATATTAAATGCTATTGAAATTATTGATTCCTATGGAATACAATGTCCTTTTTATTAAACATGTGATTAATTGACACTTATTTGCCAGTTATGAGATGAACCCTATGATAGCTTGAATTTTAATCAATAGACTTTACAATTGTTTAAAGTTTTGAGGATGGGGCATCTCTATGATGTACTTGAATTTTGTTTGGTTGACTTTGTTACCTATTTTGGAGACAATGAATTCCAATAGTTTTTTGAATGTGATAATGAAAACACACTTTTTAAGATATAGATAGAGTTTGTATTCCTTATTATTTCAAAGCTTCTCCACAAAATGGTGATATATTATGATCTTATTTTTTATTAACCCAACATGTCATCTATGTAGTATTCAACATTATCATGAAGCACATCATGTAAGATGATAATCATAACTCTTATATAAGTTACACCTACATTTTTCAAGCCAAAAGGAATGACTTGGTATCAAAAGGTTCCCCATAGTGTAGTGAATGTTGTTTTGTGTTGATCTTCAAGCACAATTTTAATTTTATTATATCCCTAAAAACCATCTATGAGATATAGAATTTCATGTCCCATTGTTTAGTTAACAATCATGCCAATATTGGATAAGTGGAGATCGTCTTTGGGATAAGCTTTATTGATGTCATGAAAATTTGTGCAAACTCAGATCCTTGTTGGTTTCTTTATCACATGCACCATGTTGGATATCCATTTAAAATAGTCAATTGGTAAATGAAACCAAAATCCAAGAGTTTTTTAAGTTCTCTAAAGAGAAGCGATACCATGAGATGCATTTTCTTGATTTTTTATTTAACAGGTTTAACATTTGCATGTATAATGAGATGGTGCACTGTGTTTTATCAATTTAAGAAATAGGAGATGCTAGATTCAAATTTAATAAAATGAATTGAGATGAATTAGTTGTAAATTATATGCATAAAATAAGCATTCATTGATTTATAATTTAATATATTTGAAAATATGATAAAAGGGGAAATAAAAAAGATAAATTACTTAACTAGAAATTTGACAATGCAAGACTGAGACATAATCGATAGATTTGATTGTGTGATGTTTCTCTAAATCAAGAATAGGGTTTTAATTTCTCTCTAAATAAGGTCACTAGATTCAAATAAGGATGCAATGCACTAGTGTCTTTAGGGATCATCATCATCCTATGAGGGTTTGTTCTCTATGATGTATATGATAGGTTCATTTGCTCATGTATGTCCCATTTGTGTTTGTAGGATCTCTCGATATATTTTAAAAGGCATCATGTACCTTATTTTTCACCAAAACCCTAGATCAATTACATAATAGAATGAATGCAATCATGGGGTTAAAAATGGGTTAGTGGGTTAAGGTGTACTTGACCTCAAAATCCCATGTATTGAACCTTTCCTACATACTAATACTCTAAAGAGGGATCAAGCTCCATGTAGTTCTCTAATGCTATGGTGGTGTGTGTGAAATATTGGTGAAAAATGCTAAATGCTAGTGAAATATTGGTGTATTTATGTGCTTCAACCATGACTTGTGACCCTTGAAGTGTATGCAAACTTAGGTCAAGGTTATTAGGGCTATGTGGACATTGAATTAGGAAGAATATGTTATTTTTTCCTCAATGAGCAATAAGATGTTCTAGTGATTTTCATGTGTGAGTCTATTGTGTGAAACATGGCTTGAAAAATGTGGATTTATAGTTATTAGTTAGGAATTCCTTAGGATGGTGCTTACTAAACATATAGGATGACTTATTACATGAGTTTAAATTTGAGTAACTTGATGTTATTTGGCAGGTGGATGTGACTAGTAGAATTGGACAATATTAAGGAGTGGGATAGTCCAAAAGGAGTGGTCTTGTCTAAAGAGTAGAGATAACTAAATTAAAAGTGTGGATTAGTCTAAAAGTGATTTTACACTATTAAATATAGATATTTTAAGATCATTGGTTATTTGGATAAAATGTTCATCCACATAAAAGTGAAAGAATGATAGTCAAAAGATTATGGAACGAGGCATGACCTAAGTGTATATAAAGAGTGGTCACAAGTACACTAATTCAAATTAAATGTTAATTTGTGTTTCTACATTTCCCCCACTTTTATTTAAGTAAATAATTAAAACAAACATACTAGAGTAAAATCAAAATGTGTATACTTGAACTTATGAAGAATAGTCCTGAATGTGGGCCACATGCTGAAATTTGCTTCATACAAACCTACAATGAAACATGGAGAAATTGGTACATACTTAAGATGAAAATATCAATGTAAAGACAAGAAAACTTATAGATTAACTATCAAGGAATGAATACACTTAATTAGGTATGTGACCCATTGTGTCTTTTGGTGTAAAAATTGATAATTTTTTAGAGGGTAGGACCGTTGGAGTTTTCCATTCGTTGAAGAGCTTGGATTAGATTGTGCATGCCCCAATCCTCATTGATAGAAGAGTGTGCTTAAGAACTCAAGGTGTTCTTGAATCCATTATTTCATACCTAGAGTAGTAGAGTAGCCTAAAATTCTTGTAAGAATTCTAAAGGATCATTTTGGTGCAAAATTATCACAAAATTGGTTAAAAAATAACATAATTTGGGTTTTGCATATACAACATGGAGAATGATATAAGTTTCCATTCAATTTATGGAACTATGAAAAACTAATTAAGGAGGTGGCCATTTGACACGCACATTCCACCAATCTAATATATGGGTGTATATGGATTCTAAAAATGAGTAATATCTTGTGATTTTTTGAGCAAAACATGTGTGCAAATCCTGTTGTAAACTGACTAAGATTCTAAGAATTTTTAAAAATAGATGTTTTATACCTGCTAAAAAAATAACGTGTTGTTTTGGACATAGCCAGATTATGCCATTATTTTAATGGAGTGTTGTTGTCTAAAATCACTTTTTGGGTATGGATCATGATCAACTATGTAAACCCTGTTGATTTCTAACTATTTTGTATATTCTTGTAGTTTAGTCTTTAAGACAAGACATTGTGTATGCCCCCTCTTTTGAGGTGAATTGTGAAGCATGTGAAATAAATTAACTCAAAATAAAAATTTATGTAATAAATGTTATGAAGAGATGTAAATTTGAGTATAAATGATAGCATTGAAAGCATGGCATCATCATATATAAACTGAGTAAAATAGTGACATAAGATGCATTTGGAAATAGGCATACTAGTGGAATTACCAAGATAGGTATCAATTATGCACACATATAAATGATTATATACTAAAGATAGCATAGTTGATTAGAACAACTTGGGAAGGATGCATGATATCCATTATGACATCATAAAACATGGAAGATGTGTGATATCCCTAATGGCATTGAATTTTGAGTAAATTGAGCAAACAAGTGTCATGGCTATGAAGCACACCTGTAAAGAGTACACACAAAATCACACAAAGCACATAATATAAGGATAGTGGGAGACATACAAGGGACATGTTAAAATGTTACTCACACACATAGAAGCACTACATGAAGGCTTAGAATCACAATCAAGGACATGATCAAATGCCCACAATCCAAATAAGATGAATACACACAAAACATGATGCAATAAAGAAAACATGAAAATCATGCATGAATAAGTATATGAAAATCATGATTGACATTAGCAACTTGTAACATTATTATATTTAACAACTCAGGTATCTAGTAGTCTAGTAATGTGAAAGTAAGTACACTAATAAATCATGCAATGTAATTTACTAAAGTACAAACAATAGGGATAATAAAATAAGGATAAAAATTATATAAGAGGATGCTCCAAATGAAATTTTTGTGATATAGAAAAGTTGTAGAGAGCCTATGATGGGTTTTAATCTGAAAGAATAGAGCCTATGTTCACTAGGACAAGTCTATTAGAATTAGACAAGAGAATAGTGCGTTATTGTCTATATAGAGCAATTTTGTCTATGTAAGTTTTCTATGTCGAAGACAATATCACCTACTAAAAATTCATCTAGAAATGACAACTTGTATGTTGTGCATTCACTCATGTACACTTGTGAATCATATTTGATATAAAATTAGATATAGATAATTAATGTATATACTAAGCACACATCAACTAATGTAAATGCATTAAAATTATAGGCATAGGTCTTAGTTTTTAAAATCTTATAAAATATTCCATTTTTTTTATTATTTTCATGTATGAATTGAAAATTAGAAACAAGGATAATAATCAATGACTCATTAAAGGAACTCACAATCAATAGGTCCTATGTTTAGCAGAGGAAGGATAACCTCTCGTGAAGTGAGAGCATTGTGGCATTGTGAAGCAGTTGGTGTCAAATCAAAATTTGAAAATTGATATGACTCTAAAACATAAGTTCCATGGTCAAGATAATGCTTTGCAGTATATTTTGTATGTTCTTTGGCATGATCAACTCTAGGACTCTTTCAAACCCATCATGTAGTGTAGGAAGAACTCTATGTTGGTGTCCTTTGTGAAACACTCTTAATGTTTTATAGTACCAATCTAGGACTATCTGGAGTAGAGAATGGCTCTATAGAATCTATGACAAACCTTTAATTAAGTGGCTTCTCAAGGATGGGTCTCTTGGGAGAATGGACCACTTGCTTCTGATTTTTATAAGTAGGTTGACCCTTTTTAGGTTGCTCATTTGTAATTTACTATGTAGGGACAATGATCTTTGGTTGGATAGGGTATTCATTAGGAATACTATGAACTATGACTACCTCATTAGAAAATATATACTTTAAGTATTTGTAAATTGTGGAAGGCACTGCATGAAGCTGTTGAGGCCAAGGATTTCCTAATAATATATCAAATATGCCTAAACTAGGTACTATTGTAAATTTGGTGGCCATATGTGCTAGACCAATCGATAATGGTAATGTGATCTCATCAATATAAATCTAAATGTGGACATTAAAGCCCTTAATAATTGTGTCAGTCAGAGATATATCTCTATATATTTATCTAAGATAAGAGAGAAGTGTTATAGTGCACATATTTACACTTGAATTGTTATCAACCATGACACTTTGTATAGGTTGATGATTAATGTAAGCTCGAATGAATACAAATCACAAATCACAATTATTATCAACGATATCATGCTATATGAATGTCATGAGTGGCCTAGATGGAAATAAAACATGATATGTACCAATGATTCCATGCAAAGGATGTTGTGATTTAGTATGAAGATGACAAGAAGTTAGTGGAGGATGTGCATTGTTTGTGTAATGCACTTCTAGCTTATCGATTATTTCATGAATTGTGTGCTTAAGGAAAGGATAAATAAATATATTCATTGTTCCATTCTCACTTGGTTGTGGTTGTGTACTTTTTTTAGGTACACTCACATTAATGATGTTCTCATCTATCAAGTCCTGAATCTCAAGTTGTAAATTAATACATCAGTTTGTAGTATGTCTTAATGCTCTATGATAGCCACAAGAATCATTTTGATTAAATCCATTTGGAAGAGGCTTAGTCATATCAACCTATTTAATTGAAGGGAGTGATATGATGTTGCATTCCAATAGATTTTTCAATACCTTATAGGAAGCATCAATTATGATGGTAAACTATCTCCTTGGAAGAGATGATAATATAATACACATAGTAGGTTGTGAAACTGCATTCACAATTTCCTTTTGATCACTCTTTTTCTCATTTGGTCTCACCTTGTATGGTGGATTACTCAAATTATTAGCATGATAAGTGGAAACAGGGTTAATTACTGTAATCACCTAAAAGTGGTAATTGGATGCTAAGAGTGTCACTTGAGTCACCCTATCTCGAGGTTTTCCATAGACCTATTCTAGAGCCTTAAACTTGAATTTTAAATCATTCAACAAACTTTGTTCACTTACAACTAGTCAAGACATAGTACCTAAATTGTCACCTCTAACCCTAATCCAAATTTCTCAACATTCTACCAAAAGGAGATTAGCACCACATTTGGGACACTATAGCCACATGACGCTACTGTCCCCAACTGGGCACTTCTATCTTTAGCCCCAATTCTTCCTAACAAATAATTTTCCAAACACTTATCCCTCTTAAGGTCAGACTAAGCTCATTTTATTATCCACACAAGCAACATAACCTTATAAATACAAGTCTAATCCACCTTTATAGACTAGATGGAAAATAGATGCAAAAGTTATTCAAACTAATGACAAAGTTGTGCAAAATCAAGGTAAATTATCCCTATTTTGCCCTACTTTTTGCATTCTACCATCTACAATAACCCTAAGTCTAGTTTTCAATCATTCCAAATATCAATCACATTCAAGGCATCCAAGGCCACTCTCATTCTAGCATTCAGTTGCACATACATTAAACATTAGGTGGGAAAACTACATCAGACTTGATCGCTCTTTAGAGTATTGCTATGTAGGAAACTCTCCACATAGAGGGGAGTTGAGGATGTCTAGTCCATCATAATAACATAATAAAATCTTGATCATATCACACTTTCAAAGAGAACAAGGGTTTGCACATGACATCAAGCTTTCTAGGTATAATACACAACTATAGGTTTTGGTCATGATGGAACAAAGTATATAAACACAGGCACATGTACTCCCTAAAAATAGGAATAGTCCCACAAAGTGGAGATTAGTGCCATATCTTGAACACTACACATAGATGACACTAGTATCAAAATTAGGTGCTACTATGTAGTGAATAGATGAATATCAGAGTCCTGCTTGTGACACTCAAAACTATTCATATCTCAAGTTTTAGAACCTAGATCATCTGTGACAGTCTATTTCTAGCTAAGTCTCTATTTATCCCTATTTGTTATTATTTATAAAAAGTCAAAAGAAGTCAAAATCATAACAAATCATTAGGTTAATTATTTTAATTTATTTAACTAATTTAAGCATCTTAGCCTTTTAACCAAACATAAGAATCACACTTGTAAAACCTTGAAAAGGTTAAATCATTTGGTGAACCCAACTTACTTCGAATATTGCATCAAAACCCTAGTATGCATTATTCCAAATTTTGTGCAATAAATTTAGGGTTGCCTACTTATAATTTTCTCATTTTTTTTAGACAATCTAGCTAATTAAAATCAATATTACATTAGGGTTTCAATTTATTTTACATCCAATATTATTTATTGCAAATAAACCCTAAATATAAAAGACCCTAACCCTAGACACATTAAGGTTTGTATCATTTTCTATTTATACTCATATTTTATTTTCAAAACTCAAATTTTAGATCCGTATATCTTATAATTCATATTATCATGATCATAATGATAGAAGAAATCAATTACTTTTTTTGGCAAAGTTTAATACTTTCACTTGTATGTTTATTCCCTTTAATTTGGAATGAACTCAAAAAAACAAACACATGTATAGATGATGTTTTATATCAATTGAAATATATGTAATATCTCATAGGATGTTATCTTTCTCCTTTAATTTCAAGAAAATCCATACACACTTAGAGAATTTAACACATAAGCTAACAACTATGTTCCAAGTTTTAGTGTCATATTTTATGCATAGGAAAAAATCTCCTTCTCCTCCTCATTTCCATGAGGGTGATAACTACTTTCCCTCTAACTAGATCTATGCTATCATTCCTCCACAAGATTAAGCAACCTATAACACTGTCACTAGTGCCCCTACTCATCTTATTCACACCTGTTGTGTACAAGGTGTGTGCCTACATGTTCAAACAAAAATAACTAGGGTTTACACTTATGAAACTCTATATGATCAAAATATCAGTATGAGTAAGATAATTATAGGTTTAAAAAATCAAAATCAACTAATACATGAAAAGATTATGTAGTCATGTAAAATTCTAAATTGGATGACTTAGGCATGACTAATGACACCCAACCCATAGGTCCTCCTTCTTACTCACACAACCCTTCTAGGCTATTCTCTCACTGATTCTCAATCATTTGTAGCCTTCCAAACTTATCTCTTTCAGACCTAGGTATCCCTTTTAGGCTTAGATCTATCCTCCCAAGTCTCATCCCCTTAGGACAATAATACCTAAATTAGACAGGAGCACCAGAACCCAGGGTGTCCTTTTTTTGATGCTATTGTCCAAGTTCATTTTTACCTCTAATTATCAAATTTTCTTGAATCTTTATATTTTTCCCTATTAGCCTAATACAAGTTCATTTAACCCATGATCATTAATTACCCTATAAAAGGCTATTCAAAGTCTATTTAGAAGGGTTGACAGTAATTTACAAGAAAGAAGCAAGAATACAAGCAAGTAAACTCAAGCACTCTTCCCTATTCTCTGCATACAACCTTCCAAGAGCATTTCAAGCCTATTCAATCACTCATACAAGTCCCTAGTCATCCAAAGTACATCTAGTTTTGCATCTAGTTGCATACATCACACATAATTGCACCAAGCACTTCAGTGGGAGAACTACATTAGCTTTATCCTTCTTCAGAGTGTTGGTATGTAGGTAGGGTGCCCACACATAGGGTGTGAAGTGTGTCCATCGTATCCTTTACACACTAACCCCTTCTCTCTCTTTCCCAAATTTCCATTCAAGTTCAAGCACAAAGAGCTCCTAAGGGTTTTGAAAACTAAATCAGACACATAATAATCTTCGTATGCTTCTAGGCCTCAAAAATTCATAGATAGGGTCACATAGGCTTACCGAATAGAACCCAAAAAGCTTTTAACCTCAAGACAATAGTGCTGGAATAAGACTACAGTGCTGGACAATAGGGTGTCCAGTTTCAGCACTCCTGTCCAACCCAAAAATGAAGTTTAGGAACCTATTCTAACCTATTTTCTAGTCTTGCTCCTCTAGTATCAAGCCCTGTCTCAGTCCTGATCAAACATAATAAGCTAAGTTCTATTTTCTCTTACTTCCTTCTATATTTAGAAAAGGTAAAAATACATATGTATTTATAGAAATCAATAGGTTAATTAAAGCATATTAATCACTGATTTACATTTCTCAGACCCATTTATTATTTAGGAATTAAACACCTAATTTCCTAAAATGATAAAACATTTGGTGAACCTGACTTACTTTGAATTTTTGCACAAAACCCTAGAAACCCTAGGGATAATTATTTCTATTATTTTTCCATAATCTCTTGATTTTTCTTAAATTTAAAAATCATAAATCTACCAATTAATTGCAAAAATATCATATATTTTGTTCAAACCCTAATTTGCACATACTAGGTCATTTTTGCATACAAACACTTTTCAAATACTAGGAAAAATATATTACTAATTTTAGAAATATTTTCTAATTTTTCCTAATTATTTCAATTAAAATTCTACAAATTGGTCTAAAGTTCTCAAATTATTGCACTAATTTAAAAAAAATCATTCAAAAGCCTAGTTACATCAACTAAACTCCCAGTTATTTTCTAGTACTGTTCACATCATTTTATGAAATTTTAGTTTCATATAAAACTCATAAAATTAATTTCAACATTAAAAATTCATAGTATTTTGCACAAGTATTTCTGAAAAATCTTTAATTGCATATACTAACACCTCTTTGCTTCTTGCGGTATCACCTTAGATCTCTCGCTAAATTACAAAAATGATGTGCTTTTATTTACAAAGTTTTCTTACATGTCTTACAAATAATCAGGAAACCATAATAGGTCCTATCATGTACATTAATGATGAAGTTTATCATATGTTAGTATAAATTTTTATTCTTTGCATTTCATGTTTATTTTTCATTACATGGGATGATGTTAAGCAATTTATACTTAACTATGTTAATCCATCTCCTACATCACCTCCCTTAGAGTCCCTTCCTTGTACTATGTCATGTTGCATGGTCTATTTCACTCTTCCCTAAGTAACTACCTATTGCCAGAGAGCCTAGTTGACACCCTTTGTCCCTCTACCTCCTCAAGCCATTGATTATCTTTGCTCTCCTACTGTAGCTACTAATCCTTCTATATGGATTGTAGATACTATGATTAGAGCTATTAATCGACGTGCCACTATGCCTCCTCCACCTACCCAGGAGCCCTATCACCTTGATATTCCAACCCATCCTAGGCCCAACCCACCCACATAGGCAGATTTACATAAGGCATATGACATTACTGATCAGTTGCGGAACACTCCATCTAAAATTTCCATGTTAGAATTACTTGAGAAAGCAAATGTATTCAAGGACATTCTTTATTAGGCACTCACTTAGACTTCTCTACCTATTGATTCAGAACCTTCTTATTTTTCATCAGTGGTCAACACTTCAAAAACTATAAAAGATGCAATTTATTTTGATAGTGAGGACATGCCTTCTCAAATAGTTATTGATCAAAATTTGCCATTATTCATACAAGTACAAGTCAAAACCAATGTAGTCAAGAGAGTTTTTGTTGATAGTGGTTTTGGAATAACTTTATGTAATATCACATTCTTACAGCTCATGGGTGTAGATTTGGCACCAATGCAAAAAACATATAAGAACATTTGAGGGTTTGATGATATACCATGATAGACATTGGGTACTATTACTTTATATATCATGGTGGGCCCAAAAACCCTCCCATCACAGTTCTAGGTCATGCTAGGTCGACTTCACTATAATATTTTGCTCATATGACCCTAGATACATACCATAGGTGCTATCCCTTCCACTCTCCATCGATGTTTTAAGTTTCTCCATGAGGGATATCTATACACATGTCCAATAGACAACAAACCATTCAGATATTATTGACTTAAAGAGTCATCTTTGACTATTTAATCAAATGGGACACCATATCTCACATCACAACCACCACTTTATAGCATTTCTCTTGATCAAATACATACATATGAGGCTGGTGAGACTAACACTTCCCACACTACTCCACTTATAGTCACACCGTTAACATTATCTCTTTTGCTAGTCATAGCAGCTTCAGTCATTTTATCTACTTCATCAGTCATAGTTTTGACACCTATTACACATCCACCATCATCGACAATAATACGAATAATTTTAGTTGATTACATAGTTACTCCATTGCTTATAGATATTTTGGTAGTAACACCTTCTTCTACTACCATAGCTGAGGAGACTCCTATAACACAGTTACCCCTTGTGGTAAATATGGAGTTACCATATGTACATGATGTTGACATAGATTCATAGGCTTCTTTATATGATGATACAACACCCACACTCATAAATGACTATTGTGTTGACTAAGATTTACACTAGTCAACCCAAGAGAGTAACATGGTGATTATAGAGCTCTCATCCCACATCTCACATCACTTCTAGCATCTCACACTACACTCTAAAAATATGTTCCATAGTCACAACCACAAACATATCACTTGTCATATATAGTTCACTTGATTACTTCCATATATATAAAGCCTATTATTTAGATTCAAGTAGGTAGCACACAACATCATCCATAGTTTATGTTACAAATATTAATTGATTATGGATTGATCACATTACCTATAGTATGACATAGATCTATCAACAGATTGTCACATCAGGATGGTCATCCATTTTGTACATTTCATAGGATTACAGGCCATGATACAAACTCATGTACAATAGAGATTGGATATACTATAGGATTGAGGCATTATTTAGAGTATAGCACCACCAATAGCACCAACTCCACCACTTCTACTAAAGTCATCTACTAGTAGGACTAAACATCGCAGAGTAGAGTTAATATCTCCCCCACCAGAGCAACCTTCAGTTTGCCTTCAACATTGTGACACCATAAACACATCTACAACATATGATGATACTTATGATGATGATCTTGAGGCATTTGATGATGGTCATGACCCTTTCCTCCATTTCCATCCCCATCAGGCTCCATCCTTGGATCCCTTCCCCCCTCCAGCCTAGTCTTTTATATCATTATGTACATACTACTTTATTCACATACTTGTATATAGTCTTTTTCCAACATTAATTGTATATAATCTCTTCTGCATTGATTGTACATAACTTATATCAAAATACAAAAACAATACAAAAATTCAAAATACAAAAACATTTAAAACATATCAAAAATACCAAAAACATTTTGATTGTATGTAGCATCCATGATTTACATTACTACTATCATGCCATGACTTGTATTTTTTGTTTCATGTTATTGTATGTTTATTTTTTTACATTGCCATGCTTCACTTAATCTTCTTTGAGTGTGTGCAATGACATCCAACTACTTGATTACTTCATTCTACCCATTGAGGGGGCATTCCTACTTCTACATTGGAGACACACATTGATATACATACCCACTGGGGGCATCTTCTACATGACTACACCATCCAGGTTATGTCATTCCTATAGTACACACTCTAGGTTATCATGCTAATGTACATTACTTTATAGCTTACATATAATATTATATCAACATTTCACTAGTATTTAACACTTGCATATGTCTTAGCATATACTTAGTCTTGTACTACACATGTTTTGTATACTTTCACATTTTATTTGATTAGTTAGATGTGCTTGTATCTTTCTAGTTTTCACATGCTTTCTCTACTTGCTTAGCATAGCTTGTGTGATTGCATTTCCAATTATAGTTTGTCTCCTACTTGTGCCTTAGGAAATTTGTCAATATCCTTTTGATTCTATTCATGTGTGTTCCTTAGGACACCTGCCAATGTCCTTTTCTGGTACTCTTCCATGTGTTTGTGGCCCTTGTGCCAACTTTGCTTATTTCCCTTATATGTATATGTGGCATTTGAACATGCCTTCCATGCTTATTTTTTAGTTTGAGTGACATGTGCTAATGTCCCTTGTTTTCATGGCCCCTTGGCCATCCTTGTGTGCTTCTTGCTTCTTGCTTGTTTTCTTTTAAATATGTGCAATGCCATGATCCATATCATGCATTTCTCTTGATTTCTTGGATGCCATTATGGACATCATACTCCATCCCTCCAACTAACAAATAATATGTAACATTTTTAGTTTAGTACTTTGCACATGATTTCACATTATTATATATATCTAGGCATACCCCTATTGATCTAACAATCCATCAATAGAAACATTCCTATATCTTGAAACATATTGTCAAATATGAAATGCTATATCATATATATATATATATATACAGCTTAATACACTTGCATGACTCTTTTCTTCTGAGGGCAGTCATTGCAAGTTCATTATTCCTACACTCAAAAGAGGGGGCATCAAATAGGGGTTTTGTCATAAAGACCAAAGATCCTAATAAGAGAAACAACATCATTTAGACCACTCAGTACAGAATCCAGAGGTTAAACTGGTCAAAATAGAGTAAAAAATAGTGATAGTTCCAGATCAATAACCAATTTTCATACCAGACAATAGCACCAAAAATGGATAGTAATGCCAAACACACGGGTGTCCACATTTTGGTAGTCTTGTCTAGGTAGAAAAACACTCAAGTTTTCTAGAAATAAGCAAAAAGTTTAGTTTAGGGATAGTTTTTGCACTTCCAGATCAGTCAGATTCAGTAGTTTCAGTATAGTTTTCTTAGATATAGGGGGTTATCTTGTGCGGCATGAAGGTTCTCACTTTTAGTTCAGATTAGGTAGTTGGCATAACTTCTAGATCAGAATCCATGTTCTTGACATTAGTGATTAGGGGTAAGGTGCGCAACACATTGATCTTCTTTTATTTTTGAGTTTAGTTTATTCTAGGCATTCTCAATAGGTGTGTGCCTTACTCCATCTATAGGTGGTTGGCATCACTTTTAATTTGAATTTTCATACAAGTTTAACTTTTTGAGTACTCGAGTTCCCTAGTTGGCTTTCATATAAGCCTAGTACATCAGTTTTGGAGTGGTTTTCATACAAGCCTAATCTCCATCTTTCAAAATGGCTAAGAATGGCATAGTTTCTAACATACATTTAGGCTATCCATGCCACATTATCAAATTTCCAACACATCTATGGGCTCCATGAGCTATTTCATATGACATATATTCTATACTAGTATCACTTCATAGCTTCACTTCATGGGGAAATGATGGAGATAAAGGGCCAGTCTTTATATTCTTGAGCCACCTATTCAATGGGACTAGATACATAGTCCAATCATTGATTAACACACGCATGATTTATTAACTTCACTTAGTTGGTGATGATGGAGCAAAGGGCCAACCATGACATTCTTGAGCCACCTTCAGGGGAATTGAGCACTCAACTTTGTTCATGATATTAATTTTGATTCAACACATACTCAGCATAATCCAACATAATCTAGCATCACAATAGCTTTTGTAGTGGTTTACATACCGAGTGAGGTGTATTCTTTCTTCTTTCTTCCTCTTACTCAGCTTTTGTATGTTCTTATTTTAGATATATTGGATCTAGTAATAAATGATCTACTTTATGTTTTCATTTTTAGATTCACACTTCACAACATACTCTCTCTATGCACATCCAACACCACACAACTTCATGAGCTTCTCCCTAACAAGTAAGTTAAAGTATGCTTTATTTTTTTCCTTTATCCTAGTATTTCACTTTGCTGCATCACTAGAATAAAGGGGGGGGGAATTTAGTCATGTAAAATGCAAAATTGGATGACTTAGGCATGGATAATGACACCCAACCCATAGGTCCTCCTTCTTGCTCACACAACCCTTTTATGCTATTCTCTCACTAATTCTTAGTCATTCCTAGCCTTCTGAACTTAGCTGTTTTAGACCTAGGAAACCCTTTCAAGCCTAGATCTATCCCCCTAAGTCTCATCCCCTTAGGATAATAGCTCTTAAATTGGATAGGAGTGCTAGAACCTAGGGTGTCTTATTTTTGATGCTTTTGTTCAAGTGCATTTTTACCTCTAATTTTCCCAAATCCTTATCTTTTTTCCTATCAACCTAATACAAGTTTATTTAACCCAAAATCGTTAATTACCTTATAAAAGGCCATTCAAAGTCCATTTAGAAGGGTTGGCACTCATTTATAGGAAAGAAGGAAGAATACAAGCAAGTACACTCAAACACTCTTCCCTTTTCTTTTCATATAACCTTTCAAGAGAATTTCAAGCCTATTTAATCACTCATAGCAGTCCCTAGTCATCCAAAGTACATCCAAATTTGTATCTAGTTGCATACATTACACATAATTACACTAAGCACTTCAATGGCAGAACTACATTAGCTTGATCCCTCTTCAGGGTATTGATATATAAGTAGCGTGCCCACACACGGGGTGTGAAGCGTATCTAGCATATCCTTTACACACTAACCCCTTCTCTCTCTTTCCCAAATTTACATTCAATTTCAAGCACAAAGAGATCTTAAGGGTTTTGAAGACCAAATCAAACACACAATGATCTCCATAGGCTGTTAGGCTTAAAAAATTCACAAATAGGGTCACATAGGCATGCTAAATAGAAGCTAGAAAGCTTTTAGCCTCAGGACCATAGATCTAGAATCAAACTACAACACCGAACAATAAGGTGTCCACTTTTGGCACTTCTGTCCAACCCAAAATTGAAGTTTAGGAACCTATTTTAGCCTATTTTCTAGTATTTCTCCTCTAGTATCAGACCCTATCTCAATCTGAATCAAATAGAATAAGCTAAGTTCTATTTTCTCTTACTTCTTGCTATATTTAGAAAAGACAAAAATACTATCTATTTACACAAATTAGTAGGTTAATTAAAGCATATTACTCACTGATTTACATTGCTCATACCCATTTATTATTTAGGAATAAAACACCTAATTTCCTAAAATGATAAAATAGATTACAACATTGGAAAAACAATTTACAAAATAAAGGTCTCTAGGGCACAATAGTGTAAATCATGTTTATACATCTTCAACTTGTCAATTTGTGGCAAAACAATGTTACATATCAAAACACGATATCAAAATAAAGTACATATATAACTAGTGATTTAAAAAGCATTCAAATGTCAAATAAGAGTTCAAGTGAGATACTAAGGGACATGATTAAATCTAGGCTAATTAACCTACCTCCTCTATACCTAATAAGGAGATCTATATATTTTTGTGCATATCATAGAATGCATTGGGACTACATTGATTCATGTTTAGCATTGAAAAGGAAAATACAACAAATAATGGATATAGATGACTCACATAGTGACACTTCATCCAAACAAAATACAATGGCACATCTACCAATTAAAAAAGGGTCAAATTCAAAAATAGTACAAAAATGGTTATCAAAGCATAACTCAAAACAACAAAAAGGTTCTTAAAGCATAATCACGACAAGAAATAATATAACAAACACATATAAATTAAGAAAATATACCTCTGTAAAAGGAGGCTCAACATTCAATATGGTACGGGTTTGGTCAAAAGTATGATTATCATGGTCAAGGTTTGGGCAAACAAGCCCAATGCATCACTTCTCCTATTCTAGTAGTTAATATTGGTCAACAAGGTTTAGGATTCATTGGACATCCTAAGGCACATTAGTCACATATATAGTTTGTCAAGGCAAAACATCTAAATATATAAGAAATGTTACAGAAAGAGCCAAATCCTAAGTTGCAAATTCAAAATCATGTTCAACCAACAAGCATCCTCAAAACAAGTTTTCTAGTAAAGGAACCTTCACAACACAATATATCTACAATAAGAATAGTTTCAATGGGAGAAATCATAATCAATATGCTAAATCATAATTCAAAAAGGTCAACTCCATAGTATGAGGTAGTTCCCTCTAACAAACCAGGTTATTATGATTTTAATGTGGAATAATATTATGACTCTGATGATTAACAATACTTAGATTACTACAACAACAACATTCAACTACAACATATCAATCACACTGCACAAGAGATTACCATTCCTATTTTTGACACATACCACAATGATAGTGAGTCTCTTATGAGACTCATTGGTCAGTATGGTTCATACCTTTGTACATACTTCCTCTTCTCTCTTGCTCCTTGTTCATAGTTTACTTTCGCATGCTTGCACATAGCTTATACTCATAAAACATGAAAATAATATAATATGTCAAAACATAAAAACATTCAAATATTTCAAAAAGTCAATTTTTTTATATAGATTGTATTGATTGCTTTATTTACATTTCTACTACTTGCCATATATTTCATATTGCTAGTTATCCTAGTATAGTTGGTTTTATCATACACATATGATTCACTTGTTCTAGTCGAGTTCTTGTAGATTCTAGATAGAACTCTAGTCCACTACACTGATCCATACCAACTATCATCTACCTATTGGGGGCATTTACACTGATCCAAGTTTATACATTGCTACATCTTCCCACTTGGGGGCATCTCCTACACATTTGGTATAACTAGGTTTTATCTTTATATGCTATAATATACATTGATTTATCTTGATGTTGATCATTAATATTCATTACTTAGATTTTTGTTTGACTATCATTAGTTGTCTTCAGTATATATGTACCCTGACATCTATATAGATTTGTATTACATAATTATTCATGCTTTCATTTATGGTTCATACATTGGACTTGATTGTGTTATTATACTTATTATATCTTCAAGGGCATTTGAACTTGCCATTATTCCTTGGCTTCTATGCCACTCCTCTATTTGTATGACTTGGACATGTGCCCATGTACTTTGTGTATGCTCTTTCAGGCTTCTATATACAAACATTTGAACATGTCCTTCTCTGTGGCTTTATACCAAATTGCTTGTTATTTGCGTATGTGGATATTCAAACATGTCCTTGTATGTCTTCATTCTTAGATTTAGTAACATGTGCCCATGTCTCTTGTATTGTGGTACCTTGGCCTAATTTTGGCATGCATTGTGTGCTTGTATGTTTGCTTCTACACCATGAATCTTGTATTTTACTTATTATACACACACACACACACACCAATTTTCGATGCCATGAGAGCTCTCATACATATACCTATCCTACTTGGGAGCCTTAATGGACATCATGCCCCATCCCCATAGGTAGTTACTCAGATTTTACTATTGTTATACATTACTTACATCTATATTTACACCTTTTTCTAATGCTAGATTATAACATGCATCTTACGTTTCCTACGATTACTCAGATACATTTACATTCTAATGTTATGTTTGTACATTATATTAGAATATCATGTTTTGGCTAATATATTTTGCATAGATACTTCTTTAGAGGGTAGATCTTCCACAAATTTCACAACTACCCTTAAAAGAGGGGGAATTTACATGGGTTGTCATAGAAACCAGGCTCCTATTTTGATTTTCATAGATACATTTTAACACACTGGCTCAATTATAGAGATCAAACTCAAAGCAGACATAAAATAGAACAAAGGTTCAATAATTAATTCATACCACATAGAGATTAGACCAGGCAATCATTAGTACCTAAATTGGGACATTAGTACCATAGGGTATTACTACCTAGTAACCCCAACTTCAAGATAGTCTAGATAATTCAAACTAGTACACTATGTATAATACAGATTTACATAGCTACAATCACAAGTTTGGTAGTTATGTTCAAACTTAGCTCAAATTTAGTCATTTAAATTCAGATTCATACTAATTACTTAGATTTGGGGGCATCATGCATAAAATAATCACTCATACATTCAAATTAGTTACATAGATTCAATTATTACGTACTTGATTCAGATTCAATATACTCAAATACTAGATTGGGGGCATGTGTGTGACACATTAGTTTCCATATACTCAACTTTAGATAATTTAATTAGATGGAATGACAAATTCCATGCCATTCTTTACATTGTGTACACTTTCTATCACATTCTAGGTTGTCACCATATTCATGCCTTACTCCATATGTAGTGGTTAGCATTCCTGAGTAGCCCAGAACTACCTAATATATCTGAGTGGCTGCAGAGATGAATACATAGTTAGATTACTCAATTAGATACTTTTATCACTTTGTGTAGTATAGTTACACATGCATATATTTCACATAGGAGGCAATGATAGAGTCATGGCCTACTTGAGTTCTTGAGTCACCTACTTGAGAGGGTTCGAGACACTTACAATCTTATCCAAGTTATTCACATAGATTAGGATCCACCAAACAGGGTAGGCAATGATGGAGTCAAAACCAAATTGAGTTCTTGAGCCACCCATATGAGGATTAAACAAGCCATCAACTTAGTTCAATCTATTTAATGATATGATCACTATGCACTTTCACACATGTAGTTTGCCACTAGCTTCATGCATTGGTTCACATACCCAATGAGGTATATTCATTCCTTTCCTCTCTCTTTACTTAGTTATTTTATTTTAGCATAGTCTTTTGCTTTTTATTATCTCATCAATAAGGATTGATTTTTGCACATTTCATTGTAGGACATTGCTTTGGATCATGTTTCACATACATAGACCCAGATTCACATAGTCAAACTCAGCTACATGGGCTTCACTTACAAGGTAAGTCTAGGTATGCTTCTTTTTCATTTATACTAGTCATTTCACTTTGTTGCATTACTAGTATAAATAGGGGGCAAATATAATCACCTAAAAGTGGTAATTGGATGATAAGAGTGTTTCTTGAGCCACCCTATCAATAATCTTGCCATAGACCTATTTTAGAGCCTTAGACTTACATTTCCATCCATTCAAAAGACCTTGTTCACTTACAACTAGTTAAGACACAATCCCTGAATTGTTACCTCTGACCCCAATCCAGCTTTCTTAGCATTCTACCAAAAGGACATTAGTATCACATTTGGGACACTCCAACACATGACACTAGTGTCCCCAACTGGGTATTACTGTTCTAAGTCCCAGACATTTCTAATGAATACTTTTTCAAATGTGTTCCCCTCCTAAGGTCAGCATAAACTTATTTTATTATCCACATAAGTGAAAGAACCCTATATATACAAGTCTAATCCACCTCTATATACTAGATGAGAAATAGATATAAAAGTTATTCAAACTAAAGACAAAGTTATGCAAAATCAAGGTACATTATCCCTATTCTACCCTAATTTATGGATACTACCATCTACAATAATCCTAAGTCTAGTTTTCAAGCATTTTAAAGCTAAAGCACATTAAATGCATCCAAGGCCACTCTCATTTTAGCATTCACTTGCACATACATCAATCATTAGGTGGTAGAACTACATCGTACTTGATCCCTCTTCAGAGTATTGGTATATAGGTAACTCTTTGCATAATAGGGTGTTGAGGATGTCCAGTCCATCCTAATAACACACTAAAATCTTTTTAATATCACACTTGCATAGAAAACTAAGGTTTGCACATAAAATCAAGTTATCTGGGTATAATACATACCTACAAGTTTCAATCACACAGGATCAGAGTATACAGATACATGCATAGGTTCTCACTAAAAATATAAACAATCCCACAAAGGGGACATTAGTGCCATATCTTGGACACTACACATGGATGATGCTACTATCCAAACTGGGCACTACTGTCTAGTGAATAAATGAATATCAGAATCTTGCTTGCAACACTTAAAATTGCTTAGATCTCAAGTTTTAGAACCCAAATCATTTGCAACAATCTGTTTCCATCTAAGTCTCCATTTATCCCTATTTTTTTCTATTTATATAAATTCAAAAGAAGTCAAAATTATAAAAAAAATAGTAGGTTAATTATTATAATTTATTTAACTAATTTAGGCATCTCAACCCTTTAACCAAACATAGGAATTACACTTGTAAAACCCTCAAAAGGTTAAATCAATTACATATTTAAGCTTATTCATTACCAATAAATTGACTTCTCTTTGCTTCACTATGTGACACAAATCCATGAATGAATAAAACTTCTCTCACATGATGGATTCATGCAAATATGGAAGCAAATTTTTCTTGAATATATCTTGCAACTCTTTATCTATCACATGATTTATTATTTTAGATAACATGGTCTTATACCTTAAGACATTTAATGATAGGCTCATTAAATTCCTACTTTATTTGAGCAATATGAGCATAATAAATCTTTACACCTATGTTGATTGAGAATTTTGCAAGGAAAAAATATTCCAAAGGATTGAATGCATGAATTGATTAATGTTTTAGACTATAAAACCAACTTAATGCATATTATTTTAAGCTTATGGGGAATACCTTGGTTAACAACCTATTGTTGAATGCATAGTCCAAACATGATACATGAAATACTCTTAAATGTTGTTCGGGTTCACCTTTTTCATCATAAAATGTAAGCTTAGGTGCCACAAAACTAGTTGGTAATGGATATGCTGAAATATGTTAAGCCAACAGAGTATGCAACAAGGCCTATTAATCAAGTGCCTAATTTGGTTTTGAATCACCTTGTTCCAAATGTAAAACCTTAACATTCAAGGATTTAGCCTCTTACATAAGGGATTTTACATCAGGATTAGAATGTGTGCTTACCAAAGGTGGTGTCACAAATGACTGAGTAACAATTGACACATTGATTTGTGGAAACTGATAGGTTTCACCCATATTAGATGGTGGTAAAGCATGGTTTCAAATGAAATAGAGAAAGGTAAGGATCCCATAGCATTGAAGTATCCTCTGATGTATTATCTATTCTTCCACTTTTTATTTACTCAAGGGTTTAAAATACTATATGGTGATCCTGAGATTTCTCACAAACTACTTCTTAATAATTTTGACTTTATTTATCAGTGGTTGTTTACCATCTAGAGGTCGTAATTCATCTTATTGCCTCTCTTGAAAATCAACTTTGTTTTGTTTATATTGTTCATGCTTTGAAGTATTGTCATGCACTTTGATATATAAATTTTGTGCATTTAGATATGAAGGTCCCGATATATCATTATTTTTATCCATGTTATGTACCTTATCAAAGGAAATATGAGTATACTCAATTTGGGTACCATTTAATCTAACACTTCCTCTAAGAGAGGTAACAATAAATTTCTTAGATTGCATAATATATGGAAAAAAAAACTTGGTGTATTGTTGCTAACAAATAATTTACCATATCTAAAAACCTTAATACAAAAATTAGAAACAAAAAAAATGAGGGAAACCCTAGTAACATTTATGGTTAGGGTTTTGTAATATTCAATCAATATACATGTTCAACACGATGTTTTATCAAATTGGGAAATATGAAATACTAGATCCTAATTAGATAAAATGATTTGAGCAAAATTAGGATCTAAGATATATGCATATATTAAACATTCACTAATTTGAATTTTACTATATTTGGAATTATATTAAAAGGGGAAATAATAAATATAAATTACTTAGTTGGAAATCTGACAATGAAGGGATGAGACAAGAATTATAGATCTAATAATGTGATGATATTATGAATCAGGAATAGGATTCACTTGCTCTCTAAATAAGGCCATTGGAATAAAATAGGGGTGTACTGTAATGGTGTCATTAGGGTGCAATAGTATTTGGTGATGCTTTGTTCTCTGTGACTGATATGATAGGTTTGATTGTTCCTATATGAGTTGTTTGAATGTGTGAGAACTCTCAATATGTTTTAGAAGATAATGTTTACCTTATTTTTCAATAAAACCCTAGCTCAATGACATAATAAGATGAATGCAATCCCAATGTAAAAATGGATTAGCAATTGAAGTTGTGTTTGACCTAAAAAACCCCTATGTTGAGCATTGCCTATATACCAATACTATGAAGAGGGATCAAAATCCATGTATTTATCCCATGCTACGGTGGTGTGTGTAAAATATTAGTGAAAAATGTTAAATTCTAATGTAATCCTAGTGTATTTATGTGCTTCAACCATGACCTATGACTTTTGAGGTGTATGTAGACTTAGTTCAAGGTTGTTAGGGATATTTGGACTATGAATTAGGAAGAATAGGCATTTTTCCCCTCAATGTATAGTTAGATGTTCTAGTGATTTTTCATGTGTGAGCCTCTTGTGTGCAAAATGACCTAAAAATGTGGCATTATAGTGATCAATTAAGAATTCCTTTGGATGGGGATTTTTAAATGTGTAGGATAACTTGTGACATGAGTTTAAATTTTAGAAATAAGCCATTATTTGGTGGGAAGATGTGACTAGATAAATTGGATAGTATCAGGGAGCAGGATAGTCCCAAAGGAGTGACCTTATCTGAAGAGTAGATATAGCTCAATTGGAAGTGTGGATCAATTTGAATGTGAGTTTAAGTTGTTCAAAATGTTGGATAGGGATATTTTGAGATCACTAGTTTCTTGGAGAAAAGGGTCATCCACATAAAAGTGAAGGAATGACAGGCAAAAGACCATGGAATGATGAATTGGCTATGTGTGTATAAGGAGTGGTCACAAGTACACTATTTTATCTTAAATGTTAATTTATGTGTCTACACACCATAAATGATGGATCCAACTGAGGCATATCAAAATATGACCAAGAAAATATGTCTATAAATTATTTCATAAGGGTGATCATAATTTATTGTTCCTCAAGCTGAGAGTGGCCCCAAGCTTGATGATCCTAGGAATCCTAGGATTATCCTTTGTATCAATGCTAACATTAATGGTATTTTCAACTAGTGTAGAGGCATCTTGAACTATGTCAGTGTAGGGGGAGGTTAAGTTACTCATTTAGTTGTTCCTTTATAGATTTATCTTGTTGCTAGATAAGGGATGGAACTAACCCTATCATAAGAACATATGGCCAAGCAAAGAAATATAAAAATTCCATTAAGAGATATATAAACATTTTTTATTCAAACGGGTTAAGATTTGTTCCTAGTTCAAATATCTTAATATTATCTTCTATTCTAATACTATCTTCAATAGGTGATGTGGATCTACCCTTAAACTATTTTGATGTATGGGAAAGGTTGAGTTTCTCATCCATTGGCACCTCAAAAAGGTTTTAATGGATAGACCCATATTTATTTTCTTGATTTGTTTTTTGGTCTGATAGTGCCTCAAAGATGTTTTCAATAGGGGAATCTAATTTTTTATTTATTTTCTTTGGCTGATTTTTTTATTTATTTATATTAAGGAACTCTTCCTGCTCCCCAAAATATGTTATTGAGTCAAGGTTGATTTTGAATCCCTATTTATGATCCCCTGACAGTATTCCATCTTGAAGTCCCATGAATATTTTGATGGATTCATCATTTTGAAAGAGTTCCAATGGTACATGATCTTATTGGTCCTAGTTAATGAGTTTAAGGTATTGGAGGTCCAAGTGAATGGTAAGGATAATGATGTCATTGAAAATTTTGGTGGTAGCAATATCCTCATAGAAACTATGGGAAAACCTATTTCAATGTCAGAAGAATATTCCTTAGAAATAATGGAAGTGTCACCAACATCCTCATATTGGTCACCAGGGAATTTTTATCCAATGCCATGATATTCTTTATTTGTGTGCCCCCTGTATAGGTTCTAGGATTACCTATTTATGAGGGCTAAGTCCTTTCCATTTGTAGTTCATGATTCAATACATTTTATTTGTGATGTTATATTATTTGATTTGAAAATAGGATGCTAAGCCATCATTTTACAACCATGAGTCATTGGAGATTTTTATTTTTTTGTATGTAAGAAGACTAAATTTGACAAATGAGGTTGTGTCAAAATGATATGATGTTATTTCTATCTTCGTATTCACAATGGGCCTACCATGAATTTTGGGAGATATGGGAAGTCTACTCACATGGAAGGTGTCTATGATTTCATATTCTCCCAAGCCTTTGTCAACAATCTTGAAACAAGATGTAGAAGTTGGAATTTTGGTTATAAATGGGAGTTCATTTGGGTGTATGTAGGAGGAAGGTTTTGGTTATTATGGTGCTATATATCTACCTACTTAAGATGCATTTTTGGTGATGGGTCAATGATTATATTTATGATATTTACCTTCCAACATTTTTCAATATTGGAAAGGTTATGGGTCACCATGAATAGTTACCTCTATGCTTGACTAAGGAAACTTGATGCCTTTGTGGAAGATGGATGTGATGTCTTGCATGGCATGGATCCATGTTCACCTGAGAAGGATGTTTTAGGGGAATTCAAGATCAATGACATGGATTAAAGTTTATTGCATGATAGTCCCAACCATGATAGGGAGGTGTATGGTGTTAATTACTTCCTACTCAACATTATCGTTTGCCTTGATAGTGATAGTGTTTGGGTCCAATGCTGATTCAAAGTAACCTAGATGTTTAAATAATTTCAACATGCGAATATTCATACCTAAACCATTGTATAAAAGTACCCACTTCACTTTGGGTTTGGTAATGAAGGTTTCCAAATATAGGGGTATATTATGTGATTATCGATATGGGGTATATCATGTGGGTTGAAGGTGAGTTGATGACTTAAGGACAAGTGTCTAATGAGTGCTTAGAATTAGTATTGATCAATGTTGTCGAGAACTCTTGACTCTTGAAAGATTTAGTACAAAATGTCCTTATGAATAATGGATGTTTTGATAAGGTCCAAAATAAATATCTAGGTAGGAGTCTTCTCAATCTATTCAATGAGGTTATATTTTCCTTTAGGGGTAGGTAAATGAGGCCTTTATACAATGATTTTTTTGCACCTAGTTATGACAACACAACCTAGGGCTTTGAATGTGAGGGTGTTGACATGATGGTATGTGTGTTTGATGTGACCAACAACTTAGTCTTAGGAATGGGAGCCTTTTTGATAATTGACACAATTGGATTGGGTGTTTTGAACTTAATTTCAATATGGAGGAGTTTGATCATGTTTTGGAAAGGGTCTTGGTAAATCCCCAATTGCATTTTTTTGATGTAGATGCACTGCCTTCAAGTTTGATATCTTTAATTTTGATCAAATCTTGGATGTAGTTCTTTAGCTTCATGTATTGATTTGTTGAATAACCCTTTATTTATGGAACTCCAAATATTCATTGTTTTTATACCATGTGGGATTTGGTCTACTCTCATCAAAGGGATTAGTTTATATAAACACGATCACATTCATGGTGACTAACTTACGAAAGATGACTTTCAATGATTCTCCTAGAGGAGTATATTGTCTTCATTTGATGTCTTGCTTGGGTTGGACCTAAGGAATGGTAACACTGGAACTATTTTGAATGGCTTGGACTTGCTTTGAATCAGTGACTCCATTACCAACAACATTCTTTTTCTTGCTAAATATTTTAAGCTTTTCTAACTATGCTTGATTTTGTTGATCTTTAGATAACATTTCACTAAGCCTTTAACGGCGAGAGCCTTTTCAATTTAAACTTCCTTCTCGATAATCTCATCAAAGGTAGTGGCACAATGTACTTGGATAGGGAAATCCAATTCTAGATTGAGGTTAATAGTGAAGATAATGACCAATTACTTTTTAGGGATAGACCATAGGAACCTACTTGCTAGGTTTCTCCACTATTATAAAAAGTAAGAAAAACTCTCTCCATTTCTTTGTTTAGTGTTACACAAATCCTTCACAACAAGTTCATGATTGACATTATAAGAGAAATGATTTATAATTTTTTTAGAAAGATGTTTGAATGTTGTGATAGATTCCTTGGTTAAACACAAGAACTATTATAAGGCTTGGGTACCTAGGCTCCATGGGAATAGTCAAATTAGGAAGATGTCACTATATTTGACTTCTTGACATGCTATATATAAATATTTTATGTGTTCCCTTAGATCACCCTTTCCCTTGTACTTCTCAAATTTATGTGGTTTAAGATATGGGGGAAAGGGTATTTGGAGCATGTCTCGATTGAAGGGATAGGGGCACAACTTGTCAAATTTGAAATTCCTATTATGATTTCTTACCTACAGTCCTCAAAGATCATCCTTCATTGATTGCCACTCTTGGGAAAATGGTGTGCCCTAAAGTGGAATTAGTGGTGGTAGGATAAAATTTATTTTGGGTGGCTGAAGGACCTAATTAGTATTAGATAGTCAACAATGGAAGTTTTAGTTTTGTTGTGAAGGTTTGGATATTATAGGATTAATGCGAGAGGATAGGTTCATCAATTGTTGACTAAGTTGTTGTAGTTGGTTAAACATAACTTGATTTTTATTTTGGTAGAGTTTTGTGCTAGAACCGACTTCCCTTTATCGTGGCATCATTAGGATTTAAATTGTAGTTAGTGGATGCAATGTTTTGATCAATGGTGTTGTTATATGTAGCTTGATATAGATTTGGAATGGTGTGATCTTTTTTGCTTATGATGCTAGTCAATTTATTAGAATTATTATCTATAGGAAGAATAACTCCTATCTCAATGATTTTTGAAAGGATGTCTATTTTAACCTTTTAGGGTTTTACTAATGTAAATCCTATGCTTAATTAAAGGGTTGAGTAGTCTAAATTAGTGAAATAATATGCAATAAATAACCACTGATTTGTTATAGATTTTGACTTACTTTGACTTTCTAAGAATAGTAATAAATATTGTGTAAATAAATACTTATATGAAAGACACCTAACATAGAATATCTGAGTGCTGAAAATTGAGATATGAATAGGTCTAAGTGTCATCACCTAGATCCTTATGTTAGGTCCTTTCATAGATAATAGTGTCACACTTGGATAGTAATGCCATGTGGCTCTAGTGTCCTAAAAATGGCACTAGTGTTCCTTATGTAGGACTATTCCTAAATTTTAGGTGCACTTGCACCTATGTTTTTGGGTTTTGTTTTTATGTGCACGAAGTTTGAAACTCTATATTATGCCTATAAAAGCTAATTTATTATGTAAATCCTTATCCTCCTATCAAGTAAGGTATGAGCTGAAAATGTGTATTCGTTAGTAGGATAGGATGGACATCCTCAACACCCTACTGTGAAGAGATTTGATTACATACCAATACTCTAAGGAGGGATCAAGCCCAATGTAGTTCTCCCACCTAAGTGCTGGTGTAAGTGCAAGTGATGCTAGAATGATAGCGGTATTGAATTCCTTGAGTGTGTTTGATATTGGAAATATGGAAAATCTAGTCTTAGGGTAGCTGTAGATGGTAGTATGAAAAAGTAGGCTAGAATAGGGATTAATAACCTTGATTTTGCTCAACTTGTTTTGTATGTGAATATATTTTCCATCTAATAGATAGAGGTCTAAAATTCATGTATTTATAGTGTTTTATAGTTAGTGCCAATAATAAAAGATGCTTAGTCCGACCTTAGGAGGGTTTTAATTTTTGAAAATATATATGTTTGGGAGAGTTAGGATAAAAGACAGTAGTGCCATTTTGGGGACACTAGCACCATGTGGCTCTAGTATACTTAATGTGGTGGTACTGTCTAGCTAACATGTTACTGGGCACAAAGGGCCAAGATCTGGGAATGAGGTTTGATACTATGTTTTAGCTAACTAAGGATGCCTGTGGTCCACACAAAGGCTAGAAAAGTGTGACAAAAATATCTAGGATAGGTGTAGGGATATTCTAGGAATATGTTATCTCAATTAGCACTCTTAGCACTCAAATACCTCTTTTAGGTAATTGCATTTCCCCCCCTTTATGCTAAAAATGTAGTAAAGCAAAATGACTAGTATAAAGGAAAAAAAGAAGTGTACTTGGACTTACGTAGGAGGTGAAGCTCATGAAGCTGAGTTTGAGTATGTGAAGCTGGGTCTATGTATGTGAATTTGGGTTTGTGTATGTGAAGCATGATCCAAAGTATGACCTATAATGAAAAGTGTATAAATTAGTCCTTACTTAAGATATATCAAAAGAAAAAGACTATGCTAAATAAATAAGTAACTGAGTAAAACTAAGTAAAGAGATGGGAAAGAGGGAATGAATGAATACACCTTATTGGGTACGTGAACCAATTCATGAACCTGGTGGCAGCCTATGTGTGTGTGTGTATATAGTGATCAAATATTTGAATATCTTGGACTAAGCTAATAGCTTACTCAATCCTCATATGTGGGTGTCTTAATAACTCAATCCAATTTTGACTCCATCATTAACCACCCTTGCTTGGTGGAGCATGATCTATGAATAGCTTGGATTAGACTAAAAATGTGTCTAACCCTCTCATATGGGTGGATCAAGAAATAAAGTAGGCTATGACTCCATCATTTACCACCCTTGTGTAGTAGATGTATCTAAAATTAAACTATGAAAAGTACTGAAAATATATAAATAGGTATATCTAACTATGTATGTTGACTCCATGGCCACTCAGGTACATTAGGTAGCTCTGGGCCACTTGGGAATTCCAACCACTATGGATGGAGTAAAGGCATAAAACTGGTGACAACCTAGAATATGATGGCAAGTGTATATAATGTAGAGAATGACATGGATTTTTCCATTTCATATGATCAACCTATGTGTAATTGAGCATATGGAAATAATGTATTGAGCACATGCCGCCAATATGATATCTGAGTATATTGATTCTGGATTGAGTTATAATAATTGTATTTGAGTATCTGAACTGAATGTGGGAATGATAATGCTGTACATGATACCCCCAATCTGAACAACTGATATGAATATGAATTAAACTAGTGTGAATATAAGCAAAATCTGAGCATAACTATCAAATATATAGTTGTATTTGTACAAAACTATATTGTACTTAGTGTATTATTCTAGCTAATCTAAACTACCTTAAAACTAGGGATACTAGATAGTAGCACCACATCTTGGATAGTAGCACCATGTGGTGCTAAAGTCTACTTGGTCTGAAATTTGAGTCACTATACTAATTTTTGATTCCTTGTTTTTTTCCTATGTTTTGTCTATCTAATTTTATGAAACTGACCCTGTGTGCTAAAAAATGTTTTGCGAATGCAATGTAGGAGATTGATCTCTATGATAAACCCTTGTGAATGCCCCCTCTTTTGAGGGTAGTTGTTGAACCTATGTAAGAACTATCCTCAAAATAAATAACACTACAAAATGTGTTAGCCAAAGCATATATAATATTTACATGATAATCCAATACAATGTGTAACCATAACATCAAAATATAAGAGAATATTAACATAAGTTTGTAATGTAAGATGTATGTTGTGTCTAACATTACACAAGGGTGTCAAGATAGATGTTATCAATGTATATAACAACAAATCTAAGTATTTAGCTAGGGAAATGGGGCATGATGTCCATCACAACACCCAAGTAGGTAGGGTAGATGCATGAGGTCCCTCATGGCATCAAAAATTGGTGTGAGTAAAAAGAAAAGACAAGTGCCATGACCATGATGTATATAATAAATCATACATAAAAAACACATGAGGTAAACAAAAATAAGCCAAGGAACCATAATACAAGGGACATGGGCACATGTTAGTAAATATGAGAAAAAAACATACAAGGACATGGTCAAATGTCCACATATGCAAGTTGGCTTAGTGCCACATAGAAGGACATGTTCAAATGTCCACATACTCAATCAAGAAAGCACACACAAAGGACATGGGCACATGCCCAAGGCATACATGAATATAAGTGGCATATAGCCACAGAACAATGTCATATTCAAATGCCCTTGAATAGAAGAAGCATAGAGAATACAATAAAGTCTAAACTAGGAAAGCTAGAAATGAAAGCATGCATGAATGTAGTACAAATCTATTTAAGAGATAAGATGTACATATGTGAGTCTAAATTAGTGATAATAAAATTTTTTTATGAGTAGGAGTAGTAATGATCAATATCAAGATATATCACTGTGAAAATTGGAATGTAAATAATGTAAGGATAAAACCTGGTAATAGAAACTATGTATGAGATGCCCCCAAGTGGGCAGATGTATCAAATTAATAAACCTAGATTGGTGTATATGCCCTCAGTGGGTAGATGATAGCAAGTCTGGATTAGTGTAGTAGACTTGAGTCTTGTAAGAAGTCTATAAGCACTCGATAAGAATAAGTGAAGCATGTATATATGATAAAACTAACAATACTAAAATAGTTCTCATATATAGTGTCTATCAAATATAACAAGTGTAAACATATCAATGCCTACAATCTATAAATTTTGTGTTTTATGAGTAATATTTGAATGATTTTGTGTTTTGGCATGTTATATTATTTTTGTATCTTTTGGATATAAGTTATGTACAATCAAATGAAAGTAAACTATATACAATGAGCAAGAGAGAAAAAAGTATATATAAGTGAATGTTTAAATGAAAATGAAACAATATACAAGCAAATTGTAATGTCTCTATAGACCCAAGAGCACATCCATGGGATGTGGATAATCAAATAGTGGATCCGATGGAAGATCATCTAATGTGGGGTACTAAGTTTGTCCAAACTCAAATAAGTCATCATCATCATCATGGTCATTTTACTAATTTATATGTATCAGTGAAGCCTTATCCTTATCATGAGTTTTGAGCCTGTGCATCCAAATGATGTGCTACTTAACTATGTAAGATGCCTCTCATATGGTCCAAGGGTAAACCACATTAGATCATAGAGTATCTATATGAAACCTATGGTTATCATCTATGTCATCATGTAAGATGCGAACTATGTGTCCATTCTGAGTGAATGTCAAGCATCTATTTGACTGATCAACTATGGCATTTTTTTACTTGTAACCTTGTACTGCCAAGTGTAACCTATAGATGAGTGTCCCTACTCAAATAAAAATAACCTAGCTCATTTAATAAATCTCACATTAGGGTTTCATTTATTTAAATATAATTTAATTTTTTTCAAAATAACCCTAATTCAAAAACCCTAACCCCCCTTATGCATGAGATTCATACTCTATAGGCTAAGGTGTTACATCTTGAGAAGGGATCCACTAGGCCATCACATGCCTTGGATTATAATATTATACTCAATACACCTTTGGCACATAAAATAGTGGAAAATCCATTTCCATCCAGTTTCATGTCACCTAAGCTTACATTATATGATGGCAAAGGTGACCCAGACCACCATCTCAAAGATTTTCATGCAATATGTTTATACTATGTGTCTAATGATTGGCTTCTCATGAATTGTTTCCATGTAATTTAAAGGATTATGCCCTATAATTGTTTTATTATTTAACAAATAAATCTATCACAACATTCAATCCTTTGGCTAACATGTTTTTAGCACACTTCTCCATCAATATCATTGACAAGATATCATATGCCCAAGTGGCATAGTTGAAACAAAATTCAAATGATCTTATCACAGATTATGTCTTATGATATGATAATATATTAGCCAAATTGACTATCCCCATGGTAGACACAAATATTCAAGACATATTTAAACAAATTATTTTACAAATATTACATGAAGCTATCTTGTTCAAGAAGTTTCTTACATTCACAGATTTGTGCCACACAATAAAAGAAAGAGAGGTTAAGATTATATCAATATGAAAACTCATGCTTACCAATGGATAAAAATTAACTATTAAGATTTCAAATAATCCTCCATACAAGGTAAGGGCCACTAAGAATGAGATTGATAAAAAATCCACAGTCAACACAGTTTCCAAGCCATCTCCTAGATTGGTTTTTTCCACTTAGTGTTAAATCTTTACCAACCTTCCAGAGTCACCAACATGGGTTTTAAAATAACTCTTGGAATGAAATGTGATATATATCCCTCTAATTAAAGAGGTTGATACAACATGACCTCTTCCATATAACTATTATTCTAATGCATTCTATGATTATCACATGGCACCAAGCCATATAACAAATAGATGCATAATCCTAAAACATAAGATACAAGATTTGATTGAGGCTAATATTATTGATGTGGGTACACCCATAGAGGCACCAAAATCACAACAAAGTGAAGCTAAGGCATTAAATATATTCTTAGATCCATTTACAAAACACATAATGAATGAGGTGAGGATCACATCATGTATTCACTACACATCAAACACATCCACCACCAGCTTCATATCATACTATTACAAAGGAGGCACACCCATTACATAACATTATTGGTTTTTACCATACTACAATTCTACCTAGACCACTCATCACATTCTCAGGGTAGGAGATATTTAATGATGATACAAATTTACATGCACTCAATAAGAGCATACATAAATCATCATCTTATCCAACGTGTTATGGTTGACAATAGGTCAATCATTAACATGTGCACTATGACACTTTTACATCACTTGGGTTACTTAGAGTAGGATATATTCCAGATAGATTTAGTCATTAGTGGTTTCAATGGTCATGTTTAGAACTCCATTGAGGAGATTATGCTTCTATTACAGGTTAGACCAACACATATAGCCACTCAGTTCTTAGTAGTATCTAGTGCAGGCATGTTTGATATGTTTTTAGGTAGGTTATGGTTATAATATATCTAAGCCATCCCATCTATAGTGCACAAATGAATAAAATATGTATGCACAAATTAGGTGGTCAAAGTTGAGGGTCTCCCATATGAGTATCCTATACCCATCCCACATATAATTACAACATAATCTCCATTTATAGTTTCAACACCGTTACCAAATATTTCAAAGTTATCAGTTACAACTCAAATTATAGTTTCTATGCATACATCATAGAGTTTAGTAGAGCCACCAGTGTAGGTGAGGTCTACTCCTACAGTATCGACACACATGCATACTCTTCTATAGAGACCAATTTTAAAGAGACCCCTATGTCAAGGGTATGCCATAGATTCTAGGGGACCTTCCTCTACTCAATTTATGTAGTGATCAATATTATTGGGTTATCAAGGTCCTCAACATAAGGCACTTACCTCACCTACAACTTCTACCATATGGGTTCCTAATACCCCTACGGGTCACAGGGCATTATAGTCAGTGCCATAGATTCATAGCACCGCTACACAGGTAGATACAAACATAGATTGCTCACTACAATAGATTATGGGATAATAGTTTCCCTTTCACTTAGTATGCACAATCATAGTTCCCTTATTTGACATAGGTCACAGTGATAGTGAGTCTCCCATGAGACTCATCAGTTAGTATGGTTCCTACCCACTTGTACATACTTTCTTATCTCTTGCTCATTATACATAGTTTATTTTCATTTGCTTGTACATAGATTATACACAAAAAATACAAAAATAATTTAACATGTCAAAACACAAAAACATTCAAATATTACTAAAAAAACATATAATTTACAAATTGTATGCATTGCTATGTTTACATTTCTTATATTTTCTAGACACTACATATGCTAGCTATCTTATTATTGTAGACACCTAAAACTAGCCATAACTAGATTCCAATCAAACTTCATACCAATTCCTACCAACCATTACAAATTAAACCTAAGAATCATTAAACATCCCAAATTATCTTGTGCATCATTCATCAAAGCTCAGAATCATGTTGAGACATCCCTAATTGGGGTATTCTATCGTATGTAACAATAACCTCTCACAGATTCATCCCTAATCACCTTGCGACATAACGACTATCAATTTGGCCTATGGGCCTATTAAGTGGGGCACTTGCACACTTGATTAAATATTGAAAATGCTAAAAGGATAACCAAAATCAATTAACAAGCTAAACCAAATTAAATGTCTAGTTGAATTATCCATTTGAAATTAATGAATATCTAGAAAAGAAATTAAAAAATTTAAAATATCTTAGCTTTTCATCATTGCCTTTATGAGTTGTCAAGCTCTTTGAAAATATCTTAAAATATCTAATTTTTAGAGCCATGCCTAGTAATTATAAATCATAATTACTTGACAACTATTAACTCTACTGGAGTTAGATTTGACTCACCTAGGTTTAGTTTGAACCCATTCCAAGCCTAAACTCAACCTTAACTCACCTAGGGTGAGAGTTAATTCCTAAGGCTATAAATACAAGGCCATACCTCTTCATTTCTAAGCTCTCATAAGCTAGAGTTATAATGCTAATTTGGAGAGAGACAAGCTTTACAATAGTGTTATAATGCCCAAATCTTAAACTAAGCAACACCACAATCAAAGGTGCCAAAGAGAGAAGGAGCTAAGCAAGATTCATTGCCAAAGACTTCTTGATGCACATGCTGAGCAAGCCACTCAATAATGAATTTGGAGCTCCCAAGGAAGGTAAAAGAGTCATTGTATATTATGTTTTTGTTGTGCTTTCATTTAGTGTTTGTTACTAAGTTCTCACTAGTATCTAGGCTAGGAGTGTAAGTGTTAGTGTGTTCATTTGAGTTTTATTGATTTAATTAACATAAAACTAACCTCTCTTCTTAGATTCTTATGATCACAAGTATAGTTGGTTTTATCATACATACATGATTCACTTGTTCTAGTTGAGTGATTACATATTTCCTATAGGACTTAGGTCTACTACACTGATCCAAACTTGCTATCATCTACCCATTAGGGGCATACACAGCAATCCTAGTTTATAAATTTGATACATCCACCCACTTGAGGGTATCTCATACACCATTTTTATTACTAGGTTTTATCATTACATTCTTTACATTCTAATTTTTGCATTGATATATCTTGATAATGATCATTGGTACTTATACATATTTTTTTACTGACTATCACTAGTTTAGGCTCAATATATGTACATCCTAGATCTTACATATATTTTTACTACATTCATGCATACTTTAATTTCTAGATTTCCTAGTTTAGACTTGATTGTATTCTCTATACTTCTTCTATTTGAGGGCATTTAAATATTCCATTGTTCTTTGGATCTATGCCACTTCTATTTATTTATGCCTTGAACATGTGCCCATGTCCCTTGTGTGCGCTTTTCTGATTGTGTATATGGACAGTTTAACTTGTCCTTATATGTGGATCTATGCCAACTTACTTGTTAATTATGTATGTGGACATTTGAACATGTCCTTGTATGTCTTCTTTTCTTATATTTAGTGACATGTGCCTATGTCCCTTATATTATGGCCCCTTGGCCTATTTTACATGTCTCATGTGTTTTGTATGTATAATTTATTATATGCATCATGGCCATGGATCTTGTATTTTATTTTTACACACACCAGTTTTCAATGCCATGAGGGACCTCATGTATATACCCTTCTTACTTGGGTGCCATGATGAACATCATGCCCCATCCCCCTAGGTAGCTACCCAAATTTGCTATTATGCACACTGATTACATCTATCTTGGCACCCTTGTGTAATGATAGACATAACATACATCTTAAATTACATAATTATGCTTAGATTCTCTTATATTCTAATGTTATGTTTGCACATTGTATTAGAATATCACACAATTATCATATATGCTCCAGCTAACACATTTTGCAGAGCTCTTTCTTTTGAGGAGAATTATTGCATAGGTTCAAAAACTACCTTCAAAAGAGTGTATTCACATGTATTTTTTAGAGAGATCATTCTCCTTCATTTCATTAACAAAACATTTCTTAGCATAGGCTCAGTTTCAAAAAATTAGACATAGGTAAAACATAAGAAAAAATAGGGAATAAAAAATTAGTACAGTGACTCATATATCAGACCAGACAAACATTAACATGCAAATAGGGACACTAGAACCACATGACACTACTATTCAAGGCATGGTGAAACTATTTAGTCACCCTAATTTTAGGGTATTTTAGATTAGTTAGAACAATACACTAGGTATGATACATATTTACATAGATACAAGTACCTGTTTGACAGTTATGCTCAAATTTTGCTTAGATTCACACTATTTTAGGTCATATTAATATCAATTATTTAGATTGGGGGAATTATGCACAATATTACTATTATCATGTTCAATTCAGATACACAAATATAATTATTACGACTTAGTCCAAAATAATTACACTTAAACATCAGATTAGGGGCATGTGCATGACACTTGTTTCCATATGATCAATTACACACAAGTTGATCAAATGGAATGCCAAACTCCATGTTATTATCTATGTTGGATACACTTGACATCATATTCCATGTTCTCACCAATTTCATGCCTTACTCCATCTATAATGGTTGGCATTCTTGAGTGGCCCAAAGCTGTCTAATGTACCCAAGTGGCCATGGAGCCAACATACATAGTTATATATACCTAATTAGATATTTATAGCACTTTAAATAATTTAGTTTCAAATGCATCTACTACATATGGGTGGGTAATGATGGATTCATAGCCTATTTGAGTTCTTGATCCACCCATATGAGAGGGTTAAACACACTTTTAGTCTAATCCAAGCTATTCATAGATCATGATCCACCAAGTAGGGGTGAGCAATGATGGAGTAAAAATAAGATTAAGTTCTTGAGCCAACCACATATGAGGATTGAGCTAGATATCAAATCAATCCAATATATTCAATGATTTAATCACTATACACACACACACATAAATTATCACCAAGTTCATGCATTAGTTCGTGTACCTAATGAGGTGTATTTATTTCTTCCCTATTTCCCATCTCTTTACTCAGTTTCACTCAATTAATTATTTATTTAGCATGGTCTTTTGCTTTTTATATCTCTTAAGTAAGGGATAATTTATGCACATTTCATTACAGGTCATGTTTTGGATCATGCTTCACATATGCAGAACCAACTTCACATAATCAAACTTAGCTCCATAGGCTTCAATTCCTAAGTAAGTCTAGGTATGGTTATTTTTTCCTTTATAATAGTCATTTGACTTTGCTGTATTTCTATCATAAAGGGGGGAAAAAAGTAATCATCTAAAAGTGGTATTTGAGTGCTAAGAGTGCTACTTAAGACAATCTATTCCTAACTTAGTCCTAGACCTATCCTAGAGCCTTTTATCACATTTTCTAGCCTTTTATCTCATTTTCCTATCATTTTATCACATTTTTCCAACCTTTGTATGGACCATAGGCATCCCTAGTAAGATAAAACATAGTCTCAGACCCTCATTCCCAGATCCTAGCCCTTCATGCCCAGAGCCTGCTAGCTAAAAATTAGCACCACATTAAGGACACTAGATCCATATGGTGCAAGTGTCCCCAAAATGGTGTTAATTTTATTTGTCCTAACAGTCCAAAACATATATATTTTCAAAATTAAAACCCTCTTAAGGTTATCTTAAGCATATTTTATTATCCTAAATGTAGCATGGAGGAGTTAATGCAAAAATTTAGGATATCCTATAAAAGTCCACAAGGCTTATCATTTCCATTTACAAAAAAGATAAAGAGATTGAAGTGATGTGTATTCAAAGAAAAAAAAAGTAAAAATGCATCCACACAATAATATAAGATATGTTAATAATTGTAGGTGATAGGTCTACCATTATAAGAAGTTGAAGTAGGGAACAAAAGCATTTTGGGTCTAAAGAAGAGAATTCAAGACATATTCATTCAAAAGTCTTGGTAAACCATATGTTAACCTTCAAGGATCTTGATTGGTGAAGTGTCCAAAGCAAAAAGGTAGGAAAATAGATCCACTTCCAGATATTCATGACTTTGAAAAGTTTGAGGGCACAAAAAAATGAGGTATTATGTTCATTCGGGAATAAGGTTCTAGTTAGAGTAGCACACAAGGTGAGGACTTATCAAGGTTGAGGGAAGAAACCCATATTAGACAAACACCAAAAATGGTGCACATGGGGAAAAAAGCCACTACAATACCATCTCCCCCTCTTGTTCTAATTTAAGAGATGCAATACTGAGAGATGGTGTTGCATGTGGATGATTGGGACTCTAAGGTTTCCACCTATCCGGTCTTGGACTATAATCATCATCAGACTAGCAATGAAGTTGAGTTACAATAAGACTACTAGGTGAAGCAACAAAATAGCCATAATGAGATAACCTATGATCTCATGGTCTATAACTTATTGAAGGATATGGGGGTGATCTAACTCTTCAAGCTACCATATTTTGGGAGCTCGTAGGAGGTAGTTCAATTCTTAATCTCACACATTCATAAAGATTACCTATACTTTGTTGGGCATAGAATGAGGATCACCCCTGAATGGATCAATAGAGTAACTAGGTTACTTTTTCAGGAGTTGATCTCAATGAAAACCATGAAGGTCAAGCATAAATTGATATAATGATGGTGGCACTAAAGTATAAGAAAGAAGGCCATACTATGTACATTATTAGCCTAGAGGATCCCATAATTTGAGTAGCTACGTGCTTGGCCATGAAAAAGTTAGAGGTGTCGATAGGTGGATATGACACACCTCTATATCACCATATAAATGGCCAAGGGAAAAAATTACAATTACTCACTATACTTTGTCAAGAAAATTGTGTAGGATACAAATAAGGCACATCATCTACTAAAGCACGAATTTCTTTGGGGTGCAATTTTGGTAATTCTAATTTTATATAAGATTGATGTCTTAAAGTACTTAGGTAAAGGACTTAAATGGGTTTACCCACCAAAACATAAGTTCCCCACTGAATGGTTCAATCAATTTACATGCCCTAGTGCCATCACACCCTCCTAAAAATGCAAGATGAAGGATTAGTTTAATGGCATGAAGGAGGCATTTGGGAATGAGTGGAGCATACCCAAAGAGTTTCCTACATAGATGGGATCCTATGCTTAGTTTAATATAAAGGAACACTATTCTCTTGAGAAGATTTGGATGGAAACCACATACAACTTGTCAGAGCATCTTAAATTTTCCTATGCTTTCATTGCTAGATACTTCATGGATTTGATAAATGACATTTTGAATGTGTGCCCTATGAATATTGATGAAAACTAGATTGATTTTGAGATCCATACTCTTTATAATATTTATGTTTACCCAGGGAGGCACACATATCTGGAGAAACATAAATCTGACAAGACTGACCTTAATACCAATATGATAGTCATGCAAAGGCAAATTTGGTTGATCTTATATACACCCAGGCCATGGAAGAAAACATCAAGAGGCTAGGAGGTGGAAAAGGAACCACTTCCCTCCTAATTAGAGACACACATGGAGGTGAGGGCATGAGCAAAATAGAAAAGGTCAAGACTTGAGGTTGCTAGTTCTAGCATGATGCATAGCCAACCTAGGGTCATCCCAAAAGGCCAACAATAAGACTCATCACCAATAATGACCTAGGGCTTACCTGCAGAACAAGAATACCTCACTACATCTCATGTGGCTACTCAAGTAGAGCCCAAATTACAAAGGCAAACCTCCTCACTAACAAAATCCTAGGAGCTTCCTATACAATAAAAATATGAAATTGCACACCCCTATAGCTGAGTAGAACCTGAACATGAAGCTTTATCCTATTATTCTACCTCCATATCTTCATAATTTCTATTTACATCTTCCTCTTCGTAGGGACCTTTTGCATGCTCTATGTATCCTTTGCTTCCAATAATCTTCTCATTTATAGCATCTTCTTCCTACATCATTATATCTCTAGAACCTTCTTTGGTACTTCTAATTTAATTCATAGTTAATTTTGGGTTTAATTATTTATTCCACCATCTTTGTTATTGAAACTCTATTTCTATTCTTATAATTTTATTCTCATTATAAGTATTCTTACCTACCATTTTTTGCAGTCAGGTTCAAGTTTATTTTACTCAACTTCTTGTCATTCACTTCATCCTACACGCACCCCCATGGTTCCCCAAGCAACTACTCCATATTGGCTAGAGTAGGCACCATGGCCTTTTACAAAACCAACATTTTTATCAATAGAGGTAGTCATCACAAAAATTTCCCATGATTCCTTGAATGAACTTGTTTTGTGTAGTCTCAAAAACTACTTATCTTTGTACTATGAACTTGGTAATATAGCCAATTATAGTCCTCATCCAATAATCTACTGCTTGGGACCAATTTATATCTAGGTTACATAGTCTATCTAATTTTTCTCTTGTCCAAACTATAAGCTCTATCCTCTTTGGGCTAAAGCAATATTGTTCCAACTTAGCTAATCAAATGACTAATAATACAAGTAACTCACACCAGAATATTTCATAGATTTCACTGTAGATGTGCTCTTAGATAATATCCTTCACAATTATTCTAAATCTCCTTGCTTCTTCTTCCATAAAATTTTGGATTCTCTCATCCAACCATCTCTCTATATCTGTCTATCCTAGAAATCATCTCAACATATTTCATCCAAATAAGTTCCACACTCACTACACCATTGTTAGTAGAGGTTCTTAGAAATACTCTAGAACATGTTAATTACATAGCTTGTGCAGTGGGGAGCAAACAAAAACCATAATTGACTGAATAGGCTTAATGTTCATCATCTACATATAAAATTACACATACAGATTAGGAAGAACATAATTCTAACAAAACGGTGGACTAGAACAACATAATGTATGTTAATAAATTAAAGTAAAATAGATTATTCAGTGTGAACTAACCATACATAAAATATTATTACAAAAACCATATCAGAATGATTCTATTAATCTCTATCAACACATCAGAACCAAATTTTATTATAACAAAAAGCTATATATAACTTTTTACAATCATCTATCTCGTCACATTCTAGCCTTTTAAGATACAAAAGGAAGGACTCTTTGCATTATTCAATTACTCAATTAGGCTTATCAGTCCAAATACATACAAAATTTTATACAAAAGACAAAACTATATACTTCACACATGTCCTTCTATTATACTTTGTGATTTTACCATGCTCCATTCCATGCTCAACACTTTCCTAGACTTAAATGTTTGTCTCATTCCAAGACAAAGTTGTAACATGTTCTAAACTAAGTTGAAAATATGATCCATAAATAAAAGTCATAGTAATCACTCCATGTGCTGTTTACTAGTTTTCACCTTTTGCACACTAATTAGCCACCCTTTTAGGTTTTCAACTAAGTAGTATACTAGCTTACTGCTCTTTTGGGTTTTCAATAGACCAACCTAACCAAGTGGTTGCCCTTTATGGGTTTTCAACTAGTTTGACCCCACTCCTAATGTTTAGGCTATCTTAAAAAAATTACAAAATTATTGAAGTCATAAAATTAGAATGCACATTACCTACTATTATGGTAGTGGATAATTTTGATTGGGCTACTACAAAAGTTGTTATGTTTGTTTGATTGCTAACCCAATGGTGTTTGATGCACCCAAGGGTGGAGGTTTTTATTGAGATTAGGGTTTTGCATCAAAATTTTTATTCTACATAATTTTATGGAGCTTTTATGGAATAATGAATTGTGGCTCATCTATTATTTGGGTAATAGCAAGATCGACTTGAGATAGATCCTGCTTAAGTATTTTCCAAACTGTGAGTAATTCATAGACCATGGAAATTAAAATGGGTAGAGGCATATACATCACCATCATTTTTTTTTTGAATAAGGAATCCATATAGGGGAGATTAATATAGTGTTAGTCAAGAAAATAAACTCAAAATAAACACATTAAACACTAACACCTCTAGTCTAGACACTAGGGAAAGCATAGGTAACAAGCATACAATGAAAACACAACTAGAAAACAAAATAAATCATCCTTTTACCTTCCTTGTAGCTCTAAAATGGATTATTGAAGTGGCTTGATCAATTTTGTGAATCAATAAATATTTATCAATGAAGCTCTTTTTGCTCCACCTCTCCTTGGCACCTTGGTTTGGCTGGTTGGCTTAAGAATTCGGCATGGTAACACTACTTGAAAGGATTCTTTGTATCTATTTGAGCATAATAAATTTACACCAAGAAAACTTATTGAAGGTATTTTGGCATAATAACATTGCACTAAAAAAGCTTCCTCGATCAATAGGCAAGGCCTTGTATCTATAGCCTCGAAAGATAACTCTCACCCAAGGTGAGTTAAGGTTAGGATTTAAGCATGGAATGAGTTAAAACTAACCATAGGTGAGTTAAAGTTAAATCCAATTGAGTTAAGGAGGGTACATGTAATTATGATTTTTAATTAATAGGCATGGCTCACAAATATATTTGTTAGATATTTTGTGAATGCTTGACAACTCATAAAAGGCAATGATGAAGAGGCTTGATATTTTGAATTTAAATATTTAGATATTCATTAATTACAAATAGATTATTTAGTTAATCATTTAATATAGTTTAATTATATGATTCATTTTGATTAGCATTTTATCTCTTTTAAGAATTGTTCAAGTACCCCACTTAATGTGTCCATAGGCCAAACTGCTAGTTGTTAGGTCGCAAGGTGATCGAGGATGAATCCATGGGAGGTTATAATTACATACATGAGAATACTCAATATAGGGATGTCTCAACATGATTTTGAGAATTAATGAATAGTGTGTGGCCAAAATTTGGACGTTCATTAATTTTTAGGCTTAATTTTTAATGTTGGGTAAAAACCAGTCTGAAGTCTAGTCGAAAGCTAGTTGTGGCCAAAATGGGGAGTCTATAGTTTGCCCCTATTTTTAAAGGCATTAAAATATATAGGAATAATAACCTTATCAAATAATGAAAAATCCATTAATAAAGAAAGAAGAAAATGATTGAACAAGAAGCTCGAAACAACATTTAGGAAGCCTATAATGATGCTCCCTCGAGGGAGTGGATAACACACATTATTGATGGATAGTCTCTCAAAAAGAAGCAACAAAAAGAATGAAATTACCCCATGAATGAGATTAATCCATCAAGATAATTTTTGCATGCATTGATTTAAAAAGTACTAATTTGTCCAAAGGCAGTTATAATCATTAACAAATGTTTAGACACTGATTTGCCCAAAGGTGGTTATAATCAGTGGCACATGCACATGCCCCAGTAAAGTGGTTGAGTTGAAATAATGATTTGCCCATATATGCTTATAATCATTAATATGACCTGGATTGAATAATGATTTTTTTTATTGTGCCCCAGTAGGGCAGATTGGAAATCATAATTCAAGGATATAACCTATCATACAGATTAAAGATGAGTGAGAACAAATGTAGATGCGATGGTATAATTATTGAAGAAGCCAAAAATAACTAGACACACGAGGATGCACAAAGTGATAAAAGAGAATATTTGAAGAATAGAGGTGGATGAGCTGACTCGAGATAGATCATATATCTAAGCATTGTCTACATAGTCTAAATAGACCTCAAGCCAATGTAATTCACCTAGAAATGGTTTAAAATGGAATGAAGAATATAATAGAAGAATAAGAATTGATCAATGTAAATGATTTGGTTTTACCTACCAATGTGGAGATGTTTATCCTTATTAGTATTGAGATAACTAGAATGGTTAATGGGTTGATTTGATCAAGGAGGGTGGGAGGATTTACCAAGGTGAACAAGGAGAAGTTTTTATAGTACCATTGCTTGTAAGATCCATCGAATTGATTTTTATTATAACACATGACAATATTCACCATGATATAAAATACCATGATAACTTACCCATAAGGTGCATAAGGACTGACTCCCAATCTAATAAAAAATTAAAAATAATGCACCAATGATAAAAACCCTGATGATAATGTAGATGTATGAATATGGATAGACTCAAGAATAATGCACAAGGAATCACCCAATGAACACATATAGACTGAGTCAAGGCACAATAATTAAATCAAATAAATAGGTAAACAAACAAATAAACAACTAAGCAAACACACACACAAAAATATTGAATGTAAAAGTAATAGAAAGCATCCCATCATTAACGAAGTCAATATCTATGCGTGAAGACTCAATGGAATGATAAATAGGTGGTTCCCCCAAGAAATGTTTTATGCAAAGGGTAGTTCACACCCCAAATGGTAGTGGAATGGATTAGTACCAACAATTGATTTTACCTAGTAGGGTAGATTAAGGATGACTGACTAGGTTTAGATAGTACAAATATTTTTGGATTTTGAGGCTTTATATCTATCTAGGAGATTATAAGCTGATTTTATAATTTTTAGGATTTTGAAATGTTTTAAATTTTATGGAATTTTTGGGGTATCTTAACTCGTTAGAGATTGAAAAGATACCACTCACAAAATGGAAAGAGCATTGGCTTAGGTGAATCATAAAATGGTGAGAGTGTTCAAACTTAAAAATGCTTGCAAAATAGTGAGAGCATGGCTAAGGGGTTATTAAGTTGTCCTCAATGTGAATTGAGTGCTACCTATATAGTCCTAGAATGAGACCTCAAGTCACTATAGTTCTACCTTAGTTGAGGATTTGACTAGGTAACAACAAGTTTATGAACTAGGCAAATGGTATAATATAGCATATGAATGGCTAGGTGATACTGTAATGCATGGTAAAGGTGTTGTTCTTAATTTTCCCATAGGTGGTTATAATTAAGAAATAATGACATAGGTAAATGATACTAATTTTCCCAAAGGTAGTTATAATTAATAACACATAGTAGGGCATTGATTTTCCCAAAGATAGTTATAATTAGTAACACTTGTAATGAAACAAAATAACAAATGAAGGATGTAACTTCCAAACCATTATCATACTAGTCCAAGCTACTACCTCTATCTATAGTACTGAATCAATTACTAGAACTTGATCTGATTCCCCTTGCTGAAGGTGCCCGAAGAACCAATGGAATAGAACTAAGGTTAAAGAGGTCGGGTAGGGTGGGTAAAAATAATTTTGGTCAATAATGAAGGTATGGTAGGATGGTAAGGTGAGGTAAAGGGAAAGGCAAGATGATGTTATGGCAAAAGGGCTATAATGGTAATAAGGTTACCCCCAAGTGACAAAGTAAGATGAATGGTAGGGTATGAAATAACAACAAGGTGAATGGAAAATGGAAAAGACAAGGTAAATAGCAAGGAAAAGTATATGATTCTATTATTCTTGTTGATGTCAAGATGCACATCTTGATCAACAAATGATACAACCAGAATGGTCAAATTTTTAAATTGCTAGCCCACACCCTTTTTGAATAATTTCTCTATCAAGAACTTGTTGTATATTTGGACTCCAATAATGTTATTGTGATCTTCATTGGTTATTGATTATGTTTCCTTTAAATGTCAAGAAAAGGTGTATTTATAGCTTATGTAAAGGAAAGTGTGGCTAGGATGGTAAATAGAGATGACTATTGGCTAATAAGTCTGATTTGGCTATGTAATATAGGTATAAAATGAATAAATGGATTGTATAATAGTTGGGAAACAAATGAAGATTGGGATATTTAGGCACACACAATGTTGCTAATTTTGGATTTAACATAATTTTGGTTGTGGCAAGGCCAAAGACTTCTGAATATGCTCTCGATAGGACCACCAAGTTTTTTTATTGTTTAGGCCTAAGAGTAGCTTCCATCTAATTATGATGTAGTTTGGAAGTTGTATTGATGTTACCTTTAATAATGTCTTCATCAAGTGGTGAACAATTGTTATGCTTAGTGATCAGTGTCTCGAAGAGGTTTTCACCTATAAGAATTATCTTGATTGTCCCATAGTGTCTCCAAAAATTTTTCACTAAGGAATGTTGAATTTTGACTTTGAGTGTCTTATAACACCTCAAATAAGTTTTCACTAGAAGATGATGAGTTTGAACTTTGATTTCCTCCTAGCGTGTTTGAAAAGGTTTCACTAGTAAATTGTAATTATTCTGCATGAAAGTTGATGTTGAAGCAATCAACCTCAAAAACCATAAAAGGATCATAAATGTATTTAAATTGATCTGCAAGACATGTGTAACCAATGTTTTAATATCCATGAATGTATTCTTATTCTAAAGCTGAGTCTGATTAAAGGGACTCTGAAGTTGAGACTGATGTTGATTCTATTTCTAATACTAAATTTGATATCAATTCAATAATAGAACCTAACGCCAATGTTGATTCTTCATTTGGTGTGGATGTTTCTATAATAATGTCTTGTTAAATGTTTATTATGGGATAAGTAATGGCCTATGATGACATAATGGGCTCTTTGAGAATAGATTCATCTAATAAGGGTTCGACATAGACTAGCTTATCTAGGTGAATCCACTCAAAGAGAGGGAACAACTCGAGGGGTGACTCCACAGAGACTAGCTTGTCAAAGTGATGCTCTTCAACGAGGGGGAAAAGGTCAAGACATAACTCCACAAAGACTATCTTATCAAAATGAGGATTTAAAAAAAAAAGACAATGGTTGAGATAATGATTTTCCCAAAGGTGGTTATAATCATTAAGAAATGATTTAACAAATACTGGCTTGTCAAAGTGAGACTCCTCAACCAAAGGGAAATGATCAAAAGGTGATTCATTATAGGTTGACTCATCACAAATAGGTATTTCAACAAAAATATCATGAGTTGGTTGGTTCTCTTAGCCTTGGTTTACAATTGGTTATAAAATATTAGTTTTGAACACATCTTGGTCTTCAAATGATGGCTCTTAGAGAGGTAATGATTGGCTTTGTTGTGGCTAAAAAATTGGCAAGGTTTATTTAAAGTGGGAGAATGTTGGTAATGGATGAATAATGATCGGTGGTTGAATAAGGATCTCTTTATAAATAGGCTCATTAAATATGGGCTCAATAAAGGTAGGCTGCCAGTCTAGGATGGTAACTATGACTCATCTAGTCGCACTTGTGGAATATTATTGGGATAATGAGATACCATAATTGGAAGGGCATTGTGAAGCTTGGTTGATAACACAAGCCAAAGTATGAGGGCTTGAAATGATAATGGAAGGGTGTTGTGAAGTTTGGTTACTAACACAAGCCAAAGGACGAGGGCTTGGAATGGTAATGGATGGACATTGTGAAGCTTGGTTGCTGACACAAGCCAAAAGATGAAGGCTTGAAATAGTAATGGAAGGGCATTGTGAAGATTGGTTGCTGATGCAAGGCAAATGACAAGGGTCTAGAATGGTAATGGAAGGGCATTACAAAGCTTGGTTGCTGATGTAAGCCAAAGGGTGAGGACCTAGAATAATAATGGAAGGGTGTTGTGAAGCTTAGTTACTGATGCAAAGTAAAGGATAAGGGTTTAGAATGGTAATACTTACATGCTATGAAGCTTGGTTACTTGTGAAAATTGAAGGAGGATTAATGGTATAGGTAGGGGATCGGGTACCATTATCATTAAAAAGGTGAACTTGGTATGTTAATTCACCCAAAGAAGGGTGATCACAACATATGATAATTAACATGACCAGGTTTATAAATTAACCTAAAAAGGGAAATATTAGTATATGAAAATGGTCTTATTTTAATTCTTGGTTTAAAAGCGATATTGGTCTAAGAATAAGTCTAGGAATGGAACTATTCTCCAAAATGGTGAATGATAAACTCAGTCCAAAAGGTCTAATGTCAAATGACTCACATAAATTGTCAAGTGAATGGATAACTTTGAATACCCAACTCATTAAAAAGTGTTTCAAATAATTCTAATCTAGGTCTAAAAAAGGTTGCTAGCCCTTTGTTAACAAGGCACAAAGCTAGGCTCAAAACAACTAAGTCTAAGGCAAAAGATAAAATGCTACGACTTTTGAAAACATGACACAAAAGCTAGACTTGGCACAAACTAGGTCTAAAATAAAAGGAAATTGTTAGGTCTTTTGGAAACATGACACAAAATCTAGACTTGGCACAAACTAGGTCTAAAACAAATGGGAAATGTTAGGTCTTTTGGAAACATGACACAAAAGCTAGACTTGGCACAAACTAGGTCTAAAAGGCAAGATAATTAATCTAATAAATTTGAAACACTTGGACTCAAACTAGGCATCCAGATTCAAACATAAAATTGAATTTTGGAAAAAGACATTGGATTTTATGCACATGAAAGATAGACCACTTCCCAAATCTAAGCACAAAAATAGTCTGAAAATTGATCAAGGAATTAGTCTAAGTTGCACAACCCAAAAGTGAGAGATAAATGTCTAAGTCAAAATTACATGAGGCATAGGCATAAATCAATCAAAGTTTGAATATGAAATTATGAAGACAAATTTTGAACTCAATTTAGAATTTTTACTTCTTAAATAGACAAGAAGCTAGACCAAAATAGATGGCATAAGGATACTAGCCATAGACCAAGAAAGCAAACATGGTTATGAAAGTGCAATTCGATATAAAGTAATAAGTTTTTGAAACAATGCGAGTAACATAATAACACTATATTTCTCTAAATATATGACAAATGGTTTGTTTTAAAAACTCTAAGATATAAGACTTGGAATGAAATGAGTAGCATAATAATGCTCCTTTCAAACAAGTGACACACACACACACAATTTTTGACAAATGACTAGGACAAAGTGTGGTGTCAAATAAATGGCATAACACTTATTCAAACAAAAGAGTGATGTGCAAATATTATTTGGTTTGGACATGGTATGACAAACAAATAATTTTGACTTGAAACAACACAAGTAAAAAGGTAAAGACATAAAAAAACCTAAGTGTATCATCCTAACTCTAAAAACTAACAAGGTGGCTTCGTACTATCAAATTCTATCTATATAATTTCTCTTAAGAGGAAATTATGTCATTAATCTAAAATTAAAATGTGCATGAAAATTAGGGTTTTTAGACCTCTCTTCTCTCAAGAGTTCTTCAAATGATATGAAACTTTTGGCTACTTGCCCTGCATTGATAATATATCCATGACAAGTGGGGCTATTTAAAAACTAATAATTTTCATATGTACTAAATGGTCCCATATGTGTGGTTAACACTAGGGCACAACATGTCATTTGGATCCACATTAATTGACTTGTTATGAAATTTTTTTATCTTTTTCACAACCACTACATCCATCAATTGCTCAGTGTAGTGTGATGTCTGAGTTAAATATACGTTCTAAGGTAGTCTCTTACTAATGAAGCTTGTTTAACCACTCAAACAAGTATCATAGTAATTCAAATTCAATTTATATACCCCAACTATGGAGTTGGGTTGAAGTGATGTTAGGAGATGAATTCTTGGGTCAACACTTCCCTAGAGAACTCATGGGAAGGTGATGAACTCCCATCCACATGCTAGGATGTACAAAAATAAAAATTAAGTGGAAGGACTTTAGGGTCATTTTGGGATCACCCAAATCCCTCAAATTTTTGGGAGGGCCTTAACAACTTTACTTTCATGATTTTTGATAAAGTTGAAAATGTAATAAGTGAAGTGTTTTTGATCACCCAAGTTCCCTAAAGGGGATGGGGGGAGAGCATACATGCTACACTTGGATTGAAAAACAAACACTCAATAACAATCATAAAAATAAAAACTCTTATGAGCATTTAACTAGAGTGTGAGTTCACTTTTATAGCACCAAATGAAATATGACATGAAGTTTTACCCCTTGGCATGGTTTGAGTACTTTAAAAAATGAAAATAATTCAAGTAAATGAGTTTTAAACACCAAATGTAAATGTGAGTTTGAATCTTAGAGTGCTAAAAACATCCTTCCTTTGGTCTTTATGTCCTGCAAAAGATGTTAGGGGGTCCTTGTGCTGAAAAGCTAGACACAAATGAGCAAATGCCTTTGAAACTTATTTTTTAGGTTTCAAATGTTTTGCACATAATGAGAAATTGTAGATACACAAATCAATAGTGCAACTTTTCCTGTAAAACTGTAACTAGTTAGCACAAAACCACAACTTCCTATAAAATAAATGATTAGTGCAAAATTGTGACTCTACAGAGTAATATCATAGATCTACAAAGAAATAATGTAGATCTACAGTGAAAAATCATAAGTCTTTATAAAATAAAAGGGTTAGTGCAAAATTATGACTCTATAATGCAATATCACATGTGTTAAGAAAATAACACAACTAGGAAGGTAAAATCACAACTGAGTAATGCAAAATTGTAACTATCAATGAAAAACCTTAATTATCAATGCAAAATCATAATTGAGAATGCAAAACCACAATTGAGCATGCAAAACCATAACTGGGTAATGCAAAAGCATAACCAAGTATGCAAAACTACAACTAGGCATGCACAAATGAAAAAGAGCATGCAAAATGCACCCACCATACAAAATGTACCTAGGCATGCAAAATCATAATTTAGCATGCAAAAATGTAACTAGGGGTTGTAATATCATAACTGAGCATGCAAAAATACAACTAGGGGTTATAATAACACATTTATGGGGTTAATATCAAAAGTCACCTATAAAACACACGTGGTTAATGTAATAACACATTGTAACTATTAAGGTAATAACATGACCACAATATCATGAATTTAGAGTTTAATATCATGACTACAAAGAGCAAAATCATAATTACACAACAAATATCTGATTTTTTGTAGGATGTTTGTGAGCTTTAACCTTCCACTTTTTTGGTCAACAAGTTAGGATTTTGACATAAAAATTGTTAGGAAGAGGTCCTAAAATGCCATAGGAAGAACTTTGTGGGGTGCACATCTCATTGGGCATGCCATAATGTGAACAAAAAATCCATAGAAGGATATTATTATATTGTTAATCAATAAAATAAACTCAAAATAAACACACTAAATACTAACACCTCTAGCCTAAACACTAGGGAAAGCATAGATAACAAGCATACAATGAAAACACAACTATAAAACAAAAAAAATAATCCTTTTACATTAATTATAGCTACAAAATGGCTTGTTGAAGTGGCTTGCTCAACTTTGTGCATCAAAAAATCTTTATCAATGAAGCTCCATTTTCTCCACCTCTCCTTGACACCTTGGTTTGGCTAGTTGGCTTAAGAATTTGGCATGGTAACACTACTTGAAAGGCTTATTTGTATCTATTTGAGCATAATAAATTTACACCAAGATAACTTCTTGGAGGTATTTTATCATAATAACATTTCACTAAAAAAGCTTCTTGGATCAATAGGCAAGGCCGTATATTTATAGCCTCCAAAGTTAACTCTCACCCAAGGTGAGTTAAGGTTAGGATTTAATCATGAAATGAGTTCAAAATAAACCTATGTGAGTTAAAGTTAACTCTATTTGAGTTAATGAGGGCAATGTAATTATTATTTTCAATTAATATGCATGGCTCATAAATTAGACATTTAATAGATATTTTGTGAATGCTTGACAACTATCAAAAGTCAATGATGGAGGGGCTTGATATTTTAAATTTCTATTTTTAGATATTCATTAATTGAAAATAGATTATATATCTACGCATTTAATCTAGTTTAATTAATTGCTTTATTTTGATTAACATTTTATCTTTTTTAGGAATAGTTCAAGTGACCCACTTAATATGTCCATAGGCCAAGCTACTAGTTATTAGGTTTCAAGGTGACTGAGGATGAATCCATGGGAGGTTATTGTTGCATATAGGAGAATACCCCAAATAGGGATGCCTCAACATGATTTTGAGCATTAATTAATAGTGTGCAGTAGAAATTGGGATGTTCAATTATTTTTAGACTTAATTTGTAATGTTTGGTAGAAATCAGTCTTAAGTCTAGTCAAAATTTAGTTGTGGCCAGAATTAGGTGTCTACATTTTCACATCTTAATACTTTGTAATGGTGAGTAGTGATTTGGCATTAGATATTTTGATTCGTATATCCAATACGAGCTCATCAATCCTTTGGGATTGAATGGTCTCAAAGTTATTGTGCATTATTTCAGTATGCTAAACTTGTAATTTATACATTGTAACATCCCTAGAATCTAGAAGTTACTTGAGTACCTTACCCATTGCCTCTATAGTAGCCATCTAGTCATCTATTAATGCTTTATATTTATCTACAATGGTGAGCTTAGGTTTTGCAGTAGCCAAAGACTAATTGAGATGTTGTCTTTATTTTAACATATCCTAGACTATCTGCTTGGCCTATTGCATATCTGTCTCTAAGACCTACTCATATTATTTAATAAATTCACAGATAGTTTCTATTTCATTCTAGATAATATACCCTTGTGTTTTCAATGTAATTAATTTCTACATGGCCTACCAATCCTTTGTAAGCTACATCAAAAGAGTAGTGAATTGCTTATCTTCAGACATTACATGATCACCTAACACCTACATAACTAAGGTGGGACAAGTGTTATTTATTAATTGGCATGCTTTTGCTAACTAATTCCCTACTTCAACATTTTCCTCATGTAACCTTATAACTTCCTACTCCAATTCTGAATCCTTCTATGCAATCGAGTCTTGAAATGCAACTATGCCTTTAATTTGGTTTAGTAGAGTTAATTGAGTCACATCCAAAGATGTTTCCATCATAGTTGTAGCAAGTGCCATAGATGTGGTTACCAGTGTCATAAGCATTATTGTAAATTGAACAATTGGAAGTAAGAAGTTGGTTCACTAAGTTGATGTTGTTGGGACATCTCATAGCCACTGGCTAGAGATATGTGGTTTGGGATATGATGCCTCTTCTTTGGCCTTTATTTGAGCTATGCTCTCTACTTATATCTATTGTTTGGCCTCCTTATCCATCTTTTCATGAATTGTAGCTTCAATTCTAGCCTTAGCATCTACCTCAGCTTGCATTCTAGCTTGTTACACAACCTTAGCTTTAGCATACGCTTGAGCTTTAGTTTTAGCATTTGCCTTAGCCTTAGCTTTAGATTCAGCTTCAACCTCAACTTTGTCTTGAGTTATTTGTACTTACGTTACATGCCTATGTTGTTCCTCAATAGATTTTGTTTGCACTTCTTATTCCACCTACTTCTGTTATGTAGCTTACACCTTTTGTTATTTTTGGTGGGATTTCTCCCATTCTTTCCTCTTTGCCTTTGTTTCTTTGGCTACCTTCTTTATAGCCTATGCTTCCTTAGCTTTGTTCCTTGTAGCCTCAGCTTCTTTGGCCTACTTCTATGCAACCTCTACTTCTTCAGCTTTATTTTATGTTTCTTCCTCTTCAGTTTGTAACTTTTTTTGTTGTTATTATGCAATTTCTTGTTGTGTTTGATGTGCTTCTTGTGTAGCCACTTATTTTCCCACTTCTTTTTTCTTTCTTTTTCCTTCCTTCTTTTTATACTTCTTTTCTTCTTCCTTTTTTGCCTCCTCAAGATCTAATGTATCCTGCATAATTCCTATTTTCTTGCTAACTTTGGCATAGTTGTGTCCTGGGATTGTTCAACAACTTACACATCTACCATCTTAGTTTTTAATTTAGTATGCCTAGATGATTCTGATTTGACCACCTAAACTTTATGTACGAGCTTCTTCTTTCTAGATCTAGCTGAAGGAGTGAGGGTCTCTTTTTAATTCTTCATAGCATGAGGCTAGGTATGTTACTATGTTTCTTGCATCTACTATGAACCACTTACTCTTGTCATTTCATTGAATGACACCATCCTTTCTCTAATAGTTTGTGATGGTTTGGATATGGGGTGTGTACATGGTCATTGAAACAATGACTTAAAGGACTGTCATGTTTTAGCATATCCACCAACTGCACAACTGATGATCCTATGGCTATATTGGTTAGAAATATATCTACCTATAGATTTCATCAAGCATTTTCTTTCCCTACAATATTCATAAGAATATATGGAGGTGGTTGAGTAATGTCAACAAAAAGGTCTTTGCATACCTAGTTTTGCACTTGGAAAGTGCACACTACTTTCTAAAATAAGAATTCATTTTCTAACTCTTTTTCATAAAATTATTTCTCAATATCTTCTAACATAGATTTTAGGACTTCATGCTTGTCAAGTCCTATCTCTAGTAGGTCACACTTATAAACTATCTTGGGAATCATAGGATTATCTAACTAGAACTTTGTCTATCATGTCCTTTTGTTTGGTGGTGGTGGTGAAGCAAAATGCATAGGTGCCTTCATTTTTCCTTTATATTTTGATAGTGGAGCTTGTGGCTATTATGGTGCTCATTATGGTTGTGCTTGTGCTGGATCTGATTATTGTGCCTGTGGAGGAATAACTTACAATATTGAAATTGAAATTACAGCTAAGGAATTTTACCTATATACTTTAGCGTGTGATTTGATCATAGAAATAAATAATGGCATCAGAATCACAAGTGGTGATGCCAACTCATGGATTTTGATTTGAATGCCATTATGTTGCTTGGTGACCAAAGCATGTTGTCCCAAATATTGTATAACATTTTATGGTATACAAAGTGTGTTTTGATCAAAGATAGGGCTTCTAACAACCATATATTAAACTAAACCAGTTTCTTAGAGTAATACCCTATTTTCATCTAAGTGATGTTTATAAGGGTAGTAGTGGGCCAAAAATTTGTAGTCACATTGACTAGTCTAAGTGGGGACTTCCATTATGTGAAGCACAATAACAAAACCAAAAACTAGTACTGAAATGTTTATGTGGTTCTTACAAGTACCTTCTTGATGTTGGTAGTGAGATCAAACACCAAAAAATTAGGCCAAGTGAAGTCCTCCTACAACCGTATCATCTAATATGTAATATTAATTACCCATTTCATTGTTTGCTTTGACTTCTTGGAAGTTTGCCAAAACCTTTTTTTGATGCATTTGACTAGAGTGTGCATTGAAACATCCTTAATTGAATCAAATGGTGTTATTTGTCCTTCTCGTGTGGTATAGTTTTCCCACATGTTTGAATGGATTAGAGGTGTCATAGATTTATATTGAAGGAGGGATTTACCTCAATTTGGAAGGCTTGTGGATCACACCATTATTTACACAATGATCCAAATTATGATGTCTTAGGATAAATGAATATACCCTTAATTTTAGAGAATCAAAAGGGTCATTATGACCTCATCTAGTTTCCCAAATATATGTAACCTAATTATCCTTTCTATATCATAACCTCATAGTGGATGTTAAAGTGTGAGAGCTCCTACTTCTGTAACTCCCTAAAGATCTTGGGAAAATAAAGTAGTTTCTAGTACATCAATGAAATCAATTAGATAAATGTCATTGTATTTGGTTTGGTAAAGACCTAACCCAATCCCCATCTCTTATTTTTGTGCATCTATGATTGGAATCAACAATTAACCTTTATCCATGGCTATATCAGTGATCTATGATGAATGATTGATGTGTGTGATCAAGATAAAGTTCAAAATTTGTTCATAAGAATTTATTGTAATAGTATATAATAGAATTCTCTTGTTAAACAGAGTCTATAATGTTTTGGAATTATCCATACCTCACTCTTATATAGTTATTGTCTCCAAATTTTGTCTCATTGACTAGTTTGAATGCACTGATTATTTACACGTGAGTGTTTATCTCCTCCTTACTATGAGCTACCTTGACAATGACATTTTGTGCTTAAAAATATTTGATTTACCTGTTTGATAGTTACTTGATGTGATTGGCTATCTTTTCATCTATTTGATTTGTTTTGTGTCCACTTGTCGATTTACTACTTGATCTGCCTTAGAAACAATGTAATCTTTTGAAACCCACATCATTAACAGTTTGGCATGACCATTGGACTTTCATTTTCTATACCTATATTATCTCTACCTTCCTAGATGTAATTGATATCCTTGATGTAATTATGGCCAACTACCTTTTGTAAGCTATCTCTAGAATATGATTGCACCTTTCAATTATAACTGTTTCTTGATTACTGTGATGTGTTGCAATACAAGGAATGCACTATACAAACATTATAACATAAAAAAATCAAATGAAAACAAAAAAATTAAATAAAATCCTAACTACATGGTGCCACTCATTATCCACTCAAATTTTCAGCTTTTGATAGAGATTAAAGGTGGTAAGACTTAAGCCTATAACCATTTATACATCCTGGTAGTATAGTCCACTATAAATATTTTATCACTATAGTACCCTATTGTGATACTTCATGAATAATATAGGGTATTTTCCATCTAATGCACCACTTTACTAAGACTACTTTAAATATACTATCATAAAGTAATATCGCTTGTTCTGGGTAAAATTCCTTAGATCACAAGTTACGATCATGCCATGCTTTTTGACTCTACTTGTTAATCTATTGCATCCATTATTATTTTTATCTATTTTATTCTATATTTTTTAATTCCATCAATCATACTTGTAGTGAATCTTGATCCCCTAATCTCATTACCATCATAATACATAAACTAGGAATAATATATTCCATAGGCATTACCACCTCTAAGCTATATACCAGTTGAAAAGGAGAGAACCCTGTAGCTATTTGTAATGTGTTCTATAGCCACACATAATCATAGGCATGCAATATTCCCAATCATCCCTATGTAAATTATAAATCTTTGTGAGCATTTTCCCCAGTATTTTATTGAATGTTTTAGCCTATTTATTTGCCTAGAGGTGATAAGAGGTGATGTTATGGTGCAATATCATAAAATCATTAGTGAGAGTCTTGATATTATTATTTAGAAAATGTGTACCTCTATCATTGATCAAGTTAAGTAGGCATGCAAATCTTTTAAAGATGTTTTCATATAAAAATTTAAAATCTTCTTTCATACCATAGCTTGGAGTGGAAACAACTTCTACCCATTTAGTGAAATAATCTGTCACAATAATAATATATCATGCATGACTTCATTTGATTTATGGACTTATATGACCAAGAAATTTGATTCCCCATTGCTCAAAAGGTTGCTCTACTAGCATTGGAACCAAAGGCATCTTGTCTCTTTGAATGTATTTCTGATTATTTGACATACATCATAGTGTTTGCCAACTTCATGTGCATCCTAAAATAATGTAGGCCACCAAAGCCCACTTTGTAAAATTTTCATTGTATTAGCTTCACCCATGAAATTACCTCCTACAATCTCTTGATGTCTTCCTATAATCACTCAGGTTGTTCATGTTCTAGACTTATTCTGTGTAGTATATAATAAATGTTGAGTTTATACAAAAACCCTTTAATGAGGCTATAAGGTATAACTTGAGTGACTATTTGATTTTTATCTAACTCTATATAATGCATAGGTAAGGTTATTTGATCCAAGAAATTTGATATATCTTATATATTATTGAGAACTGCGATAGTTTTGAATAGATGTGCATCTAGAGATTTATCTTCAAGTTCTTATGGTTCCTCCCCATTATGAAGTCTGCTAAGGTGATCTATCCCAACATTTTCATAGCCTAGATTGACATTAATATAAAATTGGAATTCTTGAAATAATATAAGCCACTTGGATATGCATCCTCCCAACATGGGATTATTAACTAGGTATCGCAATGCCTGGTGATCTATAAAAAAATCAAATGTCATAGCCAACAAGTAGTGTTAGAACTTTTGTAGTGTAAAAACCATGGATAAAGCCTCCCTTTTAGTATTAGTATAATTATTTTTAGCTACAAATAGCTTCTTAATATCAAAATGTATATGATGATCTAGTCTACTGTAACCTAGTTGTGTTAGAACAACCCCTATTGTAATACCAAAAACATATACGTGCATGTGGAATGGATTATTCCAATCAAGAAAGAATAAAATTGATGTTTTTATGAGCCTTTATTTTAGCTCAATGAATTCTATTTGACATCTTGTTGTCCATTCAAATTTTATATCCTTATTTAATAGTTTTTTAGGGGTGCAGATATAATTGTGTACCCTTTTATAAACTTCTTATAATATCCTGTGTGATTGAGAAATGTGCACACTTTAGTATAATTAGTAGGATGTGGCATCCCTATGATGACAAAAATATTAGTTATATCAACCAAAATTGCATTTGTATATATGACATGGCCCAATAGAACACCAAAAGTTGTGAAAAACAAGCATGTCTTTAGATGTAGAAAAATGCACAATGCTTGACACCATTCTAGCATGAGTCAAAACTTTGACAGATCTTGTTTAAACAAAGATGAAACAACCCAATCATCCAAATATACTTCTATAAAATCATGAATGAAATCTTTGAACATAGTTACTACGACTCTAGAAAAGACTACAGGTGCATTCTTAAATCCAAAAGGCATTATATGCAAATGAACCCTATTCAATTGCAAATGTAATTTGGGATTGATCTTTTGATATGATTGGAATCTAGTTGTATCCACTGAATCCATCTCTAAAGGAGTACACTTTGTGTCTTATGACTGATTCAAGGACTTTATCTTTGAATGGTATTGGAAAAGGATCATTCACGCAGGCATCACTAAGTGCATGGTAATCGCCACAAACCCATATCTCACTAGTTTTCTTTGGTTACACCACCATGGGACTTACCCAATTTGCCTTTAATATTGGATATATGATTCCATATTTTTTTATTCAATACAACTTAGCTTTTAACTTTAATTTCATGTTAGGATTAAATCTATATGGTTGCTTCTTAATAGGTTGAGCACATTATTTTAGTTCTATATGCATTTCTCCTAAAGATGGATCTACACCTTTTACCTCTGAGAATTTTATTGGGAACACATATTGATAGTCCCTTAGAAATTTAAGACCTTCAAAATCTACTCTTATTCCCAATAGGCTCCCACCACTGTGAGCTTAGAAACTAATTTTGTTCTAATGTTTCCTTCAATATTTCACAATAGCTCTTGATATATTTTACTTAATGCCTTAGGTAGAACATCTTGCAGAATGTGCTTACCTTATCACTATGGAATGTTTATGTTATGAAGTCTGTATTCTTCCAATTGATCTGCACTTTGAACTAGGTTTGACTTAGTTTCCCATTCTAGCTCAAAGAAACTTTTGAGGTCAAGATCTTCATCACTATCACTGGACTCTATTAGGTCATATTTTATTCTGTTACATGGATTGATAAGAGATTATTCTTGTTAGATATATTTATAATTATATAGTGCCACATTCAAATCCTGCACAATCTCCTACTGTGATGATGATATAAACATAGTTTCTAAATCTTCTACGCATCCATGATAGAGAAATATTTTGATTTTCTATAAGGACTTATGCACCAATGGATTATCATCTTTGAATACAAAGGTTTGAATGAAATCTTGTTAAACTTGCACCCAATGCTTGGTTTCTCTTCTGCACTCTTGGTTCATATACCAAATCATTGGAAAAGGTACTATGGTGTGGCTAAAGACGTGCACCCAATATCTTAGCTTTATTCCTTATGTAATCCATTTATCCACACACTAATGAATGTGAAATTCTAGACATTGACCTATTTGGAAAAAAGGCCATTTTGATTTGACAATATCTAGTAGTTAGAACCTTGCATGTAAGAATTTACATGCTTCCTCCTAATAATTTTTTTTATTCTTATGGACGAACCACCAATTCATAATAGTTCCTTTTAGTGCATAACTAAGTGCACTGACTCATTGATCCACCTTTTGTACATGGTGTTTGATCCTTAATATAAATGGATTGAGATCTTCTATCATAATATATTGAAGTATCTGTCATTTTATAGTGAACACCATATGCAAAGGTTGTAACTCATGATCCATGCAAGCCCAGTTCAACATGTGAGTGTTCAAGTCACCACTTATGGATGATGCTAATTCCCATAGTAGAACACCCTCAAGAGTATGCTCCATGTAATCCATCATTATGACACCTATTTTATATAAAAGATCAACTTTAGACTTCATTAGAGAGTGTACTAGTATAGAAACACATTCTTCTATATGAGCCTGCCTAATTGGAGACTTTGTTATAACATGTTTATATACTAGTCGCTCTTCTTGCTATGCAGTGTGCAACTTTCTAGCTTGATATTATAAAGATTGCAAAGCATTTTGATTTTTGTCTATACAAAATTTAAACCAACTATTATCCCCATAGGCATAAGGTGTATCTAGATCTTTTGGGATAATGTATGGATTTTTCTCAGACTTATTTAGGGGTATGACCACTATTGTACCCCCTTGATGCACTTCTAGTTATTTTCACATAGTATTGATGGTAATTTGACAAGTATAAGCCCATTTTTTGCCAATTAAAGAAGGATAATAAGTCTTTACTATCTTCATGTCGATGGAACTCTTAGGCTAAGCTTGACCACTTTGATTTCAACATGCTCTAACCTTTTTATTGGCTCAATCTGACCATAATCTACCAGACTAAGAGTAACTAGATTGTAGCTTAAGGTCAGTCAACCAATGGCTTCACAAGTTGATTGTGGAATCATTTGATTGTGCTCCCAAAATCAAATACTACATTTGGAATCTCATATCCTGCTAACTCAATATACATTCAAGAATAAACATCCCAAGGTTTCTTAGTTTTAACATATCAAACTTCCTTATTAGTTTATTATTGACCTTGTTATGCATACTCTAGAAGATTATGTAAGAAATTAGTGATGTTTTGAGAGATATCCTCATTACACAATGTGCTGAGTAACTTCATCAGGTCTATTAAAGAAATAATAACACCCTCCTATCTCATGATCATAATATTTTATCCATACATTTAGCATCAATGGATGTGTTATTTCCCTTAGATATAGTTTCTATTGGATCTCTTTTAAGATACATCAAATTCTTTTCTGTAGCAGGATCATGATATTTGTCTTAGTGCACTTTTCTAATGCCCTAATCTTGAGACATTTCCAAAGGTGGTGACCCTTGTTTGGCTCTTTATTTTTAGTGACTGCTAATACAAATGCATTTTCATCTGGATTCACATTGATCATCTTTATGTTGTGCACTATCTTATCCTTCCTTTGTTTGTCTAATACCAGATAATCTTCTATTTGGTGCTAACCTTCTACTCTATAGTATATGTAGTAGACTTATCTCTACAGGTTAGTAGGGAAATTCCTAACACAATGGTTATATGCACTACATATATAACAATGCATAGGTGGTTTGTCTTCTTGATTATCACTATTACAACCGCCTTTATATCCTCCATGATATTTTCCCTTGTATCCCCCTCTATATCCTCTTCTATTTTTTTGGTATCCCCAACCTTGTTGTTATTGTCCAACATACCCTACCTATTGGATTGAATATGCATCATAACCCCCATATTGGTGCTAAGGGGAACTTGGGATCCAATTTTATTGTTATTTTTGAAGATTCATGTTGGTACATGATTGCACATACTGATCAAAATATTAGCATGATGGAAATGATGTATTATTCTAACTTGCTAGTCCTTGTGGTTCATACTAAAGTGATGAAGGAATCTAATATTGAGGTGATGAAGGAGTCCATCTTAGACTACATTGAATTGCACTGGTCATCTCCACTTCTGGTCCTAGAATTGCCTACTTCATAGTTGGTACTTGTGTTACAACTACAAAAACATTCCTAGTAATATCTTCCTTTAACTCTTGCAATACTAGGTAATTCTTTTCATCACGATTCTTGGATTTACAAAAATTATAGAATAAACCCTATGATTTTTTTAAGTAGTGTTGTAACAGATGACACTTTGAAGTAAAATGTCCTACTACCCTGCATATCTCATAGAATTCATGATTAAGCTTAGGAAAATCATTTTTACGATGTCCTCATCCACACTTTGTGCACCATAGACCTAGTTTAGGATTATCTTTTTTATGCATCTCATCAATTGTTCTCATTAATGTATCTATCTTTGATTCAACCTTGGAGCTTGTTATAAAGGTGTCCCCATAGTCCTCTATTTGCTCTAATCAAAAGGTAGTAGAATGAGCGTCAACTTTAGATTGAATCTGTGCAACAACAAATCTACTTCTTGGTTGCAGTCCTTTTATGAACCAAGTATCCCTATCTTTATCCTATATAATGAATTTAATTTTCTTCACAATGTCAAAAAATCTCTGATCATATTCTATAACTAATTCTATCAATTTCTATTGAATCTCTTTTAGATCTTGAATGGTTGGGCTTGTGCATTTCTTTAATTTATGTTTTGTTATCAATAAAATTATAACTTGCGTAAGCTCCAGGGTGTTTAAATTTCCTTTTAAAAATGAACTCTAGAGCTCATCCTAACAAGGCCCCTATGAGTTAGCATTTTTTAACAATATCTACTATTATTTTTCTCACATTCTATTTCATGTGACAAGTTATTAGGTATTTCTATGGGTTTGTAGATGCATCATAGGGAATTATAGAATTAAACATTCCTACAGTCAATGCCATATGCAGAATAATTGATATGATAGGTTATTAAACATTAACACCTATGACTAAAGGTATATGTACAATGGTGACTATGACTTTATGTGACAATGCAGTACTCGTTACACATTGTTGATTGTTAATTGTGCACTAGACTTTTAAGGTGTCTTAAACATGAATTTTGCTCCTATTTTTCTTATATCTATTATCTACTTTATTTTTCCACTTGAATTTCCAAACTTGTCTGTAAAGGAATCAAACCAATCTATATTTTCCTCTTAACCTACACTTTTTATTCTATCAAGTAATAAATTGGCTTGGGGGGATGTGTACTCTTGAAGTGAATGACATTTATTTTAAAATTATGCTAATTTTAAACTTAAACCTATCGAATTTCAAAATTTAAATTTGACTTCTTCCCAAGAATTTTCTTCTTCTGGTCTAGATAGAAACCCTTTCATTAACTATGAGCTGCCTCTAGCTTCTAACTATTCTACTATTGTCCTACATTCTTCATCATACTATTCTACCTCCATATATGTATAATTATTATTTGCATCCTCATTTTCATGGGGTCATTATGCATGCTCTATGCATTCTTTGATTCGAGCAATCTCCTCATTTCTAGTATCTTCTTCTTGGATCGTTCCATCTCTATCACCTTATTTTATACTTCTAATCTTATTCATAATTACTTCTGGGTTTCTTTCTTTATTTCACCTTCTCTGTTGTTGTAGTTCCCTTTCTAGTCCCATAAGTTTATTCTTACTCTGAGTCTTTTCACCTTTCCTTTTTTGGGATCAAGTTCAAGTTTCTTTTATTTAGATTCTTATCATTCACTTCATCTTGCACACACCCCTATGGTGACCAAAGTGACTACTCCATGTTCGCTGGAGTAGGCACCATGGTCTTTTCCAAAACCAAATTTTTTATCAACAAAGGTAATTAATACAAAAATTTCCCTTTAATTCCTTGAATGAACTTGTATTACATATTCTCAAAAGATACGTATCCTTATATTGGGAACTCAATAATATATCCGTAAATTTTAGTCTTTGTCTAATAATCTACTACTTGGGACCAATCTATATTAGGTTGTGTAGTCTATCTAATTTTTATTTCATCCAAACTATAAGATTTGTCCTCCTTGAGATGAAACAATAGTATTCTAACCTTATTAAACAATGCGGCTAACAATCTAGGAAACTCACACTAGAATATTTCATAGATTTCACCATAGATGTGCTCTTGGATAATCTCCTTCATAATTGTTCTAACTCTCCTTGCTTCTTCTACAAAATTTTGGATTCTCTCATCCAACAATCTCTCTATATCTCTCTGTCTTGGTATCCATCTCAACATATTTTATCTAGATAGGTTCCATGCTCACTGCACCATTATTAGTAGAGGTTCCTATAAATACTCTAAAACATGCTAATTATAGAGATAACTTGTGCAGTGGGGAGTAAATAGAAATCATAATTAACTAAATAGACTTATCATTCATCATTTACATATAAAATTACATATATAGATTAAGAAAAACATAAATATAATAAAAATATAGACCATAATGGTGTAACATATGTTAAAATATTAAAGTAAAACATTCACTGTGCACTAGTCATACTTAAAATATGATTTGGAAAACCATATCAGAATGATTATATTATTATCTATAAACACATCAAAACCATATTATATTACAATAAAGTGCTATATATACATTTTTAAAATCATATATCTCTTCATATTTTAGCCTTTGGAGATATAGAAGGAAATATTCTTCACATTATTCTATTACCTGATTAGGCTTATCAGTCTGAATACATACAAAAGTTTATGAAAAAACAAAATTATATACTTCGCACATGTGTCCTATTATACTTTGTGATTTTACCATGCTCTATTACATGCTCAATATGAATAATAACATCATGATATGAGTGAATAATATACTATTACACCCTATGAGGATCATCCTATGGCCGAGCAATAATTGGACATTAAAAGTCTAAGACTGGAAGAAGTGGACAGGGCAAAGGCCCAAATTAAGAGGACCTTGGCATTGGCATCAATGAACAAACAAAGATCCCTAAGATTATAGACTTGGAGCATGACCCAAAAAAGGGAAAGCAATCGATGTAAGAGGTAAAACAAAAATAATAGGCAAATCAAGAACTTACCATTCATGCTGCATTTTAACAAGATATACCATACAAGCGATTATATTTGTGGGACTTTTTCCTTGAACATGAGTCCATGAAATAAACTCAGTGTGATATGTCCTTTGAATTGGAAGGGTATCATGATGAAGAATGATTTGAGCTTCCAAGGAAAAACACTAACATAAATCAAGAAGTGGAAGGTGTTCTAGAAACACTCTAGATAAGTCATGTGATTTTATCTTTAATGAAAGTGGGCATGCCACATATCAAGTTTGCCCTAGAAGTTTTTAGACAAAATATTCTTAATAGCCATGATGTCGGCTAGATTTACAACCAACAACAAGAGGCCATGCGACTCTATAAATAAGAGCATTAATCATGACGCAAACTCAAAGAACTTAAGTACCAACTGAATGTGATAAAAGTGGCTTGACTTAGGACTTTGGGCCTTTGTCAAATAATTTAATAAGTGAACCAACACTTGTAAATAGAATTCCCATTACTGGTGAGGCAATCAATATATTATATATGCTTATGGACCTTCTACTCAATAAATGTAAAAACCAAGTGGATCTTAGATAGGGGAAAATTTAGGTAATAGAGTAGTTTTTTGAGGCCATAGAGGTCTATCATGCATTCTTAAATAAACTGATCACTACCATTACCATCATTGATGGGTTTTTTGTGAACTTGGTGTGACCTATATTTTTTTTGGAATTATGACTACTGCTTGAGGAACAACAGTGCTAAAAATTAGCTAAGAACACTTTGAGCATCAAGGACAAGGCCCAATACATAAAAGTATTTTAGGATGTCAAAGAACTAGAATAAAAATAAGTGCCCATAGATAATAGCTAAATGTTAGTTTCTTTATGATTTGAGGACAAGTTTTGGTAGAGCTTGGGGCCCTCAAGGATGCTCACAAGACTAAAAGTACTTAGTTTGAGACTTTGATAACTCAACCTGATACCTTTTTGGAGTACCTTAAGGATATGAATAGATTTAAAGGCAAAGTGGAAGTTATTACTATTAATCTTTAGGTATCCCTCAACTAATGAGAGGAGCTCAAAAACAAAGTATAAGAGGTAGATCTTGCATTTTTTTCAACTGAGGAAATTATAGCATAGTCCAGGATGGACTATTAAATTAGTATGGGGTGATGTTGGACCCCAAATTTTGTAATAAAATACTCAAGTATTTTGGTATCATGACATAGAAGAGCAAGGGAAAGAGAATAATGTGGAGTACCACAACATGGGAAAGGATGGTGCAAAAGAGAATGGAGTGAGAGAGAGAAATATTGAAGAACAATATAGAAGACCTTGGTGTGGAAAGATGAGATACAAAATATAAAGAAGTGAAGAATGAGTAGAAGATGTAAGACTCAGAGAAGTTAAAGACTAGAACAAGAACATAAGGAGCAGAGATAGTTACAAAATAGTTCATGGAAGCAATAAAGATTAATGAAAGTGCAAATCTATAACTAGTTTGTGAAATGATAGGAACACAAACATGAATATCTAGCTTAAAGAGGGTATATAGGGATGGTTAAGCCCAAGTCAATAGGATGTAATTATAATGGCTCTCCATGATTCATTATTATTAATGATCGATGGTTAGTCATCACTTTTATATTATTGATGTAACCAAAGGTGAGGGGTTTACTTGTGTATAAATACCCCTTAGCTTGATTTAGAAAGTGTTGTTTCCATGGTTGGAATTGATAGATTTGTTATTGGATTTTTTGTTGATGGTGTTAGATGTAATTGTGAAATGCTTATCAATATATAAATAAAGAGATAGTTTAATGAATGAATCATCTTGTAATCTTATTTAATGAAAGTAATAAAATATTTACCTAATTCAAATCATGATGTGTTGAACTCTATAGTGTTGACTTTGATTTTATGATAATAGATATATGCATGTATGAATTCATCAAATGACTAACTATAGACTAATGTTTGTATTGAAAATTATTAAATGTAGTAACTCAAGTGACTAAGATTGAGTTGACTAACCACCATTATGTGATAGAATCGATGGGGACCAGTCCAAGGTACACACCTTGGGTGAGCACATGAGGTTACTCCTCACATGATATGCCAGTGCACAAGCTTGTTGGAATATAATTTTTATTAGGTTTGTAACTAGTACTTAGTTATGTGAAGTTAAAGAAAAAGACCCAATAGATGAACCATAGATTCAACACTAGCCTCACACAAAACATAATGATTAAGAATTGACATCCCCCTCTTTATAAGGTTTTTAATAGTAAGGATTTTATCTTGAATAGCCAGCCATAAAAATATGTTAACTTTGGGGATAAGATTATTATTCCATAACTTAACCTAAGGGAAACCATCATGAGAAAATCCAAGGGCCTCATTATAACTAGTTTTGACATTGAAGTTACCATCCAAAGAATCCTCATAGATCAGTTCACCCTCAATAAAAAACTTGTTAACAAAATAACCCTTTAAAAAAAGATTAAGATCAGAGATGATCTTGTAGTCCTTAGGATCTATATCTTCTAATGAAAACACTTTCCACTCTCTATCCCAATCCTTACAACAAATTTAATCCAAAACTCTAACCCCATATTTCCTTTTCAATCTATCACTAACCCTATTCTAAGGATCCACACTTTTAAGAGGATAACTGAGCATCCACGTGTCTTCCTAAAACAAAACTTCTTTGTCTAATAATATATTCCATTTAGAGCCTTACCAAATAATTTTTTTGCCTTTAATCAACCATTTCCAAAATTAGGATCCCTATAGAAGAGTCTCATATTTTAGCTAATTTTTACCTCCCAAAAATCCAAATATTTTGCCTTTAGAACTTTCGTCCATAAGTTTTCTGTCTGTAATTTTCTTTATTTGTAGAATATCCATCCAATATTAGCCACCAAGGTTAGATTAATGTGTTTATTTTTTCAAATTCCCTATCCTCTATGACTCTTTTTGTGAAAAACTTTTTCCCAAGCCACCAAAGAGAACCTATTCTTCTCCTCCATATCAGACCACAAGAATCTCTTGTGAAATATTTCCATCTTGTTAGTAATAATTTTAAGAAATTTGAACAAAGACATTAGATATATCAAATTTTTTTGTAAAGTGATTTTAATTAACTACAATTTACCAGATTCAGATATAAAGTTATCCTTTTAACTAACTAGTTTATGATAGTAATTTTCTTTATTTGTAGAATATCCATCCAATATTAGCCACCAAGGTTAGATTAATGTGTTTATTTTTTCAAATTCCCTATCCTCTATGACTCTTTTTGTGAAAAACTTTTTCCCAAGCCACCAAAGAGAACCTATTCTTCTCCTCCATATCAGACCACAAGAATCTCTTGTGAAATATTTCCATCTTGTTAGTAATAATTTTAAGAAATTTGAACAAAGACATTAGATATATCAAATTTTTTTGTAAAGTGATTTTAATTAACTACAATTTACCAGATTCAGATATAAAGTTATCCTTTTAACTAACTAGTTTATGATAAAACCTATCTAGCAAAGAGTCCCCAACATCTATAGGCATATTACCATGAAAAAGTGACATGATAATATATGAAGTGGGGAGATATTTTATTAAACATCCTAAAATAATAGAAATATTGTGTTTATAGATGAAAGGGGTGTTAATAAAGAACATATAACTCTTATCAACATTTATTTTTTGGCTTGAAGCTTTCACATAATCCTATAATTTTTTTTTTAATTATTTAGATTAATTCATCGATGCCTCAAATAATATTATAGTGTCATCCATAAATTACTGATGAGAAATAAGATATATATTGTAAGCATGCTTGATTAATTTTATCTTCCCTCTTGTAATGGAAATAGATAGGGTTCTGCTAAGACCTTCAGCCATAATAATGAAAAGGAAGGGAGATAATGAGTCTCCTTGTATCAAATCACATTCACTAAGGAAGAAACCTTCTAGAGTACCATTAATAGAAATAGAAAACATAGTAGTAGAGATACAAGTCAAAATTAGCTTCCTGATCTATAGCTGAAATCCAAACTTTTCCAAAATCATATCAAGGAAAGCCTAAGAAACCTTATTATAAGTTTTATTCATATCGAGATTAAGGACCATACCTTATTTTTTACCCTTTCCCATAGAGTGAAGTGTTTCATGAACTAAGATAATACCATCCTAAATTTTCCTTCCTATTAAAAATCCTCCCTATTGATTTGAAATAATAGACTACAGAGAGGCTGCATATAGAAAACAATTAGTTTAATGAAAATTTTATAAATGGTATTACAAAAGTTGATTAGCCTAATTTTTAAAAAATCCTTGGTACTAGGTTTTTTAAAAATCAATGCTATGAAAATATTGTTTATCTCCCACATAAGTTTCCCAAAAGAGAAAAATTACTCAACAACAATAGTCACATTCTCCTTGACTATCCCCTAAAACTGCTAAAATAAATCTATAGCAAATCCATCAGGATCATGTGCCTTGTCCCCTTCTATGGAATAGACAACAATTCAACTTCATCAACCGTAATTAGTTTCAACATGCTCTTATTGTCCTCATTGCTGAGAATCAAGGGAATAACATCTAAAACTCAATTCACCACATTCCCATTACTGAAGTATTCCTTAGAAAAGAGATTTATAAAGAAGCTAATAACTTCTTCCTTAATCACCAAAGGATCAGAGCTGGATTCACCATTATCTTTGATAATATCTAAATTTTTTTTAGTACTTCTATGCTTAAGGGTATAAATATGAAAAAATTTATTGTCCCCCTATTTAAGCTAAAGAGATCTAGAATTTTGCCTCTAAAAAGTCTCCTCATTAGTAGTAATAGAGTGATACTCAGAATGTTTTTTTCTAACCAATAAGAATTCTGATCCATGCCTTCAGAAGCAATTTTCACTTCTAAGGCAACCAATTGATCCATAATTTGCTTTTTATTTTCGAATATGTTCACAAAAATCTCTTTAGTCCATTTCTTAATCTGGATTTTAACATTATTAAGTTTTTTAGCTAATCTAAACATATCCAAACCATTAATATCTACATTCCACCATTCCTTCATTTTATTCTTCAAGTTAGAATGTTGCATCCACATTGTTTCAAATCGAAAAGAGATTCTATTTTTTATTCCCCATATCAATATTGAGTAATATGGGATTGTGATTTGAACCAATTATGGTTAAGGAAGATAAATGAATATTATGACCAATCATCTAATAATGAATAATAAAGAATTTATCAAGATGTACTTGAATCAAATTCTCCCCCAACCATTGATTAGACCATGTAAAAGAATAACCTCTCAATTCCACATCAAGCAGACCACTGGTAGTTATAAAATTAGAAAAATCCTCCATAATTATACTTAAATATTTCCTCCCACTTTTATTTTCCAAGGGAGATAGAGGTGTGTTAAAATCCATAGTTATCATTTATTTGAAAGTTAATTCCTCATAGAGCTTCCTACAACCAATATAATAATTAGGATCATAGATGTTGGATAAAAGCCACATATATTTATCAACCACATTAATAAAAAAAATTGATATGTGGTGTTTATTACTGAACAAAAATTCAACTTTAACAGTTTGTTGATCCCAATAAATAACCAATCCTCTCAAAGCACCTCAAAACTAACACCAAAACCCAAAGCTTCCTTCCAAAAAATAATTAACACCTAAAATTGAAACATCGAACATCTTAGTTTCATAAATAACTTAAATACTAGGATTAGAATTATATTTAAGATATCTAATAACTCTATTCTTGGAATAATTGTTGAGACCTCTTATATTCCAAGAAATAATAATCATTTAGAAAGAGACACCAAATTTTTAGACACTTCCAATGTTGCCTAGATCTCATCAACTAATGCATTTTAGTGGATTTCTTCCTAAGCTCCTGATTCAAATCTCATACTTATTATCATATCCTAGATGAATAAAATTTTCCTCCACACCAGACCTTGTATTCATTCTGCACATTAGACCAACCACCTCCTTACATTTCCTCTAAATTGGATGAACTCTTCATCATTTATTAGGGAATAAGGTACAAATTCCTCCTTTTCAACTACCTTATCATAAGAAAATTTAACATCTCACTCTTTTATATGTAAATAATCATCAACACCTTCTAATAATTTAAAATTATAAGAAAGTAAGATATCCAAAGAAATTTCCATACCTTCCTCTAAAATTTAATCTTCTTCCTTATCTTTCTTAGATCTGAGGTGCAAGTCTTTGCATTCAATACCATGATAAGGATATTAGGATGATCAAAAAATTCATTAATAACTTTCTCCAATTCTCTCATTTTTTATTCCTTTTGTTTTTCATCCTTATCTGAATCCAATTGTTTCTCTTCATGGGTAATCACCTCCATTTGATTATTCTCAATTCCTTGATATTATTTATCTTTTGATGCTTCCTTTACCTATTGATTCAAATCCTTAAGATCTTAATCATTAAGAGATTTATCTTTTTTTGCTAAACATTTAACTCTTTTATTTTAGGTACTACTCAGTTATTTTTAGGATAGGTTTTGTAGATGTGACCCAATTTATGATAGTTGCTGCATTTTAAAAGAGAATATTTGTATTTTATTTTTAGGTTCTAGTCTCCAAAGATGGAATGGAACATTATAGAATCTAGAATATATCTTCCCACAAATGCACTAACACAAAACCGTGCATAAAATAGTATTGTTCTTACTCTAGTTAAAACATCAATCATTATCAAAGTCCCAAATGTTTTAGCTATTTTAACCATGATTTCCTCTTCCCAATACTCAATAGGTAAACTTGGAAATCTCACCCATGCTAGTATGAGATTGATATCCTCTTAATATGAGTCAAAGAAAGGCCTCCATTTTATTAAAAATAGACCCATTCTACCAAAAGACCATGAACCACCTACTAATACTCTAGAACAATCCTTTTCATTATTAAATTTAATAAATAAAAAGCCTTTCATCATGGCTAATATTTAAATATGGCCTATAGGATGCCATTTCATTTTATCCCATCTTTGCACAACACCTGCTACATCCCTATTCTCTCACTAAACTAATTTACCTAATTATCACTGGATTAATATGGTTGTTAGATTGTTTTATTACTTTTAAACTAAATTTCAAGTCATATGCTATTATGGGACATATGCATGTTACTTAGATTTTATGAGTTCATTATTATGAGATGTCTATTTATGAATTTTGTACATATTGATTAAGTTACTTTGTTGTTATAGCATTGTTTTATGATTTATATCATGATGTAATTGACTAACTACTTTCTTGTCATGAGTTAGATGCAAAAGAGTTCATCCCTCAGAACATGATGGAGGGATAGCATCATCAGAGAGGGTGGCATAGATGGAGATGGTTAAGGATGACAGAGGAATTGGTAAGACCCCTTTACACACCACATTAGATTAAAAATGTTATATGCGTTGTGTGTTTGGATTGTTAGATTTTATAATTTGCATGATTTAAATATTAGTATGTAGTTATGAAATAAATCTTGTATGTGATTGCACTTTGTATATTATACATGGACTCAGTGCTTGATGTGTAGTAGGATTACATAAGGTTATTTTACTTATGTTTGTCTATGATTTTTGAAAGTAAATCAAATAAAATATATCTAATTACTATTATATATACTAGTATAATGTCTTTAAAAATGTTATTGAATCTAAACCTTACTATTATTGATATTAGAGAATATAAATATAAGTAAAGCTATTAAAATAAAGTAAGACATATATTTAGCCTATATACACTAGTAATTGACTAAAATAATTATCTTATTATAATTGAAATCAATAATTAATTTATATATATTTTTGACAAAGAGATAATTACCTTTATATTTTAACAAAGGAAGTTGATTTATCCTAAATGCTATCCTAAAAATCTAAGCCTAGTCTTTGATTGTCATGCATACGACTACGTTGAGATTTAAAAGTATTAATTATATTTTGAGTAATGATTAAATGTGGAATTGTTTAGTGGATATACTCAAGGATTATAATGTAGTGATCGTGAAAAAATCATTAAAAAAAATAAAAGTTTAATAATATTAAAGAAAGTTTGGATGAGAGAGAAATGAGGGCTTCTAGTATGTTTAATGGAAAGATAACTATGGATTAGTTGAGTTTAAAAGAAAAATTTGGGATTATGCATGGACTACAAACTGAGTAAATAATGGCATGTAAATTTGGAATGGAAAGAGGTTGGTGAGGAGAATAGGATAAGAGGGAGTCATGGAAGAGGAGACACACAATAGAAGAGAAGAAGGTATAGGGCAAGGAAGAGAAGGAAATAAAGTTCTTATAGTTTCAACTTGGAAGCATAATATAAGTTGGTAGTGTTATTTACTACTCTATTGTTTGATAAATTCTATGTATGGTTCAAATAAGAAGGTTTTTGAAATTTTTTAGTTTGTATTTGAATGAGGGTAACATGCTTATCTTTGTGGATGGCTCGGCCATCCATAGAGCTAATCCACCATCCTCCAAAACCTAAGAATTTTGAACTAGACTTGATTGTATGTTTAAACTGTGGGGTTAATTAAAGTTGTTTTTACTTAATAGCTTATGCCCTAGCTTAGGAAAAATTGTAACCTGGGAAATAGTTTGTTACTCATAAAAAAATTATGATTCATTTATTATGTATTATATATATACATGATAAGGTAAAAAAAATTATAAGTATATAGACATATATATAAATACTATGTATACCAAGACACTGTTTGAATACCTTATGTTAAGGATAGTGTATGCTATAAAATGATTATTGATTTGGGGTTACTATATAGGAAAGATGTTTGCAACCATGTTGGAATAAAATAGTGAATATATATATATATATATATATATATATATATAAATATGTGTTGTAAATTTACCTAGGTCACAATTATATATCTGTGTGTGTGTATATATATATTTGTGACCTAGGTAAATTTACAACATGCCATAATTATCTATATGCCATTAAGTATTGTTATTTAAAACCCTAGAATATTTAGTTGGTTTTTCAAAGGATTTTTATTTAAAGTTTTGTTGAATCTATTAGGGTTATTATACCTAATAATATCTGTGGTACAAATTCTAGCATATATATTCTTATGTCATAGCAAATTTGAGAAAATTAGGGGCAATTGAATATATACAAATACCTAGACTGTATATTGTCAATTAAACAAATTTTATAGACTAAGTATATATACAAAGTTGTATATATATATATATGTATGTATATATATGAGCAATTTATAATGTAGGATTGTGTAATATGAAGATGAAATATAGTATATATAAATATATATATGACTGAGTGTTTCATAAAATTACACACAATATATATTTATATACATACCCATGTGATTATATTTAACATACAAAACTATGAGTTTAATGTTATGGATAAACTTAAGACTTTGTTTTAAACACTATAGTTATCTAAATATATGAACAGACTATGCATAAACTAAATCAAAAGTAAACATATATGAACAAATTGTGAAAATTTGTATAGAATTCTTGAGTGTTATATATATATATATATATATATATATATATATAAACGATTGTGTAAAATTGTTTTAAAAATACGAGTGAGTTGTGTTTGAACAAAAATTATATATGGACTATGTGTTTTGGTAGGGTAGTTTTATATAATGAAATTTGACTTATAATCTAGGAACTTATGAATTCAAATAAGTCATTAGCTAGAAATGACAAATTGTGACTCTATGTTAAGAATCATTGATTATTATTCATTGCACATGGTAATTCAGATCAATGTATGATGACTTAAAAATTGAGGAAAAATAGAGAAATGGGATTAGTAGTGAAACCAAGCCAAATTAAAATTATATCTTTTATAAAATAGGGGATATGGTAATAATAAGACTCTATTTATCTCTTGAGCCTTTCTCATGAAATTTATTATCTTTTAGGCTTTAAAATAATAGTGAAAAGTTCTATTAGTGGGTCAGAACAATAATTATGCATTAAATTATATATTATGGGGTATATAAAATACATGATAAATAAATATATGAAATATACCTATAGGAGAACTTAGGTTTTCATATAAGTATATAGCTTATATTTATAGAATGGGATGCATTCTTAGAGTTATAGTAGTGACTAAATAGGTAAGTCATGAAATCCTGAAGGATAGGGAACTGTAACTATACGAATGTAGCCTAAGTTCATGAATGAGTGAATAAGTGCTTGTTTATGAGTTTAGTAAATCATTATATAATTATAAATGTTGGTTAAATTGAGTAGTATGAACTATATATTGTGAAAATGATAAATTTGTACATTATCATTTACTTAAGGAAAGTAGATTATTTGGAAAGACTTGTATTTTACCCATTTGATAAATAAACTTGTGTTTCAAAAATATTGTTTATGTGATGAATAATATAAATAGGGTTCATTCATATGTTTGATAGACTAAATGTATGTATAGTAATTATTTTTGTAATTAGCATGTGTTTGTACTTGCTAGTGGAAATAATTGCATGAACCTATTGGTTATAATAAATGTTAATCAAATCTAGCATCATTGATTTTAACTAAGTAGTAAGATGGACTTCACTGACTTAGTTATAATCTCAAATGCCAGATGAAGGTAATCCAATCAAGTGGTGTGTATGAATTTGACTGATCCTAGAGATCATATATTATTTGAAAACTTTGGCCAAAGTAATGTTTAGATAGACATTGCCATTTCTTATGTATGATTTACATGCTCGTGTGATATCATTTTAGAATGTATTTCTTTATGGTACACATAATGTTGTAGATATCTTATAACACACATGTACTAGCATGTCTCTCTAAATTCCTGCACTGTTACTATCTCCCCATCCATGAAGTTAGGGCCATTCTTTATTTAGAGGATCATGCAAGGTATTGATGGTCTATGGTTGGTACGAAAAAGTGCTCGAATGATGCTCTCCCTCCCCACTGTAGTACTTATTTGGAGACTACACTGAGATTATCAAATATACAAGAGTTAGTATGACTCAAGCTCTGTTGAGAATTGTGTCTATTATTGTACTTATATTAAGGAATCATGCCTAATATAAATGTAATTAATTATTATTGTACATTGATAGTAGTGGCTATATTAATGTACCAACCATGATTGGATTTTATTATGATTACTTTCCTTATGTAGTTATGATTATTTACATAAGTTACTAATATCAATAAATATAGTTGTACATATTTAATTAAGTTTAATATGTTTTTTTAGTATATTGAAGATCAATAATTATATTCTCATGGTGTAACCTAATGAAAGAATAAATGTTGAGTAAATATTTAATTTTTTTTTACTGTATTATTCTAGTAAATCCCTGTGGGGATGTTACAACATCAATATTTGGTCTAGTAAAAATAATCTTTCCAATAAATGCATTATTAATCTTGGTTAAGGATTTACTCACTGTAGAAGATAGGATGTCAAGATGAAAACCTTGGTCAACAATCTTTGGTTCCAAAGAAGCATCTACTTGGGAGAAAACTTTTGAGCAGGACCTGTTCCTTTGAGTCATTTTGCCTAGATAATCACAAGTCCTCCAATATATTTATAAAATGGAGGGGCTAACTCTAATTTAATCCCTAAACTCTTAGTCATACACTTAGTTTCCTATTGATCAGACCTATCACCATCTCCTTTTTCACGTTCAAAATAAGGATTCAAATTCATCGAGTTTATGCTTTTCTTCAAACTCACCATCACCTCAAACATGTACTTAGAAACTTTATTACATCGCATAGTATCATATTTGTATTTTATGAATAGTGATTATTTAATTTATTAAATAACTTTCCATTAGACCACTCTAGGCATAAAAACTTTTCCTTGGCATTTATTTAGTGTTATTATGTATATGTTGGTACATTGTTTTATGTTTGGGGGATTTGGTCCAAATTAGGTGTTATTCAACAATTATGTCAACTAATGTACCTTAAAACCCTCTTTATTTTATCACCATGTTATTTTTTTTTAATCTATTTTTGAGTTCTTTAGAACAATTTTATTTCTATTCTAAATGCACAGGGACTTGGCACATGATGCCCTTGTTATATAATACATGCATTTTTAAGTAAAAATAAAAATGGGTGGACATTCATTTAGGTGAGAAGTTCAAAGGGTATTGAGGAAATTAATTTAGGAGGGAAGGCCAAGGGGTATTGTGACTTTGACCACTTATTTATGATTTGGACAAATGGGTTTAATACTAAAATGTAATGCATATAGTCTTGCACATAAATCTAAAATAGTAAAGTAGATATGTTAAATTAATTTAAATATAAAGTAGTAAATACTTGGGAAGGGATTTAGATTGGTATCTTGAATTTTTATAAATTTATGTAGTCAATTAAATTTGGTCATGAATACTTGATAATGCCAGTTTTGTCTCAATTTTAATTTAATTGACTTGAGCATTTAATCTAGATCTATTTTACCATATCACTCTATCCTAAGTACTTATACAAACATATTACTTTATAAGTTCCTATCTTACACCTAAAAAAATGTTCTTAATCACTAAAAACCTTTCCAAGCATCTGTGAAAACATTTCATATCCCAAAATTCATATGTTATCCTTTATTGAAAAATCAACCAGTATGGGTCAATAGTGGTAGTCGGTCTTGACCCCTATGATTTGATCCTATCCTTCATCTTAGTAATGAATAATTTTCATATTTAGATCCTACATTACATGTTGATCTATATTTTTAGGATATGTATCATGAGGTTTTCACCTTTTGGATTGATATAAAGGCACATCTAGGTCACCTATTCTACCACTTGGCAATATCAATATTGAAGCACACTTACACTATTGCACATTGAGAAAATCTTCTCTATTTTTCATAAATTTGTTTCTATTCACTTGAAGCAATCCATAGCCAAGTCAAGATCCTATTTTATCCAATTCAAATTAAATCATTGTCAAGTATTCAATATATTTATAGATGTATACACATATACAAAGGAGCATAATCACATAAAACACTTTAAGTGGGAGAAATAAAAGGGCTTGCTTTCAATTTTTGGCGTATTAGATACATAGGTAATGGTAAATAATCATGGGGGTGATTGAAGTCAGCTTAGCCCATTACAATCCCTCTTTTCTCTTTGCAAAATTTTAGCTATTATAAGCCTAATTAGGGTTTTAAATTTGAAGAAGTCATTTACACACATTCGAAGGTCAAATTTATGCACACAAGAATTTTTAAAGTAGGCATAGGAGATTATGTCCTAAATTTGTTGATTTTTTACATAAGACATAATTGGCCAGTAGAGGATATTGGTAGCAATCAATCCTACCCCTACTATTCGAGCTTGACCTTGAGTAGTTGTTGTCACATTTCCTATGGAACATGTAGATTTTGTTTGAGTTGATCAATTCCATCCATATGCCAACTGTACAAAATTTGCATATAGAAAAAAATAGTAGTCTCATAAGTCCTCTTGTGTTGTTCATAGCCATCTTTATTTCATTTGTTTGTACTTTGACTATTTCAATACTTTTCTTCCATTTTTATAGTTGTAAGTTATTTTATAAAATTTTCTATCTTTTAAATCATTTTATATTGATTAGAGTTACTAAACCAAATAATTACAAATTCTAATAAAACTGTAGTCACTCAAATTTGGTCAAAAATACTTGATATTGACAATTTTAGACCACTTTGACTTTAATTGACTTGAACACTTGATCTAGACCTATTTTGCCCCCTCATTATATCATAAGCATATATGCAGACTTATTATTTTATAAATTGCTATCTTACACCTACACAAATGTTCTAATTGTTAAAAATCCCTCTAAGAATATATGCAAACATCCCAAGACCCAAAATTCACACATTTTCCTTTAGAATAAGATTGACCAATGGGGCACAATACTAGTAGTTGGTTTTCTCCCCTATGGGTCAATAATGTCCTTAACCTTTATAATGATCACTTTTAAAATATAAACCCTCCCTTATAGGTTGGTCCATATTTTTAGGGTAGGTAGTGTAAGGTTTTCCCCCTTTAGATTGATATGAAGGCACATCTAGGTCACTTATTGTACCACCTATCGTTTTCTATATGCACACTTACACTATTACACACTAGGAAAAGCTTCCCTATTCTTCCCAAATCTAATTCTAATTATTTGAAGTAATCCTCAGCCAAGTCAATAACCTATTTTATCCAAGTTGAAATAAAGTTTTTTCAAGTATTTAAACCATCTCTATGTGCACATATCTAGTCAAAGGAGCACAATTTCATAAAACACTCTATGTGAGAGAGCTATGTGGGATTGATTTCACTATTCAGAGTATTAGATACATCAAAGTGATTGGTCATTGTGGAGGTTATTAGGGTTATCTCAACCCATTATACTCCCCCTTTTCTATTTGTAGGCTTTTAACCATTGTAATCCCTATTAGGGTTTAACTTTGAATAAGTCATTTGCATGTCTTTCATGCATATTTGAATGCCAAATTTATGCACAGGTGCATGATTTAAGCTATTATAGATTATCATCCCCTAATTTCCCTAATTTTTAGTAGAGGACATAATTGACCAATTTAGGGCTATAGTTTTAGTTGATCCTATCCCAATAAGGATGATCTCATCCTTCATCAATCTCAGTCACAATTTATGTGGCACTTACAGAATCAATGTTAGTTGATTATTTGCAACCTCTAATCAGTTTCACATAGTTAGATCATAGATATTAAAATACTAAATATTTTAATTTGTTCATAATTAATATTCTTGTATTTGATCATGATTTGTCAATTTTAGTACTTTGTTTTCATTTTTCTTATCAAAAGTTGATTTACAACATTTGATTTCCTTCTATTTAATTTATTTGAATTAGGGTTAATCTCAACATTAATTCTAAACTTTGATAAAATATATCATTGAACATGTTTTTATTTGAGCATTGGTTCAATTTTTTTTTCCTTGGGTTTAGATATTTTTTTGAGCATCCAAAACTAAAAGAACTTTCTTTCAACCTTGGATCTAATATCTAACACTAAAATAACTTGATTTTGAACTCAAATTTAATTGCTGACACTGAGATAACTTTATTTCAACCTTGGATTTTAACATCTGAGACTAAAATCACTTTATTTTAACCTTGGATTTCAGTGCAATTTACTAATCTCCATACACAAAAATGTTCTTTATTTCTTAGATATGTACATTTTTTTTCTTACTTTTTTTAAATTTTTTTGAAAAGAATTTATGGATGCATTCGATTATCATTTCATGTTAGAAGCTTATTAATTTCTATTACATGTTGTCTTCATTAAATAAGGAACATTATTAACACTCATGTAATAAATGAATCAAATACAATAAGGATCAAATACTTAATGAATGATGCCCATATATTTTAAAGTCTTGTTATAATATGCAAAATGTGTGTATGGCTGTCACTACACGAAAGGGATGGATAATCGGTTCCATTATACAAACCTTCCTCCACCCCCTCTACATCCCACAAAGATAACCAAAGTGTATGATATTATGGATCAATTACAACATACCCATGATATTATTTATTTATTGTATTTACTTTAGATAATACTTATCTATAAATATATACTTTATGTGGCATTGAAAGAAACCATGGCACCAAGTGATGCATAACCACCTTATATCTATTCTATTGTTGATATATTATGATGAAAATAATAAATAATTTAATTTGAAAAATATTATCTACCTCATAAGCCTATAATAAATGCACACCTTCCATTATATATTCAAGTACGAATCCAAAATAAGGTATTCAAAAGAATTTTGGTTGATAATAGATCAAGATAAATATTTGTAATATATCTTTCCTCAAATTTTTGGGTATTAAATCTAATGATCCCATTCATTATGATATGAACATATAAGGATTTTCTAATATCTAAATGAAATGATTAGTTCAAAACACATTGCCTATTACAATGGGTCTTACAACAATAGATACAATTTGCCAAGTTATGCCCAATGATCTCAATTATAATATATTACTAGGAAGACCATAGATTTAAGAAATTTATGTCATACCATGTACTCTTCATATATGTATAAAGTTAATTTTTCAAGGATATATTTATACATGCCCATTAGACAAAGAACCATTCAAATATTATGCGATGATGTAGCCTGAGGATCACTATAATCTTCATATTTAACTACATGCACAACAATTCAAATAAATTGAACCACTAATTTTACCTTATACTCTAATAAAATCATCAGCCAAATACAATGATTATGGATTTGAGTTCAAATATCTATAAAAAATGAGATATATGATACAAGACTTAGGAACACATGCACAAGGTATTGGTTACCATATTCAAGTAGTTCAACTAAAACAATGATAAGAATTTGGTTATTCTAAAAATTCAAACCCATCAAAAAGGGAATCATCCACACTATTTATACACATTTACTCAAATCATAATAAGACACATAACAATAGGCTCATCATTTATCTACATTATAATTGGTATAACCAAACATGATAAATGGTACTACTCACTAGAACTTCTGACATTGGATGAATTCATAATTGATGAAGCTCTCTTAGAATATTTAGGTGCATATGAGGACCCTTATACCATAAGAATAGGTTTACTCATGATAATAATGCTCACACATATTTTGGAGATATTGATGAATCTATTATACACATCTAACCAGATGGTCTAGATATTATTACTATTGTTGACCAAATTTGACTTTTTAGTTAAATTAGGGCACACCTAGGCAAAAAATTGGGTTTCTAGGTCTATAGGGGGTATAATATATTTTTTTGAGGTGTTTTATAGGTTAATTTATGTTAATTAATATTATATTAGCTTTGGTAAATTAGTTTTTATGTCCTTATATCATTTTTGGGTCATTTGAGGGGTCAAAATAGTTTATTTAATGCTTTGTATAGGTTTCTTGGGAAATGTGAAAGTTTCAATGGGTGACATCATGCTCCATGTGTCTACAAAGGTCTTAAGTAACTAAAAAAACTAAAATTTGTAGGTTCATCAGGAGAAAAGTTAATTTTATTAAAGAAATGGAAGAGTTTGGCACTTGTATGACCTCTTTGGGAAGTGTGCCATTAGGAAAATGGTGAAAAGTGTTTCTTCAACTCCCCCAAACTCATTTACATAATTGATTTGCTTTATAAGTTCCTTTTTTGGCCCAAAACCACTCTGCTACATTTTTGTCCTTTTTGGTAGATTGAAGTGACACTTAGGTTTTTGATTGGTATAATCATCATAAGGGGTTTCAGGTCAAATATGTAGACACTATAAAATTGCACACTTGTAGTTTTTGATGACTAAATGCCTCAGGACCCCCCTAAAGACTCCCTAAACCTTCTTAACCCTTAACAAACCCCTCTTAACCCAACCAAATCACTATTCTCTTAATCACATAATATTATTCAAAATCACTATTTGAAAGTAGTATTCAAAAGTACTATTCACTATCACTAGTCACTATGGGACCCACTATCCCTATTCATGATGACATGGCAAGTGACATGGAAGGTGATATGGTAAGTGACATGGTTTAGAAGTGAGGTGGCTTGATGTGGGACATCATACCCCACCTAGGACCATTTCCCAAGGTGCTTAATGACCTCATTTAAGCATCACAAGTAACCCCCTTGAAATATGGTGAATTAACCTTAAGGGGCCATCATTCAACATGTACTTTGACTTCACACATGAAAATATCCTTCAAAATAAGATACCTACCTCTTTAGTTCTCTGGAAAAGACAAAGGGCACCCATTTTTGACTTCTTAACCCAAATGGGAGACTCACCAACCCAAATGAGAATCTCCACCAACCTCATATTTGAATAATTAATGAACCACATGATAAATGGTGCCATATTTTACTATTCCCTTCTTTTGGCATGTTTCTTAACATCAAATGCTATAAATACCCTACCTCTCCTTCACCCAAGGTTAAGTGGCAAGTTAGTTTTTGGTCATTAAAATATTATTTGAGGTCTTTGGAAGAGGTTATAATTTTTCAAGTCATCCACATCTTAGAGGAAAAGATCACGAATCAATGAAACTTTTCCAAAATCATCAAAGATCTTCAACAATCCAATCTTCATCAACAAACATCTTCAAACATAGAAGTAATCTTGTTGTTTAGTTATCTTAATTTATTTAATACTTTTCCTTTGGAATTATTATTTCACTTGATTAATTCATCATCCTCTTGTAATTTTATCCTCTTAACCATATCCCTTCACCCTCTTGATCACCCTTTATCCCTTTGCCTTCTTGGCCTCATTTTGACCATTTCCCCCTTTGCCTTCTTGGCCCTCATTTTGATCATTTATCCCTCTAGTTTTCTTGAAAAAATTTCCCTTCAACATTCCAACCATTTCCCAACCCCAACAAAATAATTATATATACCTTTATATAACCAATCCAAACCAAAAACCACAACTTTGTTTTAGCCAATTTTCAGCATTAACATTATTTAAACTAGCTATTTTATTTTAGCCATCTAAGTAAAGCATTTAGTTTTCTTAATTAATTTGATGTTATATAATATTTTTAGTTTCAATGTTATGTAATTTTATGCAAATATTTACATTTTCATTTACCAACTTAAGTGTTTAAATAAGGTGGATTGACAGCCTCCTAGAAAGCTTTCGCTTCTAGGATCTATCTCATGCTAGGCAATCCACCCTACTAATTGTCTAACCAAGTTTTGTGGTAGTGAGTTATTATTGTATCCCATTATTCCATAGAAAAATAGGAGTTTTTACAAAGTCTAGATTTAATACTTAGGCATTCAATAGGTATTCTTCTACACACCCTTCTTGACTAGTTTCTTCTTTTCATACTTAAGAAAAAGCAAAAATTAGATAGAAACATTTTGGCACTCCTGGTGGGACCCTTGAGTTTTCTTGGGTTCATTAGTTATTTTAGAAAATTTAGTTGCATTATTAAAATGGAATTTATATTTAATTTAATTTATAAAAATTAAGCATTCCTTTCTTTTGAAATATAAGTTTTAGTTTCTTTTGTTTTAGAAAATCATAAAATAAAAAGTAAAAATTTTCACTCTTTTTTTATGCATTTCTCAAATATCAAAAGAAAATTAATCCTAGGATTAGGGTTGAATTTTAATGTTGAATTTAGGTGAATTTTAGTTGTTTTGGTCTTCATTTAAAATAAATAAAAAATTTCCTTTTGGTTAAAATTAACTGCATCCATTATTTGCTTGTGTTAGTTAGCTTACATAGTTTAATTAATCAAGCACATTAACTGTAGCATCACAAATGTTACACAAACCAAACCACTTTTATAACTAAACATCAAACATGTTTTATAAAAGGATATATTAATATTTTACCACCTATTAGATCACCTTATCCCCTCTCATCCATCGTACTTGTATTTGATCACTAACTCAGTTCTCTGGCTGAGTATAAGCCTTGGAAATTGATATATATATTGGCTAAGCACCTACACTGGTTGTGGGATCATGAAGTGAAGGGATAAATACCAAATAAATAATACACATACTAAAATACAATATAGACTTATATTTAGCACCTAAACTTAACTTGAAACCAAACATAGAATACCTTGTTTAGGACTTGTTCTACAAACCAAATTTTTTCTTCACACTTTCGAAGGCATAAGCCAGAAGAGAGATAATTAAAACTATAGGATTTAAAGTATATTAGTATATGATTTAATTTACTTAAATATTTTATTTTTCTTACTCTTTTTTGATGTGTGATCTTCATTTCTTTGCATTCTTCACATAGTCTTTACCAGACTATAAATTGAAGAATCAAACCAACCAATAATGTATTTTCCAATACCTCATCTCCGCTACCTTGTTAAATGGAGAGCTTTTCTATTTTATCTCCTATAAATCCTTACTTTTATAGGATATTAGAGAACAATCCCTTCACCTTAAAGTGGTACCTTACATTGTAAGCAACTTATGCTCCCTTCTTTACCAACAATCAACCCGACCTTGTCTACAACCAACCCAATCCTATCTACAACCAACTCAACCTTATCTATAACCAACCCAACCCTATCTAAAAACAAACCAACCTTATCTATAACCAACCAAAACCTATCTATGATCAACCTAAACTTACCTATAACTCATCAAACTTCAACTTCAACTAACCCACAAACTATCAACCCTCACCCGAACTTCCACCTGAGTTTATTGCAGTGATAACATACTAGATAGCTAGATTAGAGTCAAAACTTAGGCCATCTATTTCTATAATCCATGATCAATAAAACCTCACTTACAACCAACCAATGGCCTATCATCAGCCATTTAATTATTATCATGCCCAACTAATAACCTATCAACATCTATTGTCTCAATCACCTCAACCTTGTCAAAGCTTAGGCCATTTCCCCCAATCATCATATCAACCTCAACCCACCTTGTTAACCTAATCAATTTCATCACCCTTAACTGATCAACCAACCTATCAACCCAACCAACTTATTAATCTATCAAACCAACTAGCCTCTTCAAGCCAACCAAATAACTTACAAATAGTTTCACACCCTAATGTGATAACTGAGACATTGGTACACCCTCTTCTGGCCCTTAGTAAACCTACAACTGAAAAAACTATAATAACACCAACCTTAACCAATCCACTTGTTGACCACGTAGAACCTTTACAAATTTCCTTACAAACCACAATTAAGGAAACCAAACAATCTTTTCCACTTTCCCTTTAGTGAATCAAAGCCAACCATAATCATCTCCCACTTATGAGGTGCACACGATCAATGTTGTTATTGATAAACCTATTACTACTACTTCTTCCACCCCACTCATTGAAGTGGGGGAATCACTTCCCATTCTTTTGGATGACCAAACAAAGGAAATAACCACTTCCTTTCACTTAACACCATTACACCTTCCTCCCCCACCACAGACTCACCTACTTTTCCTTTGGAAATCATTGCTTTAAAAGAGGTCACCTTATCCACTCCATCCATGGAAGAAAACTCTTCTCTAAATTTTAAACCTTCCACCAAAAATATATATGGGGAAACCATTCCCTCTTCTCCACCCAAGGTTTTAAGCTTTGAAATCAATGATCAAGGAACAAAACCTATCTACAAGCCCTTTTCTAGGCTAATATAAAGCCTAGAGTTCACTTCTCTACCCAATCTCGATAGAGCCACTATCTGGCATCATCTTGGCCTCCCCTATCAAAACAAACAAGAACCCTTAGCTTCACTTGAATCCACCCTCAAACCTATCACTACCTCAACCCCATCCTCAAATACTCCATCCTTCAAAACTGTAGGGGAACCATCCAACCCACTTACATATAAAATTGTTAAATATCCTTACACCTATTTGACCAAACCCATAAAGAATCTAAGAATACTTCCTATTCCTATCATAGCTCACCAATCTTTGAAATTGGGCCTAGCTCCATCAAGTGCATCAAATAAAACTTTGACTAAACCTATTAAAAGGGTGGAATCTCTTAAAACATCTTGAAATAGACCCATGCCCCCCCTTCTCTTAAATATTCTACTTCAAAACCAACCAAGTAACCCCAACCTAACCAATCTACTAAAACCATTCCACAACTAACAACTTCCAGGGTGAAGCCTACTCCTAATAAGGTTCCCACTCCAAAGCCCAAAAATCCATCACCCCCAATGCCTTTACTTGGATCCTTTTCAATGATTTTACAAAGGTTGTTACAAACATCCTCCTTAACCTTACCACCTCTCAAATATTTCCACCCTGTCAAAAATTTTGACCCTTCACATCCTCAACCAAAATGGTTTAATGCCAGCTTAGTCTGTGCATACTATAGGACACTTGGACATGACATAGAAAATTGTAAATATCTCCAAGCACTCATCCACAGATTATATGAGGACAATTTTTTGTTAGATGAACCTCCATTAACCAAGACATCCCAACCTAACTGACAAACCAAAACTACCCCACCACCCATAACTTTCATAGTAGGAAGGCTCCCAAAACTAAAAACCTATCACCTCCAACACCTTTGCATGAATCCTATTCAACCATTTTACAAAGGTTTTTGAAAACCTCTTCCTTAAAATTACCAGCTATCAAACCTTTTGACCCTATCAAAACTTTCAACCCTTCATGCCTAAAACCATCATGGTATAATGACCACCATGTGTGCTCTTACCATAGGATCCTTGGCCATGATATGGAGAACCACAAGGCTCTTGAAATCATTATCCAATGGTTTGATGACAAGGATAATATGTTATTGAATGAACCTCCTTTGAGCCCATTACTAACCAAACCATCAACCAAACCTACCCAACACTTGCCTATTCCCCCATTCTCACTAAGAGTGAGGAGGAATTGAAGCAGCAAACAAAACCAACACTTCCTTTTATCCACACCATCCCTAAGGTTACCCACTCTTAGGTCCAAAAAAAGGATAAGGGAAAGGCTAAAGTGTCCATTCCATGGACATACCCTTCAAACCCTCAACATTATAACCAAACCCAACCACAACCACCTTCACTTTGAAATTTTTTCCCACCCATGCAAAGAGTAAACTAGGGAACTTTACTTCCATAAGGATTTAACCATTTATTAACTTCAACCATACCTTAACCATTAATTGAACTAACCCTTGGATTTTTTGCCTCAACCTATCAACCAAACCTATCCATCAACCCAAATTAAACCAAGTGGTATATCAAATTGGGGGAAACCCATTTAGACACCACCTAACCTATTTGGGATTAAAATTCTCTCATTGAACCATTAGAGATTATAATCGCTTCTCCATCAAACCTAACCAACCTTACCTCAAACCTTGGGACTTCAATATTGGAGACCTCTTCCTAATTGAAAATCAACACGTGACCAACATGAAGAAGAGTAAACATGCAAGCTTGCTTTCAATTGGCTTGGACCCTACATCATTACCCATAAGTATAGATCAGGAGCTTATCATTTGTCCTCTCTCAAAGGCAAACCAGAACCTGAGCCCCTCAATGCTTCGCATTTGCTTCCATTTTTATATTAAATAAGGATCAATCTCACTCTTTTTGTCTAACTTAATCTCATCCCTTAATTATGATTTTTTAACCTTCACCCATCTTTCTCCTCTCCTTTTGAGGAAAATTAATTAAAACATAGAACCATCTGATTTAATTTCAAAGTCATATCCTAATCTTAAATGTGGGTACCATGGCTCTACTCATAACATTATTCTCATGGATACTTTTCATCTCTAAAAATATGGAATCCCATGGTCATTGTCTCTAAAAAACCATACCTTTTCATATCATTAACCTTCTTGTGTTAAAATTTTGATCTCATAAAGGTAAACCTTTGAACCTAATTAGACTTGTCCATGTCTAAAAACATTGCATCTAGAAAAAATTTGGATACCAAAACATTACTTGAGTTAATATATTAAGTATTGCAGACTACTCCCTCAAAGGACAACTACCCAAAAACAAAATAAAAATTTCCATATGTAAGGTAGATTGCTCCCTTGAAGAATAACTATCAAGAACATTAAACAAAGCCTATAATATTAGACCACTCCCTTAAAGGATGGCTAAGTTAACTTTGTCAAAAGAAGATCAATTTATTAGAAGCTTCCCACATCGATCAACTTTCCATATACAGTAATAAAGCAAAATACCCACTAGCACAACAAATTCTAAAGCTGCAATAAGCTCTCAAGCAACATAATAAGTTGGAAGCCATAATTAAATTTCACATGTAGACTTCTCGCATTGATCAATCTACATCTAAAATACAACATGGACTTGTTTATTACTATTCTTAGGTTACCTATAGAAGGAGAAACCTAATTCATATGAGGTTATCATACATATCCCCATTACCCTTCACACCACCTATCATCCATCTTCCCTTTAGACTATCTATAAATTAAGGGATTTAGAGCTTACTTGACACCCTTTGATCAAGAAATGTTTTTATCGACTAACGACCATTCATGTGTAGCATTTGAAGGGATTATATTCATTAAGCTAATCTCACTTTAGGGCTATTTTTAGTCCATGTCAAAAATAAATCATCGTGTCCTATTATTATCTTACTATGCTTGGTTGATGTTTTCATCATGACTGTTACCATCTAGTATTACAACAAAAATAATCATTATTTTTACATTAAGTGAGAATACAACAACCATAACATTCATAGGTATCCACATAACCTTAAGCATGATAACATTTGATCAGTGACATCCAATTCATTTTATACATGTTTATAACAAACTGTGCAATATTTTATTTAGGGTGCGAGGAGTCACACGATACATACATAGTCATCATATTACACACACATTGCCTAAAGCACATGCATACATTATTTTCATACCTAAGAATTAGAATGATTATTTGGTAACTCTAGATTTATGTTCAACCATCCTTCTACTTGATCACTCCTTGAACTAACATACTTATCATTCCCTGTCTCAACAACTGCTAAAGGGTATACTCTATTCTCCTCTCCCACATTCATCCCCATAAGACAAGAATCATATTTTTCTCTGGGTCTTTCACCTTACTTGCCTATAGTAGCCATTACATCCCTTTACTTTGGTAGTTCTGCTCACATAGGTACCACCAGTTGTTTCCTCAGTGTACATGCCCTTGGATAGTGAGGGTTCCCTCCATAGACAGGCTAAAAATCATGTTCTCTAGCCTTGCATCTTGTGTAGTGAAATTCTTGCCTTATTCATTGCTCCAGAGGCAAGAGTTTAGGCTTAATCTTGGGTTTTGGGTGCCTTTCCCCTTGTCGTTGATCTAATAGTACTTCCATTATTTCCATTACATGTTGAAGTATCTAATAAATCCACACATTCACCATATTGATTATTTTGGGTCATGGGGTTGCTAATTATCTCCACCATTATTCCCATTGTTCACCATATTCAACCTTATGTAGTTCTCTACACTATCTATGACCTAAAAAACCAAATAACTCAAGGATATACATTCATCCTTATCATGATTCTTTGAATAGGATACCTGATCATTCTTCCTCACTAACATGATTCTTCATTAAACTGTTTGGGAAGGTCATATGATGTGATTGATTCCCTTGAACAATATTCCCAATTGAAATAGTCATGTCTACTTACCTTTGCATATGGACACATCACCCTAAATCTAATTGGTCATCTCGATAAAGCCATTATGCATCATCTTGATATCTTTTTATTGCCCTTATCATCTGATCCACATATGATGTCTTTCCTTGATTTGTCATCTTACAATCCTTATAGGCCTGGTGGTCATTTGCATTATTGTCACCTTTAGCTTAGTTGACATAAATTATCTTCTAACCATGGGCCACTATAATGATCATGCCTTCAAAAATACCATTATTGCCATTAGTGGTAACTCCTAAATGCTTGCCACTATAGCAACTCTTCCATCAGAGGTAGGCCACCATGAATTCATGAAAATACATTCACCTTCTTTTCTCCTCTACCCTCTTATTACTACCAACCCATTTCCATATGATTTGAATGTTAGACCCCAACTATTGGAAGTGCCTACTCAAACATGGTATTCTTTTCTTTTGTGCCAGCTGAGAGTTCATCTATGGTAGGAGAACGATCACCTTTTCCAATTGTATAACCAATATTCTAGACCACATAGCTCCCTGATACCAAGACCTCTTCTAAGTATAACCCTAAGTCATCAGTTTCAGGGAACTGGGAAAAATGATGCAACCATGGCCACCATTGGTCTAGCCTACCCATACAGCTCTTGGGTCAGGCAAGGTCCATCCTCTGTCACTTACCACACTACTAACTTCCTTACTTGTAGAATCTCCTTAGCTATCAAAGAAATTCTTTTTAGGTCATCACTTCACTACTGCCCTTAAAAATTAGCTTGTAATGGTGATGAACCTTGGATAAACTAACTATGCAGATCTTGATAGAAGCCCACCTCCTAAAAATTGACTCATAACGGTAGATGCTATCTCTAGGATTCTACCCTTGCATAATTTTAGAAGGTGCAACCTCCTCACAAAGGAACATATTCTATGGATTAGATCCATTGAAGGTCATTTTTGGTACTTAACATTGTGTTCCCTTTTTTTTAATCCTCCCTTACCCTTGTATGTTTCTCATCATACTAAATATGGGATCATTATGGTAACTATTCATCAATATACACCACACACTTTCACCATCACCTTCACCAAAACCCAAAACCATTATTTTACAACACCTTCTCCATACACCCAAACCAACCCATGTGGTCCATCAAATTGGGGTAGCTAATTTAAACACCACTCACCCAACCCTTGATTGAACTACATTGACCTGATGTCCATAGACTATGTAGGCACTGCTTCAATTCTAAGGATAACTCAGCCACTAACAACTACTTCCCATCCCCTTTTTATTCTCACTAATTTTTGCCACTGATAATGCCCTCTTGCTTAAGGTATCCTACATCAAGGAAGCTTTGAATTATTTCTTAAGCATCCTTATACTGTAACACCATTTAATACTTCCTCTTAAAATTTTCCCCATTGTTGGGAGAACTACATTAGGCTAAGGTCTTTATGGACTATGTAGGTAGTGCTCAGTTATTGACGTCAGCTTGGTCACCTCTTTTATTTTATTTTCTCTCTTAAAATCTCTTCCTTTACTTCTCTACCTCTCCCTTCACCACCTCCCTCCATTCAACTTGTAAATCTATTTTAACCACTTTTCCAGCTTGTCAATCTCTTTTAATATAAGGGTTGATAGCCTTCCTCATTGGCCCCTCTTATCTCCCACAAAGCCACCACCTACTCTACCTTTCTAGCCTCCCTGTCACCTTTCCTTGCGCATACTTTACAGCTCACTCTCTCACCCACTTTTCATGTTTTTGGTCCCTCTCTCCACTTATTACCAACCTTGTCTTTTATCCCCTTCAACTTATTTCACCAACCTCATCATCTCCTCTTGTACTAGGATATTTATCATACCTTATTTATCACTCTTTTTTCCTCACCAATTCCACATCATATTGTGCATCTTACAAGCTTTCTATTTCTTTTGTTGCTGCACTTTTTTTTACGTGTACCACCACTCTTTGCCATTTTGCCACTCTTCCCACCATACGCATTTTACATTCTTCTTGTTTTCTTTTTTTCCATCCTTTCATCCTTTTTGTCTTATTTTTTTCTTCCATAACTAGTTTCTACCTATGTATTTATCCTTTGAGAAGCCTTCCATAATTACCTCTTTTCTTCTTCTCAGTTCTTGCCTTTTGCCTTTTGCATTCCCACTTTTCTCTTTCCATCTTGGCACTCCCTTGTCTTTTGCATTTGTGTGAGTATTCGTGCTCTGTATTCCTGCTTCAATTCTTCCTTTTTATTCTTATCATCCTTGATATTCACCCCTTATTTTCATCTCATGCCCTTTCTTTGTGTTCCCCTATTTCTTCACCACCTCACCCCTTTTTAGCTTGTCAGCCTCTTCTAACAAGTTGATTGATGTATACATTATCTCTTTAGCTTCTTCTTCACCCATCCTTCACTTCCCCTTGTTTTTCTTAACCCCTTTCTGATTTTCCATCCCATTCTCATCTCCAAAACCACCATCTACCCTTCTTTGTCACCTATCATCATCCATGCTTACTTGGTCAAGATACTACCTACTTCCTCACTCTCATATAATTCTTTTTGTGTCCTCATTTCACTCCTTTTTTCTCTTATTTTCTTTCTTTCATTTATTGCCTTGTTTTTCATTTTCATCACCAAACTATTTTCTCCTTGGTCTATTTTTAGACTTATTTTCAAATTCTTCATGGCCCCCCATATTTCCCATCCTCCCCTTACCCTTCATGATTGTTACAATTCTCTCCCCATCCTTTTCAAATTCTTTACTCTATCATTCTTTAGTACATCCATCACCCCCCATCTTCTACCTCTTATTTTTCTTCTCTTTTCTCCATTTCATTTCATTTTTTCATCTCCTGTGATGACATTCCTTGTTTTTCCCAAACTTATTTTCTTTTTATATATATATGTCCATGCCTAGCTCCTTCCATCCTTCTCCAACTTAATATTTATCTGTGACCTCATTATTTTCTCTACCTATCTCTTCATCCATCTCCTAGTCTGTGTTCACCTCATCCCTTGTTGGATCTCCCTTATGTTCTCCAATTCAACATCCACCTCTTTAGAGTGTGGTCACCAGTTGTGCCACTTCTATGTACATCTCCTTGTCTACTTCCTCATGTCCTCCACACCATTGATTTAATGCATGAAATCCAAAACCTACTCCTTCATTTAA